>CM035437.1:26171308-26591308 GCA_020310875.1 Ceratopteris richardii | reverse complement strand
GCAAGAACTAATATTAGTACTTGCTCGAAGCATTTTATGAGATGGATGAAGATCATGATGGTGGAGAAGATGTCGAGAGCTTCATGGACACAACAGAATTTCCACGATCAAAAGTCAATGAAGAATACAAAAATATGCAAAGACTAGCTCATTTACCACTTTACAATGGAGCAAAGATATCTGTACTACGTGCGTCACTCGCGATACTCAATTTGCAATCCATTTATGGATGGTCAGATAGTAGTGTCACTAAATTGTTCAGGTAAGTGGATTTGAAATAAACTTTCATTGATGTATCAAAATAACTTTATTTACTAATATCGTTCTAATTGCTTATTGCAGGCTTCCTAAAGATCAATTTTTGCCAGAGGGCAATGACATGCCTCCAACACGTGGAGATGCAAAAAAAACTTTTATAGTCCATTGGAATGGATTACACTAAGATTCATGCTTGTCTGAATGATTGCATCCTCTCTCGGAACGAGTATGAGCATCTCCACGTATGTCCAAAGTTTGGAGCAAATAGATTTAGAGAAGACCTTGTAGGCAAAGCAATCCCCACAAAGGTTCTTCACCACATTCATATCATTCCAGGAATTAAGAACATGTTTAGATGCAAATCTATAACTGAGTTAATGTCATGGCATGCAAAGCGCAGGTCTACAGATGGTGTAATGCAAGTGCCTACTGACTCTGATGGTTGGAAGCACATAGATAGTAAGTGGACAGAGTTTGCTAGTGAGCCTCGGTCCATACGTCTAGGCCTAGCTATGGATGGAGTAAATCCATTTGGTTTAGGTAGCTCTTCATGGATCACATGGCCTGTATGTTTGGTCAATTATAACATCCCACCATGGCTGACCACAAAGAAAGGTCATTTATTATTAGCTCTTATTCTGACAGGGAAGTATATGGTAAAAAACATGGATGTATATCTTGCACCACTTGTGGAAGAACTACGCATTTTATGGGATGGGATTATTGTGCTTGACATGTCTCAACCTATAAGAAGACGAGACATGCAAGTGCAAGACATACTTATGTGGGCAATGCATGATTGGCCTGCATAGAACTATCTATGAAGCACACCATAGATACTTGCCTGATGGACATGTTTTACATGGACAAATTGGTCGACAAGCGCAATGCCAAATGAAAGCTAGCGATTGGAAAGAGGTGTGGGATTGACAAACTCAAGTCGCTGGCATGAAACGATTGTCCATTTTTCATGAACTCCCTTATTGGAGTGAATTATTGATCAATCATTTGGTAGATCCGATGCATATTTTTAAGAATGTGGGAGAGATTCTCTGGAAGACTTTGATCAGAAACAAAGAAAATAGAGCATAAAGGGAGGACTTAGAAGAGGGAGGTCATATGCAAGAGTTGTGGGCAATTACTAAGCCCAACGGAACAGTATTGTCACCAAGAGCTCCTTGGGTGCTTCACAGGATAGAAGAGCAACAAGTGAAGAAAACAGTTTCAGAGTTTCCGACACCTATTGGATGCATGAGGTGTCTAAAGAGTGGTTTCACACAAAACAACAATCTTGGAGGGCTCAAGTATCATGATTGTCTTTTGGAGGATGTACAAAGAACCATTTATAAAATTAGTTCTTTAGTACGGTGGATCTCTTCTAAAGAGATAAATAGAGATAGCATAGAGAGTGTGAAACTCAATGCTATCGAGGCAATTTGTATGGTAGAGAAATACTTTCCCACAAGTATTCTCACTATTCAGCTTCATTTACTGGTTCATGTGGTAGCTGAAGTTGCAATAGCAGGAACTCTCCACAGTCAATCGATGTTCTTCTTAGAGCACTTTATGAAGACATTAAAAGGGTTTGTTCAACAAAGAGCACGTCCAGAGGGTAGCATGGTAGAGGGATGGCTCATACAAGAGTCTCTTGTATTCATAACTGAGTTTCTACGTATGTCGGATCCAGAAATGCCTTGTTTATGGAGCAATAATGAAGATGTTCGTCTTGTAGGTGATGAAGCACAAGATAATGGGTTGCAAGGAAAAATAGATGTAGCTTTCAGAGAGAAGGCAACAAAGTTTTGCATAGTGAACTCTGAGCCTATGCAAAAGTGGTTAGAAAAGTATGAGCTTGCGAAGGATACCAATGCAAAGGAAAGAGCTCAATTTTGAAAGAATCGTTCCACTCAATTTTTGCCTCTTCTAGAAAGTCTTCGACCTCTCCCACCTTTTCCAACGAGGAGATGGCTAGATACAGTGGTTTCACAAGCAAAGGCAACGAGTGTCGATATCTCTGAAGAAGAAGAACTTGCAAAGGGATGTGATTGGGAGTACAATAAATACGGTGCACTATGGTCTTATGGACAACACTTTTGGATCACAAGAATCATTAAAAATAGGTCTACTTTTGATAGTGGGGTGATGGTGAACTTTTTGCAAAAAAGTAGAGCGAGTGCAAGAGATGATAATGCTCAAGAAGAAAAGCTAGATTATTGTGGAGTGATTCAACATATCTTGAAACTATCCTTTAGGAAGTTTGATTACTTTATTTTTGATGTCAAATGGTTCAAAGTAGTCACCTCTGGAAGAAACACAACAGTGAGGTAAGATAAAAGCGGTTTGCTTCAAGTCGACTCCACAAAATTATGGATGGATGAAAGAGATACATTGTACTTCTCGAACAAAAAAGCCAGCATCACTCCTGCGATTGGTGCTACTCCCACCGGAGGTATGTCTCCTAGCTTTATGACTCCACCACAACCATCTTTTCAGCCATCCCCTACTCGTTGTAGTACTAGACATGTGCGTTTGACACCTCAATGTGATATAGGTTCTGGCCTGTCTCGTAGGTCGAGGTCACGCTCTGGAGCAGGAGGTTCTAGGAGTGGATCTATAGGTAGGTCTGGAAGAGGGGACTGTTGTGGAGGTAGTGCGATGGACGTTGTGTCGCCCACTTCTACTCCTAGAACGAATACCTCAGATGTAGGTACGCCACATGGTACACCATATGGAACACCACTCATACCTTGGGGTGCTCATGACCATGATGACTCCAAGGTGTACAATATCCAAGATGGAGCTCCTGTGATGGATGCGGCCAGAAAAGTAATGCGTGCACGTATACAATAGCTTTGCTTCATAAAGTTTGGACACTCTATCATGTTGAAATGGAGTGACCAAGACAAAGATCGGAAGAATTATATCACAAAGATGATTTATCAGGAGTTCCGGCCAGTCGATGGGTGACCTCTTGTCAGTTCATAGTGGATTTTGCACACCGCACGTGAAGTTATGTCCCAACGACAATCTGAGGCTCGTGATGCTTTCAGAGGAGGCTTATCAAAGCATGTATGGTTAGATGCTGAGGAGTGGGATATGATTCACGACGAGCAACAACAGACTCCTGACTGATATCACCAGTAGCTAGATGTTGTACCCACATGTTTAGATACGGTTGGACCGTCACATTTGGGCAGTGACGGATATGACACGATGCATCATGAGTTTGTAAGTACCATTTGTTTTATTGAATTTGTTTGTGTTAAGCTTCTCATGTATGTTCCTCTATTGTTTTGTATATTTGTTGTAAGAGCTAGCAATGGGTCATCCTCCAACACGAACGGAGGAGGCTTATGGATATCGTCATGGATTGACTGCACTATTGGAGGACTTGGAGGAACGCGATGCAATCGTTTCATGGGAGCGTTTGCGATGAGGTGATGAATTTATAAACTTGGTTTTTACTTGTTGTTTTTAAATCTCATGTGAATTTATCTGACTTCATGAATGTTCTTTGTTGGAGGACTATTGATATGGAACATTCTTTGCATGTGTATGGCGGTGGGACACCAAAATTTTGTATTTGATTCTTATATGGCAATGCAATGCTTTGCCACATTTTGTAAAAGCCTCATATATGATAGTGGTTTGCCACACTCGTATATATAACTCTTTTTGTACATGGTGCATTGTTCATGGTTCAGTTTGATTATCTCTTTTGTGTCCAATAATATTCTGTTTTATGAAATCATATTTCAGTTGCCATTAGAGTACACATCACATGTACTTGGTTTTTTTTGGGCAGAGTGTATTGTGTTTTGCTAAGCAACATCATGGTAATGTTGTTGTAGCAAAAGACAACACACTCTGTGTATATGGTCATCGGTATAAGCGATGGTAGTCCTAGTAATGCAATCGGAATAAGCATCGGTACACCCAACGGGCGCCAGTATACACGATGGTGCACCTAGCATAGGCATCTATATAACCATTGGTATGAGCATTGGTAATACCGCCGACACCTACATTGACATCGGGGAAAAAATGTGCCCGTTCAATTTCCTCGGTAAAAGCCTCGGTATACGGCCGATCTGCTGTAGTGCTTATGTAGCTTTGATGTGAACCTTTTCCCTATACATGGGCACTTCTTACTCTAGCTCTAGGTAGAGGTTTTTTCCCCATGTTACTACATAGATGATTAACTTTGGTGGTACTTTTACTTAGGGATATTATTCAACTCTTATTTCAGTTCAGATCATCATCATCTACACACACACACACACCCAACAATGGAATCAAAGCAGGTTCAAATCCTTCTCAAGTCTTGGTTTTTTGTGTCATGACAAAAAATGCACTTTTAATAGTGCAAATCGACTTTGGAGCATAGAACTATGAGTTTGAGCAACCAAGAAGCATTTCAAGCAAATAATTTCATCAGAGTGATGGATTGTAGGTCAAAATTTCAGCATTCATTTCAGCTTTCTTTGAAGTAAATATCTTGTCACATCCTTGTTGTTTAGTTAAATGGCGGGTAGCAATGACTTGTTTGACAACCTTCAAGCTGAAGTTATATAAGCTTTATGGGATCAAATATCCCATGTGGTTTTACATGATGAAGCATGTTCTTGTTGCAAAATTAATTTGGAACATAGTGGTAGATGTAGAACAAAGACCCATAGGTTCTTCTACTGCATAGTCTACCCTCACAAATGGCTTCTTCTTCAAGTACAGTGGTTAATACTTCTCCATCTACATATGAGCAACTTATATGAGATGGAAAAGATGCTCAATCTCATGCATTTATTGTGCTTTTTGTGAAGCATGGTATAGTTCCACACATTCGGTCATGTTCTACATCAAGAAAAGCATGGGCCACTCTTGTTTCTTTGTATGCCATGTGTAATTAACCACATGTTGCACCCTTGAGAGAGAAACTTGAGGATTTATGTATGGCTCAAAATGAGTATGTGGATGTGTATGTGACATGCATCAGGTACTTGAAAGAGAAATCAGAAAACATAGATGAAATTATTTAGAATGTGTTACTCATTTGTACATTGTCATAAGGATTAATAAGATCTTTCAAACCTTTGCCACTACACTCCAGTTGATTGCAAAGGAGAATCCAATATATGTATGCATTTGATGAGGTAATGTCTCTTCTTTTTCGAGAAGAGCAACCTAGAGTGAATAAGAGTGGTTTGATTGAGGGAATGCAAGCTCTTGCTATCTCATAAAATGGGAAACACAATTATGGTTCAGCTTTACATTCAACAAGAACAAAGCTTCAGCCTTCCTCTTCCACTCATTCCTCTAATTATGCTGATTTGCAAAAGAAGAAGATATGCAAATATTTTCAGAAGTGTGGTCATACTATTGATGAGTGTGAAAAGCTTGCTAAGTGCAATGAAAAGAAGAAGGAATCTGGCATGTCTATTGGTGAAAATGCTTAAAATGCAAAGAATGATGAAGCCAACATGGATTAATAACTTTGGGCATTTCTTGTTACATGTCATTATGATGCATCATTGCATTCTAAATGTATGGTTGTGAGTGAAGCTGATTTGGACTGGTTCTTTGATAGTGGTGCTTCAAAGCACATAAATTCATGCAAAATGGTTTTTGCATCTTTGAAAGATGCACCCAAAGGAGAACATGTGGTGTGTGCATACAATTCCTATTATTCTATCATAGGATTAGGAGAAATTGAGCTTATGGCTACAAATGGAGGTATGATTCTCTTGAAAACCGCATTGTATGTACCCAATATAAAGAAGAACTTAATTTCAATTCCTTCGATTGTCAAAGTTGGATTTCATGTACACTTAATTGTTGATAAGTGTATGGTTCATGATTTAAGGAATGGTGAATCATCTTGATATTTGGTACATTCTATAATGGTTTGTATTGTTTGGATACATACAAGAGGGCTTCCTCAAATGGCTTGGTTGCTCATACTTCTTCCATGGCTAAAATGGAGTTTTTGCATGCTCGTTTTGGTCACCTGAACTTCAATAGTTTGTGTTACTTACAAAATAAGGACATGGTTATTGGTTTTCCAACACTTGAGTCCATTGCGAAGCATGCATGTGAAGGTTGCATTCTTGAAAAAATGCATCATGCTTCTTTTCCAAAAGATAGTTATACACACTACAAGAAAATTGTAGCTTGTTCATAGTGATGTATGTGGTCTCGTCAAGACTCGATCTTTTGGGAAGCATGTATATTTTTTTACCTTCATTGAGGAAGGTACTCACCATACATGGAAGTATCCTATGAAAGCAAAGAATGAGGTATTTACTTCCTTCAAAGAATATGGCTAAAACATTTTCTAGAAATAAGCGTTTGACTCTACACATAGATCGTGGTGGTGAATACATGTCACATGTGTTTAATGCTTTCCTTCATGATAGAAGAATTTCAACCAATATATGGACAAAATGGTGTTGGAGAGAATATAAATAGAACACTCCTTGAAATGGCAGGATGTACGATTAAAGGAAAGCACCTTCCTAACAAGTTTTGGATGGAAGCAGTTATGTGTGCAAACTATGTTGAATCAATGCCTTACAAAAAAAGTGAGATTCATCACTCCTTATGAGGCGTGAAATCAACTTAAACCTATGGTTAGTCATACATGCATATTTGGTTGTTTGGCGTATGCTCCTATGCCATCAGAACAATGTCACTAACTTGATGACAAGGAAAACAAATGTATATTTGTTGGTTATAGTTCTGAAAATAAGGGATATCATTTGTATCATCCATTGATGGACACAATTATTGTGAATCAACATGTGTTATTTGCTAAAATTCAGTTTTCCCTCTACTTGAATGCAAAAAACAGCCAAGAATTAGCTCAAAAGATGTGTTTGATGCACTCATGACTTTGTTCCAAATTGGTGTGCTTGCCTATGGCAATGTAGACCAACCAACTGAGGCTCAAAGGGCTAAAAAATTCTAGAAAGATAGAGATGAAAATGTAGAGAATTTTCAACCAAACATAGCTGATTTTTCAACCAAAAATGGTCAAAATTGCTAAAATTTTCCAACCACATATGGTTGGACATTTGCATCAAAATTTCATGGAAAATTAGTATGAAATTCAGCCCATGCATGATATACATGTTGAAAGTGTATTATGTAACGAGAGCATGTCTATCAAGAACAAAATATGCCAACTGGCTGAAACAAACTTTAGAGGATAGCAAATTGAGTGCACCTTTACTTGGTAGAACAAGATCAAGCATATGGTTTGTCACTTGCATAAAGCCTTGTATGGTATGAAGCAAGCTCCACGTGCATGGTATCACAAATAAATAATAACTTGATTGCTCTTGGCTTCACATGTAGTCCAATTGAAAGCACACTCTATGTATGCAAAGATGCGACTGATTTTATAGTGTGTGTTCTTTATGTTGATGAAAAACTCTTGACTAGGTCATGTGATGCAAAACTTGACATTATTATGGATGATTTTTAGCATACTTTTGATGTCACTTATCTTGGTCTTTTCAACTACTATCTTGGCATCGAATTTGTATCCGTTGAGGGAGGAATTATTATGCATCAAACAAATTATGTTGAAAACTACTTCAACATTTTGACTTTCAAGATTGCAAGTTAGTTTCCACACATGAAGATGGGATTTAGGTTCTCAATTGAGGATTCTAGTGATGCATTTGAAACTTCTCTTTATCACCAAGTTGTGGGATGTATTATATATGCATGCAAAACAAGCCAAATATACAATACGCAGTTTCTCAATTGAGTCCATTCATGCATAGCCTTGGCATTAAGCATTGAAAAGCGATGAAACATGTGTTTAGATATCTCAAAGGCACTTTGATTTTAGGTCTCTTTTATGGTAGAGATATTCAGCCATGCTTGCATGCTTTTACAGATAGTGATTGGGCTAGTTGTTATGATACTCATGTGTCCACTAGTGGTAATTGATTTTTGCTTGGAGACTCATGCATATATTCATTGAGTAAGAAACAACCTATAGTGGCAACATGGAGTTGTGGAGCTCAGTATAGGGACGTTTTCATAGCTCCAACATAGTGTATATGGCAGAGACACTTATTGATGGATCTTTTCTTGGAGATTGATGCTTCTACACATATTCTCACTAATAGTTAGAGTGCATTGGCTATTGCACAAAACCCATAGTTTCATGCACAGACCAAATGTATTGAGGTGCATCATCACTATGTGAGAGAGCACCTTCATGCAAGAGATATATATTTAGTATATGTGCCTACACAAGATATACTGTTAGGCATATTCACAAAAGCTTTTCCACGGGAAAAGTTTGAAGCTTTTTGCAACGCTTTAGGCTTATTTCCTTGTGGAGCAAGATCTTTCACTCCCTATATGTGTTCACATCACTCGCTCTAGGGGAATATATTACACTTATGTCTTCCTTGAGTAGCTTTTATGTGAACATTTTCCCTTTACATGGGAACTTTTTACACTATAGCTAGCTAGATGTTTTTTTCCCTATGTTATACCACATACATGATTCACTCATCTTTGGTGGTATTTTATACCTAGGGATATTATTAAACTCTTACTTTAGTTCATTTCATCATCAAAAGAGAGAGATATTCCAGACATCTGTCTTCTTTGTGTGTCTTGCTCTGTTTGTGCATCCTTATGTGTACTTCTTGTGTGTCTCACACTTCTACACACACCCAACATTAATGTGTATTGGTATTCCACATATGATACAAAGGAGTTTCGGAGGACTTCTTACTTTAAGTGAGCACCATGTTCACTCATAATCTTTGCACACTCACAGGAAGGCTCTCTCATACTACAATTAGAATATATTCTCTTTATACATGTTTTTGAATTTTAATATGGTTGAGTCATCCACCTCATTTTAGGTCCTAGATATAAATTTGAACTTCAACTAAATTCATGGCTTTTGACTCCCTTCATTCACACGATTCCTTATACTTAAGTCCAAGGTTCTCATCTCTCAACTTTACAAACACAAGTTCATATGAATTACATTTATGTGTGATAGAAGATGAGAGAATTCCAAGAGCATAAGCAAAGATCTTAGGCTTCATTATTGTGCCAACACCTCCCCCTCAAGCCTAATAAGCTTGAGTCTTCAATTCTTCAATATCTCCCATAATCCAATCATTGATTTGAACTTGTTCAACTTGACTCCATCCAATGCCTTTGTTATTATGTATGCACATTGTTGAGGAGTAGATATATGTGATAACTTAATCTCCTTTCTCATAATCTTCTCTCTCACCTAGTGATTTTGATACACTTGTATGTGCTTAGTCTTAGCATGATAGATTGGGTGAGTAGCAAGATGCAATGAGCTAATATTATCCCCAAAGATATGATGAATAGATTACTTAAGACCTTAATCCAAATACAAGGTCTTAATACACATTGCTTCCTAAGTCGTATTGGCAAGTCCTCTATATTCAACTTCCGTTGATGAGATTGCAACAATAGGTTTCTTCTTTGAGGAGAATGAAATTATCTTTACACCAGCAAAGGTGAGGTATCGAGATGTACTCCCCCTATCAACTTTAGAGCCTACCCAATCTAAATCAGACAAAATGTTAATGTCTATATCAGAGGTATAAGGGTAATATGAATGTTCGTTATTAGCTCCCTTTACATATTTAAGTATCCTTTTGGCTGCTTCCATGTGAGGTTTCCTAGGAGTATGCATGAACTGACTTAAGACGCTTACTCCACAGAAAATCTCAACCCTTGTTAAGGTAGCGTAATTCAAACTAGAAACTAGAATCTCATAGATAGTTATATCCTTAGTTTGCTCTCCTTCATGAGCACTTAACTTTAGGTTCATCTCCATAGGTATAGCTACAACGTTTGAATTCTCCATTTTGAATTTTGGAAGCACGTATTTGAGATACTTTCTTTGAGTAAGATACATACCATTTTTTTTATACACTACTTCCAATCCTAGGAAGTATGTGAGTAGACCTAGATCACTGATTTTGATTTCTTCTTTCATCTCGAGCTTGATCTTCTTATAGCTTTAGTATCATCACTCGTAATTATGATATCATCAACATATACATAGAGCTATATGGCTTTAGATTGATTCCTCTTGATGAAGAGGTAAGGATATCCTTTGCTCACAATAAATCCTCTATCTTGCAAGCAAGTGACAAGCCTATGATTCCAAGCCCTTGGGGCTTGCTTTAAATGATATAAATCATTTCTCAACCTACATACATATTCAGTGTATGATGATTCTTCAAAACCAAGTGGTTGAGCCATGCATACCTTTTCAGATACCCATCCATTCATGAATGTATCTTTAACATCCATTTGGTAGATTTTCCAATTCTTGGAAGCTGCAATACTCATAAGCACTATGATAGTTGGTATCTTTGCCATACATGAGAAAGTCCCTTCATAATCAACCCCTTGTGTTTGTGGATATCCTTTGGGCACAAGTATTGTTTTGTACCTATTAATAGTCCTATTAGAAATTTTCTTTTCCCTCTATATCCACCTTGAACCTATGATCTTCATAGATGGAGTCTTGCATACCAATTCCCAAGTATGATTTTCCTATAAGGCTTCAATCTCTTCCTCCATGGCATTCATACACTCATTCTTCTTCTTTGCTTCCTCATAGGATGAGGGTTCCTCATAGTTTAAATCATGTGCTGGTTATATAGAATGTTTAGTAACTAATGGTGTACATAGCCATACCTTTATGGCTTCCTTTCCTCTCTAGTTGATTTTGTGATTATTTGTTGAGAGGATTCTACTACATCCTTCAAGTCTCGCACTTTGGCTTTGCCTTTATAGTTCCAATAATTGATTTCCCTCCTTGGATTCTTTTGATCATCTTCAGAATCACCTCATGCTTCAAGTGTGTGATCATTCATTTATGAGAGAGTTGGAAAGTCCCACTCTATGTCATAGAGTAGATTCTCCTACAATGATATTCAAACCATGATTTGTTGTCATCAAACACAACATCCTTGTTTACAATGAATCCTTTGTTTCTTGTATAACATATAGCCTTTTTTATTAAGATCGTAGTAAATGAATATACATTTATTTGCCTTACGGTTCAATTTTCCTCTAATTTGTGAAGGTATGTGTGCATATGCAATGCACCCAAAGATCTTGCAATAATCCAAGCTAGGTCTTCTTCCATTCCATGCCTCATATGGAGTCATGTTTTCCACATCTTTTGATGGAATTCTATTCACCACATAGCTCGTTGTTGATACTGCCTCTACCCACAAGTAATAGGGTAGTTTCTTCTCATTGAGCATTGCCCTTACAACCTCCACAATTGTCCTAATTCTTCTCTCGACCACTCCATTCTACACGTGAATGTATCTAGTAGTGATTTCGCTCTTGATTCCTCTCTCTTGGAGATAAGAGTCAAAGTAATGGGAGAAATATTCTCCCCCTCCATCTGACCTTAGCCTTTTAGGGTTTTACCTTTTTGGTTCTCCACAAGAGCTAAGTACTTTTTATAATATGAAAATACTTCATCCTTATGCTTCAAAGAGGTCCATATGCTACAATCATCTATGAATGACACATAGTAGCTTGATCTAGAGATTGAAGGTTCTTTTCTTTGGTCCCCAAACATTTTTGTGGAGCAACTCCAATAGGTCTCCATGTATCTAGCATTTCTTGTGAAAGGGTTGCCTCTGTGACTTCCCAAATTGACAAGCACTACATTTATATATCATGTGTTGTTTTGGTATATCTAGTAGCCCAAGTAAACTTTTTCTCTACTTATTTTGTTTGAGGGATCTTTCTCGAATGTGAGCTAACCTCTTGTGTCAAATTTCTACAAAGGTGAACAATCTACCCATAATTTCTCCTTTTTTGTCATCTTGAATCCTTGATGTGGGTTTTCAACAAATGCTCCATGCTTTTTAAATCTTACCTGCAATCCCTTCTCAACAATCTAACCTACATTGATAAGATTCTTTCTAATAGTAGGCACATAGAGTACTATCCTTAATAAGTTCATGTTGCTACTTGAAGTCTTCACATTACCTATCTTCTCAATTGAATTTCTTGTATCATCTCCTCTTTGGACTTCATGTCTATTCTTTGGGTCTTCCAAGCTTGAGAGCAAGGCCATATTTCCGACCACATGGTTTGAGCATCTTGAGTCTATATAAAACACTTGCTCATCAGACTTAGCATCCTTCATAGTCATAATCATGAGACGAAGTGAATCTTCTTGAGGTTGATCATTTGTGTGAGTTGATCATCTATATCCACCTTGGTATTTTTTTTGTGTGAGTTGTTATTGTATCCATAGGAATTTTTGGATCTTCTTCTTGAACTTCCATAGCCTTCTCTATTGTATCCTATTTCTCTTTGATTTCTTTGGTTCGTGAAACAATTCTTGGTAATATGATTTGTTAGGCCATGTATAGGACAGGGTGAAGAGCTTTGAGCTCTCCCCCTACCTTGCCTACCTCCTCTACATCTTCCTCTTGAGCCTCTACCTCTACCTACAAAGTTGGCTTGAGAGGTGTTTCCCTCATGATTAGTTTTCTTACCTTTCCCTTTTTTATCCTTGCTTTTATTATTATCGGTATATAGAGAAGAGGATTGAATACCTTTTTTTCACTATTGTTCATAATCTTTGCTTCATGTGTAAAAAATTGCCCCATGAGTGTGTTCAAATCACGTACTTGGATGTCCATGTATGTTGAGATATCAAGATCAACATGTGATGATCAAGGATCAAATGTATCACTTTCTCTCATATCATTATATGTCATGGATACTTTAGTGAGCTTTACTAGATTCATCTATCAAGATTGATGGCACACTTGTTTCTTGTGAGCTCACTCATTCGCAAACATTGGCTTTTTCCTTATGTACTATTCTTTATATATTGCACTAGTTTAATTGATCACCTTAAATGAGAAAAGTTTTGAAAATGAATGCAGCCATGTTTTCAAAAGGTGAAAGAGTTATTGTTGATATAAAGATCAAGCACAAACAAATTGGACATGGAAATTTATAGATGCTAAAATTGATGTAGTCAAAGTAGATTGTCAATGGACTACCAAATTTCTAGGTTGGAGAGATGCAAAAGGTATGTGCAACATGTCAATTTGGTAAAAAATCAAGAGCATCATTTTTGCATGATAAGCATGGTAGTGAGAATGTGCTAGAAATAGTACACACAAATGTTTGGGCTCCTGCAAAGACCACACTATGGGTGGTTGTAGTTTCATTGATTACCATACATGGAAAGCATGGGTATATTTGGTGAAAGAGAAAAGTGAGGTGTTCACTCACTTCCAGAATTTTAAGGCTATGGTGGAAAAGAAGACATGGAAATATATCCATACATTAAGATCTGATGAAGGAGGTGGATACATATCAAATGAGTTCATTAGCTTCCTAAAAAGTCATGGAATTCAAAGGTAGTTTTCATGCAGGTACCCACCACAACATAATGGCATTTTAGAACACAAAAAGAGACATATTATAGAAATAGCAAGAGCCTTGATGGTTAAGAAGAATATGCCTCATTGTTATTGGGCATAAGCTATGCACACTGTTGTATACATCAAGAAGAGAACTTGGGTGCTCTTGTACATCAATATACACCTGAAGAGAAGTTTACACGTAAAAAGTTGAACATATCACATATGAAAGTATCTAGCTGTATTGCATATGTACATGGTCCACATGAGTTGAAGATAAAGCTTGATCCAAAAGTAAAAAAAAATGTATCTTCATTGGGCACTCCCTTGAGCAAGGGATATAATGAGTTAACCCACTCACACAATAGGTGAAGGCAAGCAAAGATGTGGTGTTTGATGAAATTTCATGCTTCTATGCAGATGCCAAAGAAGGACTTAATCTTAACTCAAATGACAAAAGAAATGCTGAAAAATCAAGTGCAAAATCTCAAGTTATGAGTGGATCTGATGCATCACCAAGCGATGGTTCTACCTCAAATTCATGGAGTGGAAGATTGTGTGGAATTTAAATCCAGAGAATTCATCAACTACATCAAAGAAAGGTAAAGAAAATATTTCCAATGGTAGTAAAACATCTACATGTTTTGAAGAAATTGATGGAGATTCAAGCATTTCATAAAAGAGCCTTGATGAGGAACTTGGATTACCCTTTTTTAAGACTTCATGAGTAAGAAAGGCACATGCAGATGATAGAATGAGAACTAACCTAGGACTAAGAAGATCTGGGAGGATGTAGAATTCAGTGCAACAATTGATGTATGATAGTTACATGGCTTGTCATTATGCCTACATGACCAATGTAATACAAGACCTTGAACCTTCTTGTTTTGAAAATGCAATTAAAAATGAAGAATGGGAGAAAGCTATGGATAAGGAGAAGGCTTTACTTTAGGGAAATGAAACATCAAAGCTAGTTCCATTGTCACAAGGAAAGAAACCCATAGGCTGCAAGTGGGTTTACAAGGTAAAGCACAATGATGATGGTAGCATAAGCAGGTATAAAGCATGAGTGTTAGCTAAAGGATATGCACAAACCTATGACATTGTTTATGAGGAAATGTTTAGCCCTATAGCGAAAATGTCTACATCAAAGAACTTGTTGCATTAGGTACAACAAAAGAATGGAATTTGCATCAAATGGCTTTTAAGAATGCTTTCTTACATGTTGACTTATAGGACGAAGTATACATGGACCAACCACAAGGATATGAAGATTCAAAGCACCAAGAATATGTTTCTAGGTTGCAAAAGGCTTTCTATGGGCTTAAAGAAGCCCCTTGTGCTTGACATGCAAGGATTGCTGATTACATAACCACCATTGGATTTTCTATGTGTGATGCAAATCATTCATTATATGCAAGGGAGGGTGATGATGGCATGATTGTGGCTATTTATGTTGATGACTTGATTGTAGAAGATGACAATGAAGAAAGCATTAAAGAGGTAAAGCAAATCATTATGCAAGAATTTGAGATGAAAGAACTTGGTGTGCTACGTTATTTTATGGGCATTGAGTTTATACATATAGAATATGGATGCCCCAAAGGCAATATTCCTTGAGTATGCTGCAAAAGAATGGTATAGCTAATTGTAAGCCAATCTCAATGTCGTTAGATCATACTTGAAGTTGGAAACTACATTAGATGAAGCATTGGAAAATGCTAGAATGCATAAAGAAAACTGTAGGAAGTTTGATATATCTCACAATTACAAGGCCTTATCTAAGCTACATAGTTGGACTTGAAAGTCAATTTATGTAGGTTCCCACAAAACCCCATTTAGATGCTATGAGGCATGCTCTACATTACGTGAGTGCTACTTTGGATTATGCTTGTTTTATGAAGCTGGCCTAGATTTGCAAGTTCATGGATATACCAATGTAGATTGGGCTGGTGGTATTCTAGCTAGAAGATCTACTAGTGGCTTTCTATTCTCACTTGGGAGTGTATCTATTACATGGAGCAATACGAAGCAGCCCACCATTTCTTTGTTGAGTACAGAGGCTAAGTATTTAGGTGGTCCAATGGCAGCATGTGAAGCATCATGGTTAGAGATGCTACTTGCAGATCTAGGTGTGGAAGTGCAAAATCCAATCATCATCTATTGTGATAATCTTAGCAGCATTCACTTAGTAGGAAATCCTATTTTTCATAACAAAACATATCAAGGTACATTATCACTTCATCAAAGAGAAGGTAACAGCAGGTGATATTGATCTTCTTTATGTGAGGACAGATGAGAAATTTGCTTATATTTTCACTAAAGCACTTGGAGCAGAGAAGTTGAAGAAGTTTCGGAAGATTCTTGGATTATAGGACATGATGTTGACCTTGAGGGGGAGTGCTGAAATATCAAGCTCAACATGTGATGATCGAGGATGACACATATAACTTTTTCATTTCTCTAACATGTATAGTGGACATGCCGATATATGTTAGGGATAATTTAGTGAGCTTTACTAGATTCATCTAACAAGAGTGATAACACACTTGTTTCTTGCTAGCTCACTCATTCCTGGAAATTGGGTTTTTCCTTATGTCTTATTCTTTATATATTGCACTAGTTGTATTGTTGTATTAGGTCATTCCTATATGTTCCCTTTATGTAATACGCACCATGTGTGTGTGCTCCTCTTTGAGTGTAAGAGTGTGTGAGTGAGATCTCTTCCTTATGTCCTTCCTTGTGACAATGTAGAAGTCCATATTTGTGGTGAAGGCTTCTCATTTGTCATCAGATTTGCTCCCTTTGATGACCTGCCTCACAATTTTCTCTTAATCAATGACCTCTCCAATGCTTCCAAGTTGGTCTACAATGTCCTTCATCTTTGTGACAAAATCAATCACACTTTTCTTGGGGATCTTCTCGAGTGTTTTGAAATCCATCCATAGTAGATTCTTCTTGGCCTTTGTGTTTGATGAGAAGAATGCTCCCAAAGCATTCCATGTCTCTTGAGATGTCTTACGATTCCTAATGTGACGGAATAAAAAGTTAGAGATAGAGTTGAGAATGTATGACCTTGCCAAAGCATCCTTGGAGCACCATGTGTTAAACCTTTCTTGCTCCTCTTATGTTGGTTAACCCTTGCTTCTGAGTATTGGCATCATCTCATCTCTAGATATGTAACCATATAGGTTCCTCCCTTGTAGATAGGCCTCCATTGTTTTCTCTTCTCCTTACTTTTACAGGAGCTTTTTGGCATCAGTTCTTTGGAATTCGATGAAGGAAAACATTAAGTGGACTTTGAGGAAAACGATCCAAATAATTACATCAATCTAAGTGATTGATAAAGATTGAGAAAGAGAGAGATGAAAGAGAGAGAGAGAGAGATTTATAGTAGAGATTTTAGTGAAACGACACACATACAGAGTTGAAGATTTGACTTGGGTGAACTTAAATGATTTTCTAGCACATTATGCTTATCTCCTTCGTTGCATATTAGTGGATACATATGCAAGTTGAATCTCCTTGTTCAATAGCTTCTCTCTCACATAATGATAATGAACTTCTATATGCTTGGTCCTAGCATGATAGATAGGATTTGCTGCAAGATGTAAAGAACTTGTATTGTTACCAAAGATAATAGGTGAGTTAGAATCTAGTCCCAAAATTGCATATAGTAATCTGATCCATATGGCTTCTCGTGTAGTAGTGGCTAATCCCCTGTATTCAGCCTCTGTTGAGGACAAAGCAACATTAGGTTGCTTCTTGGAAGACCATGAAATAGGTTTGTCACCTGCAAAAGAAAGATAACCTGAGGTACTCCTCCTATCATCCTTACAACCTGCCCAATGTGCATCTGAGTATAGCTTGATGTCCAAATCTGAAGTATATGCAAAATATAAACCTTCATTTTGAGTACCCTTGAGATACTTCAAAATCCTCTTGGCAGCTTCCAAGTGAGGTGTTCTAGGTTTCTGCATAAATTGAATCAAGACACTTACTCCATAAGCAATATCAATCCTTGTCAATGTAGCACAATTTAGGCTTCCTACTATGCTTTGATATCTTGCAATATTTTCAAGCACATCACCTTCATGAGCACTTAATTTTTGGTTTACCTCCATAGGAGTGCTTACTATCTTGGAATTCTCCAAGTGAAACTTCTTCAACATGTCTTGCACATACTTTCTTTGAGTAATATAAATTCCAGAATTTGTATAGACTTATTCAAGTCCAAGAAAACACTTTAATGATCCGAGATCACTGATTTTGAACTCCTACATCATTAGGTGCTTGATCTTTTTGATGCCATTGGCATCACTACCTGTAAGTATGATATCATCAACATACACACATAGGTATATCATCTCTGAATTACTTCTTTTGACAAACAGAAAAGTATCTACTTTGCTGATAATGAATCCTTGATCTTGAAGGTATGTAGTGAACCTATGATTACATGCCCAAGGTGCTTGCTTCAATCCATAAAGTGCTTTGTTTAGTTTACACATATAATTTACCTTGCTTGGGTCCTCATAGCCAGGAGGTTGAGCCATGTAAAAGTCAAGGGAGAAGTACCCACTAAAATAGGGGCTCCTCGAGGCAAACATCCCTTGTGAGCCGCTAGCATCACTAAGAAAGTTTTGTCAAGTGACTATTGAGAATGGGGGGGGGCTGTAGCACGAGGAGGGAGATGGGTCCGTAGAGTGGTAGAAGGTCTAGGAGAGTATATTGAAGGACTGGGCTTGGAAGCAGGGGGTTCTTGCTCCAACTAAATGTTAGGGCAAGAGGTAAATCCTCTTGAAGGGCATTGAACCAATTGGCTAGGGGAACAAAAACCTATCACAACGTCGGTCAATGCTGCCAACCCGTCTACTACGACTGTCGAGGCTACTTCCATCCCATGGAAGACGATGAGGGATCAGTCGGGGCATTGGGGGCATGCTGATTCCCACCCTCATTTGGAGATGAAAAGAATGAGGGAGTGGGAGAGGAGAAGGAGGATGGGGTGCCTATTAGGGGCAAATATGATGCTTGCTCAGGGTGATATCTCTTTTGGCACCTGGTCTTGGAGGGGCACATCTTTGTAAGGTGACCAACCTTGCGACAAGCAGAACAATGATTCTGAAGGCCAAAGTACTTGACCCTCTAAATCAACCAATCACTTGAAAGGAGGAAGAGCTCAATTTCTGATGACAATTGTGTAGGATCACAAATGAGGCTGCTAATAGATAGAAGGCTCACAACCTTGGCCACAATCAAGGTTTCTGACTACTAGAACTCTAAGAGGTGCCAAGTGATCCACCAATTTGAGGTAATGGAGGAAGATGCTTGCAATGAAGGCCAAGAAAGAAGGCCATAATAGGAAAACCATGTGTGTTCTATGGGATGAATGCCCAAGAAATAGATGTTGAGGGATCAAATCCATGTGTCCATGAACAGACATATGCTCGAGTAACTTGCACCACAATCAGAGATAAAGTGATCATTCATGCAGCTGCCTTTGGAGTCTCTAACTCCACTTGATAAACACTACGACCCATGGTTATAATATCAACTATCTTGCCGATCTCTGCAAGCAAGCTAATGTGAAGGAGGTTCCTGAGTTTTCCATGGATGGATTGTGAACCAATTATCTTCCAAATGACTAAAGAGGCTTGTAGGTGCCAAAGCTTTGAGACTAAACTCGCTCTACCCTTATTGGTAAGGGAGAGTTGAATGGGAAGCAGAGTGGGAGCATGAAGGGGGGTTTTGATGAGTCCCTTTGAGCAATGGGCTTCAATGGCATTCATGTATGTCACGTCAAAAGGAGGGGGGAGGTGATTTAAAGTGATTATCTACTACAAAAATTCCAAGGGAAACGACCCAAGCAGGCAAAAAAAGCCTCAAGATTCCACCACGTATGAGAGGTGAGATTCAAGAGGAGCAGTCGAAAGGAAAAAAAGGGGAAGGGGGAATTTTGTTCCCAGTGAAAGCAGAAGGGACAAGGAGAGGAGGAAGCAGGGATAGGGAGGAGGGGGGCAAGATTCCTTACTAGCAATGAGAGGGGGGAGGGAGGAGGAGGGAAGGGTGGGGGGGAGAGAGGGCAACGTGGCAGCCAAGGGGAGAGGGGGAACATGTGGGAAAGAGGATAAGGGGTGGTGGGGGTCAATGCTAGGGAGCTGGGTGAAGGAGAGCAGAATAACATGATAAGAGAAGGTTGGGAAGGAGCTGATGGAGGGGGTGAGTGTAGGGTTGAGCAAGGAAAGGAAGCACAAGGTAGTACGTGGGATCACAGGATGTGATAGTAAGAAAACACCTAGGAAAACTTGACTCTTTATTCAAGGGATCAAAATTGATGGTTTGGAACTTCAAAAGAGTTTGAAAATTATTTTGGCATCTCATTTGTGGTTCACCACAAAACACCTAAGGGGGAGTGCTAGCACAGCTATAGGATTCATGCTAGAACCATTTATGGGTTGCTTCTTCCTTTAAGGGCCCTCTATAGTTCACCATTGCTTTAGTGTCTATGTTTAATCTCAACATAGGAAGATTGACTACTTGCTATTCTTTCCACTTTCTATCCTTGAAGGTCATCCTATGTAGAGACTTCAATATGGTGGAAGTTATGTTTGATAGATGGAACCAAAGAAGGTGTATTATTGATGGTCTTGAGAAAGATGTGTCGGACTAGATTAAGCTCCACCATGATGTAGTGGGGGTAAAAGAAGATAATGGATTCTCTTGGTCTAACTTCTATTTGTGAAAGGCTATACTTAATATAAGCTATATAACCCAAAATAGCATTGATAAGTTGCGTTCGCCATCCTTCCCTCAATGTGTGGGATAAGTTTCATCAAATCACTATCCATTGCTTTTGATCTTCAATCTACAATTAAGACATAGAAAAGCTCCCTAGTCCCATTCGATGCAATATGTGATGATCTTGACCTCAAACAAGGCCTTTAACACCTATGCCTCTCAGGCCAAGAGTTGGAAGCTTGATGTCAAGCAGACTCAATATTTTTTTAACAATGCTTAAAAAGAGATTCAAAGCAATCCACATGCAATAAGGGAAAATATTTATCGTAAGCATTGGCATCCTGAGTTTGGATTCAATAAAGGAAAATCCCCCCTCTAGTTTGGGCTCTAAAAAAATAGAAGGAGGCTTAGGTACAAAGAGGAAATTCAAAGAAAGAAGCTTTAGATTTTAAAGATTTGTGGGTCGGGAGAGCACACAAAACGAATAAAGAAATATGCAAACTCCTAAAGAAGAAAAAACACTAGGAAGAATTCTTGTACATGATAAATAACCATGATGTGAAATGCACTACTAATTGAAGACAATCTTGTACCAATTGTTAACCATTTCACTCAAATTTTGGGCATGTCCACTCCATTTTCCTCTCAAGGGCATGATTTTATGGCAGTCATCTATAGAACTACAGCCAAAAGAACTCCACAAAATATTGATGGATTTTCTTGATTCCCCATCACTGACATAAAGATTTCAGAAGCTATTGATTCTTTAACCAATGGTAAAATCCCATTTCTAGACAATTTCACCAATGAGTTCTTCAAGATCTCGTGCATGTTTTGGTGAACATGTTATGCTTGCTTTGGTAGGACGTCCTTCACTTTGGTGTTTTGCCCAAATATTGCAATGAAAATGTGATTATGTTGATTTACAAAAAAGGATAGTAAAAATAAGATTAAAAATTGGCAGCCTATCACTATGTTGCAAATTGGTGATATGATCTTTGCAAAAGCTCTCACAAAGTGTATAGCTTACCATCTTTATTCTTGGATCAAGAGGACTAGAAAGGATAGAAAATGGTATATCCATCTTGGAGGCCAATATCGATGTTTGGGAAGGAATTGACTTTGCTAAGTTTTCTCAAAATTTCCTCTTCATCAAGATCAATTTTGACAAACCTTATGATAGACTCGCATGGAACCTCAAAAGATATTGCTTGTGGCTCTAAATTCATCAAGATGATCTCAATGCTTATTTCAAATGCCTTTGCTTGATTTATTATCAACAACAAACTCTCCCACTTTACCAAATTAAAGAGCTCTATCAAACATGGCTGCCCTTGGCTCCATTTCTCTTTCATATTACTATCCATGGCCTCAATTTCTTGGTTAATGATCATTCCCATCTAGGTGAGATCCATGGTCTATTGCTTCCCCATAGCCAAAACTAGATTATCATGAGGCTCTTCACCAATGACACAAACATTTTTGTGCATAATGGTCTCAATAGTATCACCACTTTTTGGCCATGTTTAAACACTTTTTGTGTTGTTTCTGAATCTAGAATAAACCACTCAAAAAGTAGATTGTGAAGAAATTTATGGGCCCTCTCTGCAATTTCTTGTTGACCATGCTTATCAAGAGCTCCCTAATGAATAAATCTTCTATACGCTCAAAACTCCACTGGGTTTTAATGTTTATATGGTTTAGCTTTGGGAATGGGTTCTCACCAAGATGGATAATAAACTTGCTTACTAAAAGGTCCTACAACTCAACTTGGTACATCATGCTATGGTAATCAACACCTTCATCCTTGCATTGATTATATATTTTGTAGCCGTCTAAGATTTAGTGAACCTTGAAAGAATATGAAAAAAGTCCTCTAGATGGGAGATTTCAATAGCAGAGGCATGCCCAAAATCGAATGGGACATTTGTGCAAATCATAAAGATTTAGGATAATTCGGCTCTCTCAACGTTGCGGGAACATTAGATAAATTGGCATCCCAATGGGTGATTTAAGATTGGTGTAATGTGGAGGCTTCTTGGGAAAATTTGATTCTTAGAAACAAATTTTCTCTTAAACTTGTGGGACTTCCTAGGTGAAAGGGGCTTGATTTTCTTTGTCAAAGACTTGGAACAAGGTGAAACCACACCTCAAGGTCAATGAATATTGGAAGTGGGCAGTCGATATTAGGCAAAACGATTCTATATGGTTCCCAATTGACATAATCAAAGAAATTGATTCGGAGAACCTCCATAGGGAAAAGAAACTATGGATCCAAGGGTTTCATATTGTCAAAACATCTCTTGAGTCAAACAACACTTGGGAAAACTACACAACTCACCTCCTTCTTGATCATGATCCCTTGCAAGTTGAAGGGTTATAATGGATAAAAAAAAACAACTTGCATAAGATACTTATGTTGGAACATCAAGCTTACACTATGCTTGAGGTGGATTTGATCTACATCAAAAACTATTGCTTGGATTACGTCAAAAGAATATCCGTTGGAGATTTCTTTTTCCTATGCTCATTTATTGTATTTCTTAAAAAGCTTTTTCATGGATCTTTTACCATTGTAAAAGCCTAGAGCTTTACACATGTAAAAGTAGAAAGGGAGAGCTAAACGTCCACAAATTTGTGGTGGTTGAGTTGCAATCAAATCAATCAATCAATCACCTAAAAGTAGATCTTCACTTTTCCTAGATTGTAGGAAAGTGAATTGATTCCCTCCAACAACTCTTATCGCCTTAATTTGAATTCAAAATCCACTTGTCAAAGTCATGAAGCACTTGAAAAGTCTATATAAAGACTTCAAAACACTTGTACAATACATGGAAACAATATACATACACTTGCAACCATCACTGTCTTGCTCCTTCATTTCTCTCCATCATCTTCTTCACCAATAGTAATCTTGCAGAGGTTGCTGATCTCTATAAAGAGCTTTAAATTGGCTGAAAGATGGCTCATTGGAAAGATATTAGTGTCGAGCTCATGCCTCTAAATTTTCATAGCATTTAATTTAGTACATTGGGAGAAATATTGGTTTTTGTATCTTAGGGTCAATCTCTACGTATTCATTCCTATAGCATATTTTGCTTATTACTTATACTTTTCTGCTATCTATACAACCCTATGTGTATCACTCCCATAAAAGAATTTTTTCTAATTATAATCAAGATGGTTGCTATAAGCATTTGAAGTTCATTGTCTCTTCCATAGATAGTAAGTTTTTTGAGTTAGTCAATGCGCGAACCTATATGTTTTGTTCCTTCTCCTTGATGCTTCAAAGTACATAGTACATTTTTTTGCACTTACCGCATGCCTATAAGGTCTATTTCAGTATCCATAAGCTCAACGGCTGGTCTTGTCTCGGTTGGCTGGACCAAACTTTGTCGCTTTGAAACTCACTTTTCTACCTCCTACAAGATTCTCCAAGTTCTTTCAGTGGTTTCAAAGCTAGATCAAGATGGGTGATGGCTTTCCCTCAATGATCGAGAAGCTTGTTTGACACAATTACACGGCTTGGCAAATCAGATTGGAGGCCTATTTACAAGGTAGAAATCTTTATGGAATTGTAGCAGGTGATGAAGCTATGCCTATTCCAAGATCCAAAGGAGGACCTACACAAGAGGAGACAGATAAGCTCACACTTTTGTGTGCAAGGGATGCTCAAGCAAGGTTGTACATACTAAAATCTATCTCTAACTTTCTATTACCACATATTAGAGGATGCAAGACATATCAAGAGACATGGGATGCCCTCAAGACTTTCTTTTCTGTTAGTATCAAAGCAGGAAAGAATCATCTTTGGAATGAGTTCAACCAAATGAAGAAGACACCTAAAAAAACAATCATAGAGTTTGTTACCAAGGTCAAGGAAGTTGCAGATCAATAAGCATCCATTGGAGGGCTGATTGAAGAAGAGGCTATCATGAGGCAGATTCTCAATGGGATTTGAAGTGATAGTTAATGTCAATCCTTCACGACGGATTATGATCTCATCATGGATGTGCAAACTCCGGACTTCAACACCTTTCTTGGACAACTCTTCAATCAAGAGTCCAACAATAGCATAAAGGAAGGTAACTCCTATCATGGTAATTCAACTAGTGCTCTATATGGAGATAAGAAGGATAAGAAGCAAAAAGGCAAGAAGAAGGAAGAAGATGAAGAGGAGACTTCCCAAGCCAACTTCACAAGCAAGAGCAAGTGGAAAGGGAAGAAGAAAGGACCAAAGCATGACAAAGCCAAAGGTCAAAATGTTCAACCTTGTGCCATCTGCGATAAGACCAACCACACCACTCAGAATTGCTGGTTCAATGGGAAGACCCAGAAAGGAAGTGGAAGAGGTGGATATGGCAGCAAGAGAGGCAGAGATGGAGCAACTTCAACAATAACAATAGAGGCTATAATAAAATGGGCTTCAACAATTATTCATAAGATCAACCAAATGAAGACTCATTACTTCTTATGAACCTAAGACACAAAGAAGGTAAAGAAGATTATCATTTGTTCTACATAGATCCAGGATGTTCAAATCATGTTACATGCAATATTGCTCTTCTATCTGATTTGGAAAGTCCAAAGCATAGACATGAACTTCAAATAGGGGATGACACAAAGCATTATGGGGAGAAAATTGGTAATTTCAAAGCTTCCAATGGTAGGACAAACATTCTAAGTAAAGTTCTCTATGTACCCATTATCACTAAAAACCCAATAAGTGTAGGCAAGAGGTGAGATGCATGGTAGGCTCTTTACTTTTGAAGTAGTAGAAACCAGGAACATCACTCTATTCAACTTTGGGTCTCAAACCCTAAGTGAGCTTGAAGTGTGGCATAAGAGACTTGCTCATTTGAATGAAAGAACCTTGAAGGATATATGCACGGCTCAAAGTGTTCTTGGACTGTCGAACATATCAAAGCAACACATGGTCAACAAGGCTGATGCATGTCAGATTGGGAAGGCACAAAGGCAACCATTCAACCACAAAGGCTACATCCACAACAACTTATTGGACTTAGTACATACAGATGTATGGGGACCAAGTCAAGAACCTTCATTGGCAGGATCAAGGTATTATGTTTCATTTATTGATGACCATAGTAGATGGACTATTCTGTACTTCAACAAAAGTAAGAATGAAGTGTTTGATTGCTTCAAAAAGTATCTAGCACATATGGAGAATCATACAGGTAGATCACTCAAGAAGCTCAAATCTGATGGAGGGGGAGAATACTTCTCCAAAGATTTTGATGAGTTCTTGTAGGATAAAGGTATCAAAAGGGAGGTGACTACCAAGTACTCTCCTCAACTAAATGGAATTGCAAATAGGAGAAACAAGACATTGGTTGGATCAGCCAGAACAATGCTTGAAGAGAAGAAGTTGCCACATTATCTATGGGCAGAGGTTATTTCAGCTGATGTGTACCTTGTCAATAGACTACCATCCAAATCACTTCAAGGTTGTGTTGGTGCAAAGTTCAAGCCTAAACATTTGGCTAGAAGTTCATGAGCAATTGAAGCTCCATGGAAACCATTGCTAGGAAAATTTTATCCTTTACCATTTGTAAAAGCTCGTTTAACTTGAAAGAATATTTGTAGCTACCTACAAACTCATGGAGTTTGTTAAATGAAAAGTTACGACTTCATGTTTGAGAGAATAACTCCTAGATTGGTGGATTACGTTTAGAGAGAGCCAAAAGTTAAATTCAAATTCAAAACTTGAATGTAGCACTTATAAAAGATGACATGTAAAAGTCACGGTTAGAAGACTCCATTCCCAAGTTCTCCATTGATATATTGTAAGAGAGTGAGGTCTACATTGTATCCTACACTACTCTCCATCATCAGGCTATGATTTTCAAGCCTATGATCTTGTACAACATTGTTCATTAATACAATAGATCTACATTGCTCATCTATGATCTCTCTGTTATAGTCATTCATAACTGTCAACTTGTACTGCTCATATCTCAGTCGATTCTCCACAATTTTCAATGTTCTATAGCTTGTTGGAATCAGATCCAAGTTCTCTGCATGCTCACAAAATTTCAAGGAAATCCATTCATCCCATTTGGAGAAAAGCACATCAAAGCACTCACTCGTCAAACTCTGCAGAGGTCCTAAAAAATTGGGGGTAATGATTCAATTGCTAAGTTGATTGCTCTGTGTATAGTGCATCATTTTAAGTGATTTAACTTGGAATCATTAGATTACCAAGCTACTTAGATACCTCTAGAATGAAGTTTTCTAATTCTTATTATAGTTTAAGCATTGAGCATAACAAACAGCAGGTGTGTGAACAAAAAATAGAAGGTTTTCAATAATCCTTCAACTTGGAAGTAGTTTGTTTTGGTTCAATATTTCTCACATCATTTCCAAAGTACATAGGCACTTATTTAGTGTCATTGGAAATCTAAGAGGGCCTAAAACTCAACTCTGAAGCATCAAGGGGCTGGTACAAAGCAAGATTTGGCACTACCTACTCATTTCTTGGAGTGTCCATCCATCTTTCCCAACAGTGGTATCAGAGCAAAGCTAAGGTAAAATGGGAGATGGTTTTCCTTCTTTCATTGATAAATTGGACAGGAACAACTATCAAGCATGGTCCTTGAGGATGAAGACATACTTACAAGGAAGGAGCATCTATAGATACATCTTAGGAGATGAGGAGATGCCCATATTCAGAAGCAAAGGACAACCTACAAGAGAGGAGCAAGGGGTATAGGTGTAATGCAGGGGCTATAGGTGTTGGGTGAGGGAGTCAGGATGATGTGGTGATCCTGGAGAAGTTCGTGGACATGAGTGGGTGAGTTGTGAAAGTGGACGTGAGTGGAGGTGCGATGGGTGGTGAAATATCCATGTTGATAGAGGTTTACTATAGTGAATTGATGGTGAATAGTGGTGTGATTGTGTAGGTATACACACTGGACTTACAAAGGTTGGTGAGTATGTTACATGATAAGGTTCAAACACCAATTGATGATTAGGAGATGGTTGTGGTAGTGTGGGGGGATTGGGATGTTACATGGATGAAAGATTAAATGGACTCTGTGGGGTCAATAAAGGTTGTTGGGATGAAGGGGTAGATGAAACGAAGGGAGTTAGGAAAGGGTTAACAGGAACTAGTGGAAATTTTGAGGTGGTAACCGATGTGGGTGTTGTGATGGATGGGGTAAGGAAAGGAGGAATTAGTGGTAATAGATGTGGGTGTTGTGATGGATGGGGTAAGGAAAGGAGGAATTGTTGCTGGAGATACTACATTGGAGATTTGGGTGTTGAGTGAAGATAAGCTAGGGTGCATGGGTGAAATTGGATGTACATGCAATTGGAGGGTGGATTCAGATGTAGAGGTAAGGTCCACAATGGTGGTGGGTGGGGATGTCAATAGATGTGGTGGTGAATCAATGATAATGGTGCCACCTTGGGGTGGCGTATCTACAGCTATTCTTGTTTCTTGTTGACTAGACGATTGGGCTTTGATTGGTACTCAGATGTATTCATCGGGCCTTGACATTAATCGCACATGTCGAGGGTCAAACTATGGTAGGGGCTTTTGCTTTAGGAAATGTTATGCTTCAACGGTGCCCACTTCATGAACTAGCTCATTAATAGCATTGATGAAAGCACTCTCAAATCCACTATTTGCCAATTCTTGTTGCAGAATCTCCTTACTTTGTTGTTATGTTATCTGACTCCTCGACCAAATTGCTTGCATATTCTTGTATAATCTTTGGATTGCAATAGTGTAAGTGGCTACCTCGGAGGTGTCTCTAACATCAAGGATAACTTGTTCTCTTGGAGATTAATCATCTCCATCAATGGTATTAGAGTAGGAATAATTAGATTTGCAGAAAAGGAGGACCTCGACTATTGCAGATATACAAAAATCAATCTTTGAAGATTCAAAAGGTGAAAGTTTGAAGTGAAAGCTAGAGAAGGAGGCCTGAAAGATATTAAGAGGATCAAAAGGAACCATATTCGAATTAAAAGTACATTCATTATTCACAAGACTTGAAGAATTTATTGCAGAGGTGAAGAAAGGATGGGAGATTCTCTTCAGATAGAGAAATTGGATAGAGAAAACTATCCTGCTTGGCCAATGAGGATGGAGGCTCATCTTATGAGCAAAGATCTGATAGGATACATCACAGGTGAAGAAGAAAAACCATAATTTAAGGATCCTAGTGTTCCAACTAGGGAAGAGCTCTCAGATTTGAAGACATGGATGAAGAAGGATGCTCAAGCAAGGAGTATTATCTACATGGGAGTCAATGATTACTTGCTACCTCACATTAGAGGACTTGAAAGTGCAAGTGAAATATGGAATTCTTTGGAGGAGCATTTCCAAAACACTAAAAAGTCAAGGAAGGCATCTTTATGGGCAGAGTTCACCACATTCAAGAAGAAGGCTTCTCAATCTATTTCTGATTATGTAGCAAGGATGAAGAATATTGCACATGCATTAGGAGTAGTTGATGAAGACATTGAAGAGGACAAATTGGTAAGACAAATTCTCAGAGGTTTGAGAGGAGATGAGAAGTGGAAGCCATTCATTCTATCCATTGAATTGTCACTAGATCATCGTACTCCTAATTTGAATCAATTGCTAGGACATATGGTAACCTTTGAGTAGGATAACAAAGGTGATGTTGATAAGAGTACATGTCAAACAATGTATTCAAAGGATAAGAAGAAGATTAACAAAGGCAAACAACAATTGAATGAAGATGAAGGCACTATGAGTCAAGCTAACTTTCTAAGAGGAAGAGGAGGTGGCAAAGGAAGAGGCAAAAGCAATAAAGATGTGTCAAAGCTTACTGGATATGTGGTAAGACTAATCATTTAGCTCATGAATGTTGGTATAATAATCAGAATGGTGGAGGATATAATCAAAACTCTAATTCAAGAGCAAGAGGTGGTAGAAATAAGAGAAGTAATTTCAGAGGTAGAGGTATTAGAGGTTTCTTTGGAAGAAATGTAGGAAGAGGCTTTCAAATTCAATCCTACAATAATACCTACTATGATTATGCTTTAGATCAAAAAAAGGATTCAGCCTTAATTATGAATGCAAGATTTGAAAGACCAAGTGAAGATCAAAGAGTTTCCTACATTGGCTTAGGGTGTAGCAATCACCTGAGTGGCAACATAGCTTTGATGACTGATTTGGAGAATAAGGTGAGTAATCATATAGTCCAAATAGGTGATAACACAAAGCACAATGTGAAGGCCATTGGATCAGTAAAGTCCAAGAATGGAAGCACTCTTTTGAGCAAGGTTTTGTATGTCCCTACAATTCCAAAGAATTTTTTTAAGTGTAGGGCAAATTGTAGAGAAATGATATGAAGTAAGGTGCATTAATGATGGAGTTTATGTTTAAGACCCTAGCCATGGGTATAAACAAATTATTTCAAGGAAGAAGGAAGGAAGGCTCTCCACATTGAAGATTCAAGGCAATGTTGGTCATGCCTTGTTCACTTATGGAGAACATAAGATCTCTGAGGTAGATCTTTGGCACAAAAGGCTTGGACATTTCAATGAAAGAGGTATTAAGGATATGATTAACGATGGTTCAGTGCTTGGATTGCCTAATATTGCAGGTCAAGACATGACATACAAGTGTGAAGCATGTCAATTGGGTAAATCTCACAAGAAGACTTATGGTAAGAAATGGTTTATGTATTCAGAGAAGCTTGAATTGGTGCATACAGATGTGTGGGGTCCATCAAAGGACTTTAGCATTAATGGTTCGAGATATTATGTGATTTATATTGATGATGCTACCAGATGGATCACTATATATGTGATCAAAGATAAATTAGAGGTGTTCAATACATTTAAACATTATCATGTATATGCAGAGAGAATCCCAGGGTAAAAATTGAAGAGACTAAGGTCAAATAAAGGGGGAGAGTATTTCTCTAATGTGTTCAATGATTACTTATGGAATGCAGGTATAAAAAGGGAAGTTACTTGCAGGTACTCTCCTCAACAAAATCTTGTAGCAGAAAGGAGAAATAGAACTCTTGTTGAGTTTGCAAGGTCAATGATGAAGGAGAAAAATTGACCTAATTATTTGTGGGTTGAGGCTATGAATATAACTACTTATTTGGTTAATAGGCTTCCATGTAAGGCCTTGAATGGTATGAAACACCATATGATTCATAGTGGGGTAAGAGACCTACCTTAGAGCATTGCAAAGTGTTTGGATGTTTGGCTTATGCATATGTACCATCTCAATAAAGGCATAAATTGGAACCTAAAGCTGAAAAGTATGTGTTCATTGGTTATGATGATAAGCACATGGGTTATAGATTGTGGAGTCCATCCACAAAGCAATTCCTTGTGTCAAAGGATGTTACATTTGATGAGAAAGGTACTTGATATGCTAGTATAATTAATATTCATGCAAGTGATGAGGAAGTCATGACCCAAAGAAAGGGGAAATTAAAGATTCAAATTCGTGATGATGAAGAGATTGTTGATGCTCAAATTGATAATGAAGAGATGCCAAGGTTTGATCCAGAATATGAAGAACCAAATACTTCAAAGAGTGGAGAAGTTAGAAGGTCAAAAAGGAACAGAAATCAACCCATAAGGTATAGTTATGATACTTCATTTTTTACCACTAAAGATTATGCTTACATAGTGAAAGCAGAAGAAGATCATTCTATATATGATGAGGCCAAAGGTGAGGAAAATTGGGAGAAAGCTATGCAGGATAAGTATGATGCATTGATGGAGAATGAGACATGGAACTTGGTTACTAAACCAAATAATAAAAAAATCATTGGATGCAAATGGGTCTACAAGACAAAGAGGTATGGAGATGGAAGTGTGTCTAGGTATAAAGCTATACTTGTTGTGAAAGGGTATGCTCAACCATATGGTGTAGATTATGATGTGATCTATAGTCCTGTGGCAAAGATGACAACTATAAAGACTCTCATAGCTATCGCTGCATGTAAAGGTTGGAAGGTATGTCAATTAGATAAGAAGAATGCTTTTCTAAATGGTTACATTTCAATCGAAGTTTTCATGGAGAAACCAGATGGTTTCAAGAATAAATGCTATCTAGAGTATGTATGTAAGCTCAAGAGAGCTTTGAATGGCTTGAAGGAGGCCCTAAGGGCATGGAATTACAGACTTGTGAAGTTCTTGAAGGAGCTTGGTTTCCAAGTATCTAAGGCAGATAATAGTTTTCTTGTTAAAGAAAGTGATATTGATCATGAAGATCATCAATCTCAGGAATAGGAGGGGAATAACCCTTCTCCTTGGCCCATTTTTCTTCCTGTATTTCCCGCAAGAACTCTTGAGAGTACTGTTGAATTGAAGGAGGTATTCCAGCATCCGTGGAAGTAGGAACATAAGCTCCCATTGGTGGTGAGCTTCCTCTTTCAATAACTGGTTGAGCCTGTGGAGGTAAAGAAATTTGTGGTTTGTTTACCAACTGCTCTATTCTTTCTAGTAAGCCCTGGAAATGCAAATCCGGTTTGACAGAGTTTGTCTGATTGAACTTTTGACTAGTCTCAAGTATAGCTTGAGCTTGTTCTACCATTTTCATGCACATTTTCATCCGTTCAATCTCTAAATCTGCTCTAGGGTAACTCTTGTCTAGGTTTGCAGCTGTTGGCCCTTCTTGAAGATGAGCCTGGTAGGCCTTGAACATCATGTCCAAACCTTCTGGGGTTGGATCTGCAAGAACAGACCCTGGTTGTGGGTTATTTACAATGGGTGGTGGGGTGGGATGAAGCGAAGTGGATGGAGCTTCGGCATGCGAGGGGCTTTGAGATGTAATGTCTTCTATTTTTGTTTTGGTATCCCTTAGGCTTTCTTCTAGCTCGGATAGCTTTTTGTTCCACTTGCGATTAGCCTTCTCTCTGGTATCCTTCCATGTTCTTGGTTTCCTCTTACTAGGTTCTCCTGCCTCACTTGCTCCGATTGCTCAGATGGTTTTGCTTGTTGTGCAGCCTGCGCCCTAGTAACTGCCTGTACAGGAGCCACATTATTGCTACTTGAACTTGAATCTGCCACCAAGCCTACCACGTTGATGGGTGTGACCTTGGGTGCACTAGAGGGATTCCTGGGACACTCTCTAGGAAGGTGTTCCTTGCCACACTCAGGACAAAAGCCTTGTATTGTGATGTTCTGTCCTGATCCCAGAGCTGGTTGGTGGGGACATTCACGAATGAAGTGATCGCCCTGACATCTAAAGCATGGTCCTCTAGGGGCTTGTGGTCTTACTTGTCTCAATTGGGGCCTAGGATTTGGATTCGTATACATGACATTGGAGTACTCTGGCTCCCAATTTTGTTCCATAGGTGGTGTCTCATATTGATACCGAGAAGTCTCACTTTGCTCAGGTGACTCTATATAATAAGCCTGTGGACCATCTTCATGGAAGTAGTCTGAACCATGAGCGTGAGAATCATTTTCTGAGACCAATGGGGTTAGTGGCACCAATGCTCTATTATGGTTCTCCTCCGCCATCGTATATTTAACTGGGATCACATTGGCAGGAGCTGGCGGTTGGTTTCCTAGGACAGGTTGTGGCCTATATGGTGCTTGATATTGCTGCTGGTATTTTGGTTGACATTGTTGTGGCATATAATATGGCTGTTGGTACTGATTCTGATACCTACCCTGCTGGTAAGGTTGCTGATAATTTTGTCTAACAGCCTGCCTGTTATAGGGACAATCCTGGGTCGTATGATTTGTGTATTTTCTCTCAATGGTGCAATACAGAGCATTAGGGTTTCCTTGGGGTTGAGTCATCATTGGGCAAACATTAGCCATGTGATCTCCTCCACATGTATAACATCGCTTCACTGAGGTGACCCTTGGCATTTGTCTATTTTGAACTCCTAGCTTTTTGGCCACTTGCTCAGCTATCTCATCTATCTCAGTGGAGGCTCTAGAGGTATGACTTGTAGAACTATCAGAGTCCTTATAGAGTTTGGATAGTCCTAACTCCTCACCCAAGTTGTCTTCTATGTCAATGCACATCCGTATACACTCTTCTATGGATCTAGGCTCTTTCAGGTAGACATATGACCTTAATTTTGTGCTCAATAGGCCATCTAAAAACAGCGCCACCTGTTTGGCTGATGTGGGTAATTCTGATACAGGGCATCTTTCCAAGTACTGTCTAAACCTTCTTCCTGCAAGTCGCACTGTTTCTTGGGGTGTCTGCTTGAAGCTGTGGATCAAGGATGATGTGTTATGCCTGATACCACTTTTGGAAAATTCCACAATGAATTCTTCTAGCAGCTGACCTATCTCTCTATAGTTGCGACTGTTTAGAGGTTGAAACCAAGCTAAGGCAGTACCCTTAAGAGTCAACCCAAATGCCTCAAACTGGGTGAATAAGTCTTCAACCTGTTCAGCTCTTAGCACTTGTTTGAACTCTGCGACATGATCATAAGGATCTCCAAATCCATCAAAGTAGTTCTTCATTGTCTTAACCACTTGAGAGGGTCTAAGGGTTCTTGAGTGCTCTCGTGGTCTAGGTAATGGGAAATCATGATCGTCTCTTTGATGCCTATACATCTATGTCTCTCCCTTTCAAGTCTTTCCGTTCCATATCCTGATCTGTCTCTACCTATAGTGTCTGCAAAGCTTACCTCCGGTCTCTCTCTAGTTCTTTCTCTCTGGGTTTCATGAGCCTTGGATGATCCGGCTCCTTGGAGGCCCTGAGAGACATTAGATCTTGGTGGAGGGAAAATTGATTCGCCTTGCCAGGTGTAAGCCTGTCTGTCATGATCTGATACCAAGAATAGTTTCTGAGATGTGTGATCTAGGTAGACAGCTTTCCCTGGTGTCTCTGGGTCCTTGAATTCATAGATGGTGACTACTGGGCTGGGTTGATCTGGCCTAAATCTCCAAAAGGCTTCCTCCGTTTCTTTATTTACGAATAGTTCTATGCTTTTATTATCTTGAGGAATCCATTCTGGAGTGAGCACTCTGGTTAGGACTGACTTACCTCTAGGGGTCTTGGGTTCTCCTCCTAGGTCTCCTTGCTCTAGGTCTCCTATCTCATTCTCAGTAATGATATTTCCAAACTCATCTGTCCTATCTGGTAAGTTGGTAACCACATACATGGTTCCTTCCTTATCAATGTAAGCACCCTCTTCAAACTTGACCACTGGGTGTTCAAGTCCAAAGGGTTGGTCAGGATTCTTGAGTTGAACCACTGATCGTCTTAGACCATCCTCATAGATGTGAGCACCTAATTGGTTGGTCCTGATATACTCCAATTGGGTCTTATAGGGACCTTCTGGTGTCTGTAAATAGGCAATGCCTGAGCTACGTGTGGGTCTTTCCATGCTAAAAGACATTTCCGAGTCACTGGTTTCTGAACTTCGTGTGTAAGGATAACCACTAAGCTGTTGAGCCCAAGACTTGGCTGTATGGTTGACACTAGCCTCAGATGATCTAATGCTTTGTCTATCCTTGCCTAAGTGTCTGCCAGATCTCAGGTTCATAAGCCTTGGCTTCTAGTCCCAAAGTTCTCTTATATTGCTCAAAATCCTTTGGAACACCTTGGTTTTCCAATTTTCCTGAGGGTCAACTTCAAAATACCCTATCTAATAATCCTGGTATTAATTTAACCATAACCAGTCGATGTTTTGGTTGTATTCCCCACGAGCTTTCCAACAAAACCAAAATCACAGCAAACGGATTTCGTATGAGAAAGTTATGCCAGTTCAGGGTTTTGGGGGTTAAAACAGGGAAACAGGGTCTCTCAGAAAATGCTTCAAATCAGGCGATATATGACATTTATAGGACACGATACTTGTTACTTGAGGAACTCGATACACGATACTTGATCTTTGAACAGACGATATACGATATTTCAAGGAAAACGATACTTGATACTTCCCCTAAACGATACACGATCTCTAGCCCCAAACGATACACGACCTCCAGGCCAAACGATACACGATCTCTCACAAAACGATCGCTGGACAAAACGATATCTGAGCAAACGATCGCTGGACAAAACGATCTTTGACAAAACGATACTCGATACTTAGCTCAAAACGATACTCGATCGCTGGCAAGTATCGCGATCTCTGAGACGCGATACACGATACTTGGACCAAAACGATACTTGACCAACACGATACACGATATCTGAATCCATACGATACACGATATTTGATCGCAGACGATACTTGATCTTCGGGAGAAAACGATACACGATACTTCCCCAAAACGATCTTTGGTCAAAACGATCTCTGGACTCAACGATCTTTGGTCAAAACGATACACGATCGACGATATTTGGTTCAAAACGATACACGATCTCTGAGTGAAACGATCTACGATCTTTGACCAAAACGATCGCTAAGCAAAACGATACCGATCTCACCCAAGTATCGCGATCTCTGGTAAACGATCTCTCACTGAGACGATCGACGATACTTGAGCCAAAACGATACCGATCGATGGGAAATATCGCGATACTCAACCTCAGGAGTAAAGCGATACTTATGAAGTATCGCGATACTCGACCGCGGGAGTAAAACGATACTTGACCCTTAGACAAATTTTAACAATTGTTTTTGAATTTTTGATTTTGCCCCCTTGATTTCCTAGCTCTTCTCTCTTATCCTCACTCTCTGTATCAAGCAAAATTCAACATTTAACCTCTGTAAATCCCAAACGATACTTGACGCAGGTCGACTTTTTTTTCTGAAAAAACTTGGATTTCCTGAGAGTTCATGAGTATGAAGTGGGTTTGCTTACCTTTGATACTCTCTTCCAACTCTCCTAGCACCCTATTTTGCTCCGCGTAGCTCCCAAAAGCTTTGTTTCTCAAAAACGATACTTGACGCAGGTTTTAGCACTTCCGAAAATGGCCGCTCATATTCTTGGTGTTTGGAGAGTGTTTCACGAGTTTTTCTTCAGCGATTCAGTTCTGCACCCCCCTCTAAGCTTCTTGCTCACAACCACAAGTAAAAACAAGGTGAATGTACTCTAAAAAATGGAGAAAAACTGAGAAGATGAAGGTGGGTGGAGATGGTGATGATGGTGAAGATGAAGAAGAAGGAAAATTCAAAAACTGAACTGAAAATGATGATTTTTTTTACCTTCCAACGTCGCTATTCTACGTCTTACCGTCACACGCTCGTACTCCAAGCTCTCTCCCCGGCAACGGCGCCAAATTTGGTGTCACTCTAGCACAATGGTGAGTACCAACGTGAGGAGATACACCTCATAAATGTCAATCCGTGGAGACGTGAGGACCAGTATGAAGACCGCGAGCAAGTGATGGCACAAGTGCGTGAGTGAAAGCACACAAGCATGCACACACATACACACACACGCGCACAAGGTAAGAGCAAAGAGTGGAACAATGGAAAGCTTCGATTACCAAAGAGCTCTCTCACAAAACTGAAATCTACAACAAGCTAACCTCAAAAATGAGCTCTCCAGCCCTTTTTATAGTTTTTGAGTGGTTTTGGCCCTGTCCAGACCTAGTGTCCGGCCTAGTTAAAAAGTAGGTTCCAGGGCTTATTTGGGGGCTCAAACGGAGTCTAAAAATTATGAAAATTGGTAGGATGGTAGATCTAATACTCCTCAAGCTCAAGGACTCCTTGGCTTGAACAAAATGGAGTTACAAAAATGGAAAATGGTATTTACAATGGTTTTTTAGTGATAAAAATCACTATTTTTGTAGGGATTTCTTCTGAAAATTTGACAGGTACTTTTTGGACCTCCCTACTTGCTCCTTCTTCTTGTGTGTCTACTTCCTTGATGCGCTTCCCTGCTTTGTCCTTGATCTTGAGCTTCAACATGCTGTGATTCTTGTTATGTGAAAATTAAGATCAGGATTATTAGATAGGGTTTTTTGAAGTTAACCATACCCGAGGTAGGAAAACTGAGGGATCCTTGGGATTGTTTTTTATAAAGGCAAGAGATAATTTGGTCGGTGAGTTACATGCATGAGAGTGGTCTAGCCTGTCATTTGAATTTAACTCTGGAACTAATCTTGGGACTGATGCAGGTCTATTGAGAAGCAATTGAGAGCGTCCAAGCAAGGGCTTTGTGCAAGCTTGAGAATCAACTTCTCGAGCGCTAAAGAACAAGGATCAGCAAGAAAGGTCGGAATATTCTCAACTCCCCTTCGTCAATTCCTAGCTTAGGCTAAGAACGACTAGAGGTAGGAGTAAGTCAGGGCGACGATAGGCAATTATCAAGTTGAAGAATACCTAAACTTCCAAGTTCAAGCTAAGAACATAATCTTTGTACTGTCGAGAACTTTAAAGGAAAAGAACTTAACGTGGAACGATCAACTTTAAGTGCGGAACTACACTCAAATATACCTTACGACGTGATATCAGACAAGAATGTAACACGGTAATCAACTAAAAAGAAGCAAGTAACTGATACAAAAGAACTCCGCAACGAGGTTGTACTTGGGCAAATTTGGGTTATTCAATTAGGCTTATGAACCTTAGATCAGGGCGACATCTAAGGAGAGATAGACAAAGCCTTAGGTCTTCAGAGGCTAGTGTCAACCACACTGCTAAGTCTTGGGCCCAGCAGTTGAGCCACCACTCATACTACCCTAGTTCTGAGACTAGTGAATCAGAGATGTCTCAAGGCATGGACAGACCTACGGGAAGTTCAGGAGTGCCATACTTGCACAGGGTAGAAGGCCCTTACAAAACGTAGTTGGAATACCTTAGGACCAACCGATTGGGTGCTAGCATCTATGAGGACGGCCTAGGAAGATCTGTGGTACAGATTAAGAATCCTGATCAATCCATTGGACTAGAGCGCCCAACTGTCAAGTTCGAAAACGGAGCGTACTTAGACAAGGAAGGGACAATATATGTAGTCACCAGTCATCCAGATAGGACTGATGAATTTGGGAATGAGATCCCAGGAACGGACTTAGGTGACCTAGAGCAAGGAAACATGGGTGAAGAACCAAGGACCCCCCGAGGCAAATCTGTTCTCACTAGGATTATCACAATAGAGTGGATTCCCCAAGATAATAAGAGCATAGATCTGCTTCTGAACCGAGAAACTGACGAAGCCTTTTGGAGGTATAAATCTGATCAGCCAATTGATATAGGAACAGTCATGATCTATGAGTTTAAGGATCCTGATAGCCCAGGCAGAGTGACCTAATTAGATCACGCTTCAGAGAGGATCTTTGTGGTGAGAGAAAATGATAGGCATGCTTACACTTGGAAAGGTGAAATTATTTTCCCCCAACCAAGATCAAATGTGTCCTATGGCACCCTGGAGCGGGAACATCCCAAGCTCATGGAACTCAAAGAGATAGAAGTAGAGATAGGCCAGAAGTAAGCTTTGCTAACCTAGGGGGCAGAGAAAGAACGAGGATGGAAACAAATAGAGTAGATCTTGAGGTACATAGATCCCCAAGAAATCAAAGGAATGTGGAAGAATTCCCTCTACCACGACCTAGAGAACACACCAGGATTTTGAGACCAACTCAGTTAGTCAAGTCCATGAAAAATTACTTTGATGGCACAGGAGACCCATACGATCATGTGGCAGAGTTTAGGCAAGTCTTGAGAGCAGAACAAGTGGAGGACCTATTCACACAATATAATGCCTTTGGTCTAACCCTTAGGAACACAGCCCTTACGTGGTTCCAACCATTGAATGAGAGACAGTTCAGGAGCATAGACCAACTCCTGGAGGCTTTCATTATTGAATTCTCTAAGAGTGGCATAAGACATAATACCTCCTCACTGATTCACAGCTTCAAGCAAACCCCTCAAGAAACCGTGAGACTTGCAGGAAGAAGATTTAGGCAATACTTAGAAAGATGCCCTGTTTCGGAGCTACCCACACCAGCTAAGCAAGTGGCTTTATTCTTGGATGGATTGCTAAGTACCAAATTGAGATCTTATGTGTACTTGAAGGACCCTAGGACCATAGAAGAGTGTGTACGCATGTGCATTGACATCGAGGATAACCTAGGGGAGGAGTTAGAGCTTTCCAAGATATACAAAGATTCAGATAGTGCCTCTAGCCTCTCTTCCACGCAATCCACATCAATTGTGGAACTTGCAGAGAAAGTAGCTCAGAAATTAGGTGTCACTAGCAAACAGATCCCAAGGTTTGCCCCTGTGAAAAGATGCTATACTTGTGGTGGCGACCACATGGCGAATGTATGTCCCATTATGGCTCAACCCCAAGTAAATCCTAGTAGCCAGTACTGCACCATAGAACGGAGGTACACCAATCACACCGCGCAAGATTGTCCCTACAATAAGCAAACCGTTAGGCAGACGTACCCACAACCATACCCTCAACAAGGAAGATACCAGAACCAGTACCCACCTCAGCAGTATGCGAGGCCTCAACAAACCTACCAACCCTACCAAAACCAACAAAGGCCTCAGCCTATGCTAGCACAACAACCCCCTGCTCCAGCTAATGTGATTCCGGTAAAATATGTTGCTGCAGAAGAAAACCTGAATAGAGCTATAGTCCTTGTAACACCAGTGCTTTCAAAAAGTGATCCCAGTGACCATAGCTTCGATTCTACACATGTTGATAGTCCCCAGGCTTACTACATGCAATCTCCTGAACATGGTGAGTCCTACTATAGTGAAGAGCCAAATGAACCTAGTTGGGAGCCAGATTACACAAATGTCATGTATGCAAACCCCAACCCTAGACCTCAACCTAGACAAGTAAGACCCCCATTCCCTAGAGGACCATGCTACAGATGTCGGGGAGATCACCTCATTTGTGATTGCCCCATGCCTGCACCTACCCAAACCCAATCAGTGACGATCTAGGGCTTTTGCCAAGAGTGTGGAAAGGAGCATCTCTTACGAGATTTCCCTAAGAATCCTAATAATATGCCAAAAATCACTCCTATTAACGTGATTGGGTTAGTGGTAGATTCCACAGGAAGTGTCACTTCCACTGCACCCGTACAGGTAGTCACTAGAGCTCAAGCATTGCAGCAAAACCAAGGGGTAGGTCAGGAAAAGAGCCCAGATGTTAGTGAAACGGAGAGCATGACAAAGAAGAGGACTAGAGCTTGGAGAGATAGTCGTGAAAGAATGAAAAGGCAATGGGCAAAAAAGATGAGTGAACTCGAGGAAAGCCTCAGAGAAACAAAGGCCAGGATAACTGAACTCACATCTCAAACTCCCTCTCACACTACCCCACCTCCACCATTCCCAACTCCATCCGACCCGCCACCTTCCAACCCGCCTCACCTAATTCCACCACCCCCTAGAGTAGGATCAATCTTAGCAGATCCCACTCCCGAGGACCTTAATATGATGCTTAAAGCATATCAGGCCAGAATCCAAGAAGGGCCAAACGTAACTGATCATGAAAAGTGTTACCCTAGAGCAGAACTAGAGCTAGAACGAACCAAAATTTGTGCTAAGATGGTGGAATTGGCTTAGACCATGTTTGAAGCCAGCCGCCTATTTAACATGTCTAGTTCAGCGAAGACACAGTTACGCTTTGATGGACTGCTAGAAAGAATAGAGAAGCTGATTGCACAATCAGAAAAGGAACCCACCTCTCAACATAAGGACAAGGCAAGTGAAGGAGCAAGTCTTCCTGCCCAGGAAGCATATGTGCCTGAAGCCTACGTGCCTAACTCTACGAACCAGATACATCTTCTTCTCTGAATCGGTTTACACCAGAATTCCTACGAGAGATTCAAGAAGACAAATGGGCTAAAGAAAGTGAAGTCCCTCCTCCCATTGAACTTGTGGATGATGCACATGACCAATTCCCACAAGACATCCCCTCCATTTATGAGGAGCAGGAGAGCACCCACTCTCAGGAAAGACTAGACTTTGAGTCTAATTCTTTACAAGACTTACCCCACTTCACAGGCCCATGGGAAGCTAAGTCTACTTGTATGAGAGCACCCACGGTCATGGTAAGAAACGAAGACTCGATCATACCTAGGAACACAGAGGTAGTGAAAAACACTAAAGTACAGTGCAACCTCACCTTAGAAGAGCTACTCAAAGTAAGGCCAAAGCTATGGAAACATGTAGCCAAACAAGTACCAGAGATAGCAAAACCTCATTCCCAGGTAGGATCCCAGAGAACAGTGCCAGAAATACCCTTGGACAAGATAGGAGACATGAGTGAGGGCGAAGAGGGAAACACATATCTTCCTATCACTCATCAAGGATACACCACCAAGGCCATTCTAGACTCAGGTGCAGGTGTTGCAATTGCTACCACTTCCCTATGGAAGCGCTGGGGCAAGCCAGCACTCAGGCCCACAAGGATGAAATTGCAAATGGCCGATGGTCACATAGAGAGACCCTTAGGGCTGTTAGAAGGAATAACTCTCACCACCTGTGGTGTTGAGTTCGAGCACACATTTGCTATATGCGGTTTTAGCAAAAATCATGCCTATGAGATGATTTTGGGAAGACCCTTTATGCGACAGTTGCAAGTGGTACAGGATTGAGGAACCAATTCTTTGTACCTACAACACTTAGGTGTTACGACCAAAGTGAATCTCAAAGATTACTCTCATAGAGATGTTCCTCCTATCCAATGGAATCCCATCCATAGAGCCAAAGATGATACAGAATCGGTGCATTCCATAGGGTCAGGATCCTCATGGATGCATGAAGACACCCACTTATGGATGTGCAAAGTAGCAGTAGAAGAAGAGAAGAGAGAAGAAGCCAGAGAGATAGGTGCAAACGAAACACATAGACCCATTCAAGACCCAGCCTATGCACCTGTAGTATTTCCTGATGAAGAATTTGAACCACATGGCTGGGCAGAAATCCTAGCAACAATGGATGTAGCCATCAATGAAGAACAATGGACACCTCACTGTGATGAAGATGGCTATGACATTTGAGTCTTCTCCATAGAGCCAATCAGGGGAGAGGCAGTGTTAGAAGAGTGCGAACCTAGCCCTGATGCATTTGAGGATGCAAGTGACTCCGATCTAGAGTCAATAATTATGGACCCACCTTTTGCATCAGATGAAGAATACTTCTATGAAGTAGAATTTCAACCCCAGAGGCACGAAGAGCTTACAAAAGACGTAAGGCTAGCCACACATGTAACCCCTAAGGAAGAAGGAAAGAAAAGGAAGAAGAAAGAAGTCACACAAGAAGAGGAGGAATCTTTGTTTGAGGTCCCAGAAAATTTTAAGAAGTATGAGATAGATGACAGGAGAGTCATGATCAGAATGCCTAAACGGGAGGCACAATCAGGAGAGGCCTATGATAACAAAGAAACCACCAAAAAAATAGTAGCGGCCCTAGAAGAAGGAGAGGAGAGATGCACGTACATAGGCCATGACCTAACAGAGGAAGAAGAGCATGCGTTAATAGCCTTACTAAGAGAATACAGAGATGTGTTCGCTTGGAGTTACAAGGATTTGAAGGGTGTTGATCCAGACATATGCTCACACACTATCCCCATGACCTCAGATGCTAGGCCCTCTAAGCAAAAGCCATACACATACAATGACAACTATGCGGCCAAGATCAAGGAAGAGATAGATAGACTGGTTGAAGCTAGATTCATCTATGAAATTGAGCATACTGAGTGGGTATCCCCCATCGTAGTGGTGCCCAAGAAAAATGGAAAGCTGCGTGTATGCATTAACTTGAAGAAGGTTAATGCAGCCACAATTCGAGACAACTATCCGCTTCCTATCACAGAACATCTCTTAGAAAGAGTGGCAGGCAAGGAAGTGTACAGCTTCCTCGATGGATTTTCGGGCTACAATCAAGTAGCCATAGCTCCAGAAGATCAGCATAAGACGGCTTTTGCCACTGAATGGGGCATATTTGCCTTTAGAGTAATGCCATTTGGGCTTACCAATGCACCAACAACCTTCCAAAGGCTGATGTGCCATGTATTTAAAGAGTTCCTGAGGAAGAACTTAGAAGTCTATGTTGATGATCTTTGTGCTCATTCCAACATTAGGCAAACCCATATTCCCGAACTCAGACAAATCTTTGACAAATGTAGAGAATATCAAGTCTGCCTGAACCCAGAAAAGTGCGTCTTTATGGTCAGGCAAGGCAAGATTCTAGGACACATAGTGTCAAAGAATGGCATATCCACTAATGAAGAGAAAGTGAGAGCCATTGCAGAGCTACCTAGGCCAAGGAATGTCAAGGAAGTACAAGCTTTCATGGGGCATTGTGGTTACTACTGCCGGTTCATTCACATGTATGCTGTCATTGCAAAGCCCATTTACGGACTTCTGACTAACTTTGAGTGGACTGATGAATGTGAGAATTCCTTCCAGGAGCTTAAACAAAGATTATGTTCAGCACCAATCTTGACCACACCAGATTGGAACAAGCCATTCCATGTTCATGTGGATGCATCCAATTATTCTATTGGGTGTGTACTCGCGCAACCTACTGGTGAAGGTAATATGGATCTTCCAATTGCCTATGCTAGTAGACAATTGAATGCAGCTGAACGAAATTATACAACCACCGAACGAGAAGGATTAGGCATGGTATATGCAGTTAAAAAGTTTAGACATTATTTGCTTGCAAATAAGTTTAAATTTTTTACTGACCATCAGGCACTGCTATATCTCGTGAACAAGCCATGCAATACAGGTAGATTAGTAAGATCTAATGGAATATGAATTCGAGGTTGTAGTAAGGAAAGGGAAGACTCACTTGAGAGCGGATCATCTCTCTAGGCTCACATCTGGAGAAGCCCCACAAGGAGTGTCAGATGACCTTCCTGACGCTTACTTGTTTAATTTGGAAGTTGTACCACAGTGGGCTAAGCCATTGGTACTAGTATTGACATACGCGCCTAACCATCCAATAATAAACACGCAGGATAGAGAGGTAGTAAAAGCCCAAAAGTATCACATCATGGCAGGAAGTATGTACAAGCACACAGATCAAGGGATCTTGGCTTGTTGTGTGGAAGAGGATGAGTACACTAAATGGTTGCAATTAGCACATGTAGGTGCATTAGAGCAACACTACTCAAAGCAACGAACTCTACAGACACTAAGGAGACTCGGGGTGCATTGGCCTACTATGGAGGCTGATGTCCAAAAGTTATGCAAGGAATGCCCAATCTGTTGCACTAAACCACCTGTGGAACATGCCACTCTTTATCAAGTGTCCATAGTGCTAGATTGGAGTGAACCACTAGTATCCTTCCTGAGGACGAAAACATTCCCTCCAGACATGACTCTGGTTAGGAAAAGAAGGTTAGAACAAGAAGCCCTAGAGTACTCACTCATTGGTGATAATCTCTACAAGCGTGGTAAGGATGGTTACCTAAGACTATGTGTCCATGAAAGTGAATATCTCAAGATCTTGGAAACTGCTCACCAAGGTGTAGCAGGAGGACACTTTGGACCAGATCGGGTGATCAAGGCAATACTATTTGCGGGCTTCTGGTGGCCGACCCTTCACATCGATGCACATACCTATGTGAAATGGTGTGATGTCTGTCAATGAACTCAGTATCCTATACGCAAAGACGAGATGCCACTGAAACCTATGATGGGTGGACGTGCATTCTCTAAGTGGGGAATAGACTTCGTAGGTCCTATTAATCCCCCAGCTAAGGGGTCCCATGCTGAATATTGTTGGAACAAACCAATCACAAATTAGTGATTATAAAGATCTTGAAGAAGGCTTATGGTCAGAATGAAGTGAAAGAAGACACTTGAGAAAGTGAAGGAGATTTCAGAATGATAGCTTGTACACATATGTACATATAAGTGGAAATTCTTGTAATCTGAGTGGAGCTAAATCCTTAGGATGATAAGGAGTAATATCATAGACGCGGGATAAGTCTAAAATCATGTATATATAAGTTAATGATGATAAGGAATGTATGAGAGAGTCATTTGTAGATGACAAATGTCTTAGAGATGTGTAGAGTGTTTTTTCCCAGAAAATAGCGACGGGTTTTTCTCTGAGTGCTCTCTGTCTGATCATGTGGATCAAGATTCCTTTTGAACACATCTAATTGAGAAGCTAATGAAGCTATGTTTAGAGTTTCATGATCTAATTCCTCTCCTACTGTGAGAATGATCAATAGGAACATTTGTATGTAGAAGTGAAAACTGAAGTCTGAGAGTAGCGCACTTTTCCGTCTCAGTGTTTTGCTTAGATCTCAGTGTATACTGTAAAGTTTTTGATGAATGAGCACTTAAAATCTAAGTTAGGAGATAAGGAAGCTATGGCTAGAAGCATTTAGCAAAACGGGACTTGTACTGTGAGAAATCAACTTAAGAAGTTGACCATGTCGAAGGCGCTACTTCTGGAAGACAGTTATGACATACCTTTGATCTTAAGGATCAAATTAAACTTTTGATGATTATTTTTGAGAACTAATGATTAGTATGATTGCGCAAAGGTATTGCGAATACTTGTGCATCATTTACTTGAAGAAATTTGAAGTTATGTGCACGTAATGAAGTTGATTTCTGAAGCAGACTTTCTGAAGTAAACATTTCTTCACTCAGAGAAGTGTTGATGGAAGTTTTGGTAAAGAAGAACAATATTTGTGTAAAGTTTGGTTTGTAACTGATATAGAAGTGTTCTTAAATCAGTATAGACCAAACCTTTGGAGATTAAGAGGTCTCCAACAGTGGTATCAGAGCTAAAGGTGCAATACAAGAGAGGAAAAGACAATTGAAGTTCTGATTGGTGCAGATATTGGAGTTCTTCCAAATCAAAGGAGGACAAGGACAAATTATTGAAGATAACCTGCAGAAGTTCAAAGCACGAGTTCGAAAAGAATCAAGAAGGACAAAGCTTATATCAAAGGTACACTTTATCCTCATAAACCATAGTAATTGCAGATACAGAAGGTCAAGGATGGGAGAAAGCTTGCAGATTGATAAGCTAGATAGGGAGAACTATCCAGCTTGGTCCATGAGGATGGAGGCACACCTCATGAGTAAAGATTTGATGGCATTCATTACAGGAGATGAAGAAAAGCCTGAATTTGCAGATCCTAGTATTCCAACTAAGGAAGAACTTGCAGTTTTGAAGACTTGGATGAGAAAGGATGCTCAAGCAAGGAGTATCATCTACATGGCTGTAAATGATTATCTTCTACCTCACATTAGAGGATTGGAAAGTGCAGCAGATGTTTGGAATGCTTTGGAAGAGCATTTCCAAAATACAACCAAGTCAAGGAAGTCCTCACTATGGGCTGAGTTCACAACCTTCAAGAAGAAGAGCTTACAATCAATTTCTGATTATGTGGCAAGGATGAAGGATATTGCAGATAGCTTGGGAGCAGTGGATGAAGACATTGAAGAGGATAAGTTGGTAAGACAAATACTTACAGGTCTGAGAGGAGATGAGAAGTGGAAGCCTTTCATATTGTCCATAGAGTTGTCACTTGATCACTTTACTCCTGATCTTAATCAATTGCTAGGACACATGGTAACTTTTGAGCAGGACATTAAAGGAGACAATGATAGAAGTGCAAGTCAAGCTATGTACTCCAAGGACAAGAAAAAGAATGGCAAGGGAAAGCAATCGACTGATGATGAAGGGAATTCAAGTCAAGCTAACTTCACAAAAGGAAAGATGAATTTCAGAGGTAAAGGAAGAGGAGGTAAGAACAAAGATAATGCTAAAACTTGTTGGATTTGTGGCAGAACCAATCATTTGGCAAATGATTGTTGGTATAACAATCAAAATGGTGGAAGCAATAATCAGAATTTTAATCAAAGAGGTAGAGGAGGCAGAAACCAAAGAGGCAACTTCAGAGGAAGAGGTGGTAGGACATCATATGCTAGAGGAGGTGGAAGAAACTTCCAATCTCAGTCCTACAACAACAATTATTATAATTATGCATCAGATCAGAAGGATGATATGACTCTTATCTTGAATGCAACTCATGAATCAGTGGGAGAAGATCAAAGAGTGTTTTATATTGACTCAGGATGTAGTAACCATCTGAGTGGGAATCTATCCTTGATGACTGACATGGAAGCAAAGGTTAATGGACATACAAATCAAACAGGTGACAATACCAAACATAAAGTGGAGAGCATTGGATCAGTAAAGACAAAGAGTGGAAGTACACTTTTGAGCAAGGTACTTTATGTTCCTACTATTCCTAAAAATTTGATAAGTGTAGGGCAAATTGTGGAGAAAGGATATGAGGTAAGATTCACAAATGATGGTGTTTATGTGCAAGATCCAAATCAGGGATATAGAAACATAATTGCAGGAAAAAAGGAAGGAAGATTGTTCACTCTCAAAGTCCAAGGTAATGTGGGACATGCATTATTTACCTATGGAAGTCAAAAGGTATCTGAATTAGACCTATGGCATAAAAGGCTAGGTCATTTCAATGAGAGAGCTATAAAGGAAATGTCAAAGAATCAGGTGGTGCTTGGATTGCCAAATGTTGAAGGGCAACATATGGTGTACAAGTGTGAAGCTTGTCAATTAGGTAAAGCACATAAAGGTTCTTACAACAAATCAGGGTACAAGCATTCAAATATGCTTGAATTGGTTCATACAGATGTATGGGGTCCCTCAAGGGACTATAGCATAAATGGATCCAGATATTATGTGTTGTTTGTTGATGATGCAACCAGATGGATTACTTTATATGTAATCAAGGATAAATCAGAAGTTTTCAAGACATTCAAACATTATCATGTCTATGTAGAAAGGATCACAGGGCAAAAGCTTAAGAGGTTAAGATCAAATGGAGGGGGAGAGTATTTCGCTAAAGAGTTTGATGATTATTTGTGGAATGCAGGTATAAAAAGAGAAGTAACTTGCAGGTACTCTCCTCAACAGAATGGAGTAGCAGAAAGGAGAAATAGGACTCTTGTAGAATTTGCAAGAGCAATGATGAAGGAAAAGAATTGTCCAAATTACTTATGGGCAGAAGCCATTAATACTGCAACATACCTTGTGAATAGGTTACCTTGTAAACCTTTGGATGGAGGAACCCCTTATGAAGCATGGTGGGGTAAGAAACCTACTCTTGATCATTGTAAAGTATTTGGATGTGTAGCATATGCTTATGTTCCTTCACAATTAAGACATAAGCTAGAACCAAAAGCAGAGAAGTATGTGTTTATTGGATATGATGATAGACAGATGGGTTACAGGTTGTGGAGTCCATTCACAAAGCAATTTCTTGTTACCAAAGATGTGACATTTGATGAGCAAAATACATGGTATACAGGATCAACAAATGATTATGCAGGTGTTGAAGAGATACAAAGAAAAGGAAAGGCAAAAGTAAAAATGTATGAAGAAAGTATTGATGATGTTGACTCTAAAAGTAGATTGCAGGATCATGTAGAAGATGGACCAAGATTTGATCTAGAATCAAATGAGGCTGAAACTTCGAGAAGTGCAGAAATCAGAAGATCTTCAAGAGAAAGGAAAGAGCCTATAAGGTATAGTTATGATACATCTTTTCTAACAACAAAAGATTATGCTTATATTGTGAAGACAGAAGAAGATCCAATCACTTATGAAGAAGCCAAAGGTAAACAGAATTGGGAGAAGGAAATGCAGGAAGAGTATGATGCTCTACTTGAAAATGAAACTTGGGAATTAGTACCAAGACCAAAGAATCAGAAAGTCATTGGATGTAAGTGGGTATATAAAACAAAAAGGTTTGCAGATGGTAAGGTGTCTAGATACAAGGCTAGACTTGTGGTCAAAGGTTATGCCCAAACTTATGGGGTAGATTATGATGAAACCTTTAGTCCTGTTGCTAAAATGTCTACAATTAGAACATTGATTGCCATTGCTGCTTGTAAAGGATGGAAGTTGTCACAATTAGATGTGAAAAATGCATTTCTAAATGGATACATTGCAGATGAAGTATACACGGAGCAACCAGAAGGTTTTATGAATTCAATTGGATCAGTTTATGTGTGTAAGCTCAAGAGAGCTTTGTATGGGTTGAAGCAGGCCCCAACAGCTTGGAATTATAGACTTGTCAAGTTCTTGAATGAATGTGGATTTCAAGCATCAAAGGCAGATAGTAGCTTGCTAGTGAAGGCAAGTGAAAATGGATACATTTACATGTGCATTTATGTTGATGATATTATTGTCACAGGAACAGATGCTCAAGGAATCAATGAACTTAAAAGGCAAATAGAGAAGGAGTTTAAGATAAGTGATTTGGGAAACTTATCTTATTTCCTAGGAATGCAGATTGTGTATACTCAACATGGAGTATATGTTACACAAGAGAGGTATTTGAAGAATCTTCTAGTTAAGTTTAACATGGAAGATTGCAAGACTTCAACTACACCATTGGAGGTAAATCATAAATTGAGCAGGTATGGAGGTGAAGAATTTAATGATATGAAGAAATATCAGAGTTTGGTAGGTAGTTTAATTTATGCTACCTTGACAAGACCAGATTTATCATATGCAGTAGGTGTGTTGTCACAATTTATGCATTGTCCAAAGAAGACTCATTGGATTGCAGCTCAAAGGGTACTCATATATATCAAAGGAACCCTAAGTGAAGGTTTGTATTATGGATTCACTTCTGACACAAGAATCAAAGTGTTTAGTGATGCAGATTGGGCAGGTGACTCAGATGATAGAAGGTCTACTCATGGGTATCTCTGTTATATTGGAGATAAATTAGTTTCTTGGTGTTCAAAGAAGCAACATACAGTTGCTTTATCATCCACAGAAGCTGAGTATAAAGGAATGGTAGAAGCTGCAAAAGAAGTGATATGGTTGAAGACCTTGATGAAGAGTTTTGAAACTGATCAGAGTACTCCAATTATTTTTGGAGATAATATGAGTTCTTTATATTTGGCAGCTAACCCTGTTTTTCATGCCAGGACTAAGCACATAGAGATTCAGTATCATTTCTTGAGGGAAAAGGTACTTGATAAAGAGATTGAAGTGATGTATACTCCAACAAAAGAACAAGTGGCAGATATGATGACAAAGAGCTTGGATGGACCCAAGCTACAGAGATTCAAGGAGATGGCAGGAGTGAAGAAGAATGGAATAATCACAATTAGTGATTGAGGGGGAGCTGTTAGAACAAACCAATCACAAATTAGTGATTATAAAGATCTTGAAGAAGGCTTATGGTCAGAATGAAGTGAAAGAAGACACTTGAGAAAGTGAAGGAGATTTCAGAATGATAGCTTGTACACATATGTACATATAAGTGGAAATTCTTGTAATATGAGTGGAGCTAAATCCTTAGGATGATAAGGAGTAATATCATAGACGCGGGATAAGTCTAAAATCATGTATATATAAGTTAATGATGATAAGAAATGTATGAGAGAGTCATTTGTAGATGACAAATGTCTTAGAGATGTGTAGAGAGTTTTTTCCCAGAAAATAACGACGGGTTTTTCTCTGAGTGCTCTTTGTCTGATCATGTGGATCAAGATTCCTTTTGAACACATCTAATTGAGAAGCTAATGAAGCTATGTTTAGAGTTTCATGATCTAATTCCTCTCCTACTGTGAGAATGATCAATAGGAACATTTGTATGTAGAAGTGAAAATTGAAGTCTGAGAGTAGCGCACTTTTCCGTCTCAGTGTTTTGCTTAGATCTCAGTGTATACTGTAAAGTTTTTGATGAGTGAGCACTTAAAATCTAAGTTAGGAGATAAGGAAGCTATGGCTAGAAGCATTTAGCAAAACGGGACTTGTACTGTGAGAAATCAACTTAAGAAGTTGACCATGTCGAAGGCGCTACTTCTGGAAGACAGTTATGACATACCTTTGATCTTAAGGATCAAATTAAACTTTTGATGATTATTTTTGAGAATTAATGATTAGTATGATTGCGCAAAGGTATTGCGAATACTTGTGCATCATTACTTGAAGAAATTTGAAGTTATGTGCAGGTAATGAAGTTGATTTCTGAAGCAGACTTTCTGAAGTAAACATTTCTTCACTCAGAGAAGTGTTGATGGAAGTTTTGGTAAAGAAGAACAATATTTGTGTAAATTTTGGTTTGTAACTGATATATAAGTGTTCTTAAATCAGTATAGACCAAACCTTTGGAGATTAAGAGGTCTCCAACAAATATATCATTGTTGCCATGGACTATCTAACCAAGTGGGTAGAGGTAAAAGCCACAACGAAGAACGATGCTCAAACAACAGCTAAGTTTTTATTTGAGAATGTGTTCACTAGATACGGGCTACCTATAGAGCTAGTTAGTGATAGAGGCACTCACTTCTTGAATGAAGTTATTGAAAATCTGCTCCAAGAATTCTTGGTAGTACATAAGAAGTCTGCCCCCTATCACCCTCAAGCAAATGGCCAGGCTGAGAGCACCAATAAGATCTTATGCAATGTACTGACGAAATTAGTGAACAATAAACGCTCTGATTGGGACAAACAGCTACACCATGCTGTTTGGGCATATTGAGTGGCCTACAAAACGGTACTCCAAGCCACCCCCTTTCAGATGGTATTTGGCCAAAATGCAGTGCTACCGTTGGATTTTTGAATACCTACATTGAAAGTAGCACAGGAGCATGAATGGACAGGTCATGAACTCTCCTCTAGGATCTTCGACCTAGAACGATTAGGAGAAACAAGACTGAGGGAGGCTGCAGGGATATACGCAGCTAAGAAACGACAGAAGGCATACTTTGATGCCCACGTCAAGGATAAAGGTTTGAAGGCAGGCGACCTAGTACTAGTCTACACTTTGAAACAACACTCGAGAAAACTAGAGAAAAGAGGCTACGGACCCATGATCATTAATAGGATCTCAACCAGTGGAGTAGTTCAACTCGCTACCCTCGAAGGTGATGTTCTTCCTAGCTATATAAGCGGGTGCAGGGTCAAGTTGTATCAGGAACCACTCACAGAGGAAATGCTAAGCCGACTCAACACTGCTAAGAAATGCAAAGAAGAAGAAAAGCGGATTCGAGAAGAAGCTCAAGCAGAAGCCTTAGAGCGCATACGGAGAATGAAATTAAGAAGACAAGGTAGAGAGCAACCTAGGCCAGATGTATATGCAGACCAAGGATATCATGTGGCTATGTGTGAAGTTTCAAGTATCAGCTCTCAGAGGATAATTGATCGACGTCCTTTTATAACCTTAGATATAGGACAAGGAAAAGGTGCAAAGACTATAAGAGCTTTGATTGACTCAGGTGCATCCACTACTGCTGTCAAGTTATCTTACTGTCAAGAATTGAAATTAACTGTCGATCCTATAGAAGCATATCTCATAGGATTGGGAGGTGTGGAAATCCCTTGCATGGGCGAGGTGGATCTTCCCATCTCCATTCAAGCCGAAGTGATGACAGTCAAAGTACTAGTGTGTCAAGATGAGGACCTCACTGAGCCTCTTGTCTTGGGTCAGGACTGGATCTATGATCATGCAGTCAACCTCAACCTAAGAAGTGGACTTCTTCAAGTATGGGTAGATCATAGCCGAATTACAGTTGAATTGGAAAATGAGGCACTCAAGGAACTAGGCAAGGCACAAACTCCTGGTCCTTCCAGGGGCGCACCTGAAGTTGACAATGCTATTTTTGTCCAACACTGTATGATGCAGAAAGAGGCTTGTCTCAACAACGGAGCCAAGGAGAGGACGGAACTCCCTTCTCTTCCAAAGACCAGAAGGTTGCAACAACCAACGGCAGATCAAATACAGAAGAAGCAGAACACTACCGATACTGGATGCCAAAAAAAGGAACAAGGCAGATTGTTTCATCCATGGAAACAAGTATGGAGGCGAAAAGGCGAATTCCCTATTCAGACGAGGCCAACCCCACGCCCAAAACCTCTTATTAGTAGTCAACAACACGACACTAATAAGAAGTCCTTCATTAATTCTTCTGCAAAAGTGAAGTCTATTTGGGTACCCAAGAAGTCAATGAAGGCCAGCCCACAATCACGACAAATCTGGGTGCCTAAGGCTTGCTTGCGGGCTCAAATAGCTACACCACGGCCGCAACCGGTACAACATGTTTCACTCATTCGAACATCTGAGGACCAGTCTTACACCTCACGCACGGACACATATTCTTCCATGAGCACTAGTAGAATCACTTGTAGATGGGTCCCTAGAAAGCCTCATCTTCAAGCAGATACCCCTATCAAACTCTTTAGAGTCTCCACAAAATCAAGATCAAAGCCCATCCACTGCCTTTGGCAACCTAAAACTTGTAATAAACCCCCGGACCCCAGTTGTAAATCCATGCCCACCTACTAACTACGTCACTCTCACACTACATCATTCCACTTAGTTCTTAGGTCCAACCAATTCCTAAATACACACACAAGCACCGAGCACTTATTAACCTACTAATCTCTCCCGAACCTCATGATAATGTTGTAATGGGGACAAAAATGGTTCTAACTTGTCCTTTACAATGTTAACACATGTTTCTATATTCCCGACAGAACCAGCTAGCAAGCAATAACGATGGCAGAAGCTGGAGGCACCAGTTCCCAGGCAGGGTCCAGCGCACAAATTGTGGACATTGAAACTATTCTTCTGGAACCGCCACTCACCGAAAGGCCTCAAGAACTTCAAGCGGTGCATGTCCTTCCTATCCAGGACCCTCCTCAGGGACACACTTCTCAAGTGGGGAAACATGCTCATTGGTTCAGTGATGTAGCAGGGCCATTGGGTGACGGCACCTACTTCTGGGAAGCAAAAATTGAATTTAATGGCAAATGGGGACGCTACCACTTTTTCACTCGGGAATTCGAGAACTATCAGAATGTAGAGGTAATGCGATCAGTTTGGACCAAGGCAGGCCTGGATAGATATTTCAGAGCACACTTGCCTAAACCTGATTTCCTACGCTGCTCCTATTTCATAAGTACCATAACTCCTAGCAGGGTCAAGGGAGGCGATAGTACTTTTGTACTACCATCCTTGTTGCCAGGACACGAACTCAAGAGATTCAAACTGACCCTCAACCTGGTACGGGAGGCATTGAACATGCAAGGTATGCACATTCCCACCGAAAAAGAAACAATGGTTCCGGGTAGGATGAAGCATAAGGATCTCAATAAATTGAAGGACATGGTGGCAATGACGCCTACCATTGCTCTCCACTTACGAACTGTTATGCAACATTTTGCTTTTCCCGCACAAGAACGATTCACTATGCCCCCTAAGAAAATATGGTTCAGCTTATACTTGGCAGAAACAGAGAACCTCACCCTCAACATACCGCACTGGGTCATCGATCAGATACACCTAGCCCATCAGTGCTGGAATAAGAAGCAGAAAAATGTACTTCATGGCTGTTGTGCCCTAACAAGAATAATTTACAGGTGCCTAGCATATGACGTGCCCATTCAAAGAGCACTAGTGTGGTCCAGGGTCCAAGAATTCCAAAGGCGACTATCAACAGCGGGTCCTCCATCGAAGAAGATGAGAGGGGGCATCCAATTACCATGTGCTCAACCAAGGGGAGCCACTACCACACCTGAGGTGACTCCTCCTCAAACTAGGCGTGTTCGACCATTCACCATTCGTCTTCCCAGACCAAGTACAGAAGGACCCAACTTGGTGTTTCCCCCCATTCCATCAGACTTGGAATTTCCACAGGGATTTACTCTCAATGACCTCACGGATGAAGAAGTTTCCAGGCTGATCTACGAATCTAATCTTGAAACAGAAGCAGACCAGGCCCAGGAACCACACCCCACCACAACAACACCAGCCCCGACACAACCAGTCGTCGTAGAAGTCGAAGGAGATGAACAAGAGGCAGGAGGAGAAGAAGAAGAAGCCGACAAAGAACAATATCAAGAATATGATGAACTCTCAGAGCTAGCAAGTGCCCCAGCATATTCGGCACAAATAAAAAGATTGTACCAAACCATGAAGCGAGTTCAGGAACAACACAAAATGTCACTTGAATCAGGCAAAGTGCTCATGAGCCAACTATTGGCTGAGGAAGGTGTGGACGATATGTTTATCGAATCCATGAACTTGCACGCAGAGGCAGTCGGCTTGGATGAGGCCATACATGAGGCCATGACATACATTAATCGATTTGAGAAATGTGTGCCTGCCCGCCCTAGGCGATCTGGAAAACAAATACACATCAATGTATCAAAACCGGAAGGCATCACGCAAACAGAAGAACATCAGGAGGAACCACTCTCCCCACCCACCTCACCTCTCGCTACACAATTCACCTCACCAACCAGCACGACCACGCCCTTTTCTACCACTACCACAGTTGTCATGGGAATTCCTCTCTCTCCCGGTATCCAATTTGGAGGAGTTTCCATGCCCACCTTCACGACACTCTTCACAAATATCACTTCCACCCCACCCACTGTCCCCATCTTTACAGTCACACACACATTTGACACAATGGAAACATCACCCGCCACAGTACCACCCCCACCCCCCACACAACCTCAATCTCCCATACCCCCTCCACCTACTTCACCAGTTGACTCCACCGCATTCACAACTCCCTTCCCCTTCCCCATTCCCCCTGCCTCTTCATCTTTAACTGCATCTCTTAATGTAAATAGTATATTCCTGTCATTACATCAATGCGTATATCAACTTCAGTGGGAGTACAGGGAACTAGAAGGCCGCCATCATCAGCTGACAACAAACCATCAACAACTACAAACACGACTCATAAGGCTAGAAGAAGAAAATGCGGAACTCAACCAACGCCACACCACTCTCGAGCAAGCCCATCAAACACTCCTGGAGACACCCCAACCATCAGCAGAACCCGGTGTTAAACAACTCGAAGCCTTGCTGGAGGTGTACCAAACAGATAATCTGAGAGTCCGGCATAATTTAACTCTACTTCGAAAGCATATGGCTACAGCACTTAAAGAAAATAAATGGTTGCAGAAACAAAATGAAGAAAACCTGGAAGCAGCCATGGAAGGGTCCCCCCATGAGATCGATCCAGAACAGTTCAAAGCGGTTCCCACAGAAACAATGAAAACCATCTTGGAAAGTTATGCGGATTTATTAGATGCACATGATGATTTGGAAAGGGAACGAGATGAGCTACATAGCCAGCTCAGGGAAAAGGAGGCTCCAACCAAGGTAATAGAAACGGCCTCGACTTGAGAGGAAGTAAAGGCATTGACAGAGCAGGTGGCTGAACTCCAGAAAAAGTTACTAGAATATGAAAGGCAGCCCTCCCCAGTTGTAGAACCCGAACCGGAGGATTTAGTACCCATTGAGGTGGATGAAACCTATGAGGAACCATACGTTCCTATGCCGATGCCAGGTGGTGCACAGACCTCAGAAGGAATGGACACATTGGAAGTTGAAGTACTTGAATGACTCCAAACACTAGAGAAGACAGCAACAACCCATGAAGATAGAGTGGCCATTCAAATCCAATCTATGGCAAAGTTAGAAGACACCATCATCAAGTCTGAATACTTTCAACGCATGTGTCATCATAGATGGATCGGCACCAATGATGATCAATATGTGCCATATTGTGTGCTTCTTGCGGATTACAATGCAGAGATTCAACGCAGTTGTGGCAAACTTCCAACTTTTGCCACACAATTTGGGCCAGAGGATATCCCAGAAAGTGCGAAGAAAGGCTCCATTCATCAACCAACCTGGAGAATCCGTCTTCTTGAAACCTACCCGGAAATGGTTCGTACCTAGACTAACATGCCCCTTTTTATTAAATACAATCCTTGTTATGTTCCAGTGTTCCGCCGGCGCACTTGGCCAGAGTTTACAATTACTGTCAAGAACGTCAAGGGTTGTGCAAAGTGGTTAAATTATGTTTATCTAGCACCGCCACAAGGCCCTCCCATTGTAAATTACATGATTTCTACCATCAGACACTGGAGCACTCGATTACGGAATACCCCCGATGTGATGGCACAAATGTGTATGAAAATCTTTGAACTAATGCTAATCACCTTCAGGACCTTCAAGAATATTAAAGACCCCCACTTCTCAGGTGTCGGATTTCTTACAGGAAACCAAGATCTGGTATACGACATGAGCACAACCCCATCCATAGAGGTAATATATGCTTGGCACGCCAGAATAAAGTACCTCCCAGCTTGTTTTAAACAGACATTCGAGGAGATGTTCATAACGGGATTCTGGGAATATCACTCAGAAATATTTGTACCCAGGCCCTCACATCTCCTCCACTTATTCGCTGTGGAGAGAACCATCCATTCAAAACAACTGCGGGTGCCACATCCGGACGTACCAGGACCAGTGAATTGGGATGCATTATTAACAGATCTAGCATGGGGGCTCAGATTAGAAGAACATCACCTCGCTTCCGACGTTTTCCAATATTACGTTCAACGAGCATCGAGACAAGGGTCTGTCAGGGGCGACAGACGCGAGAGTGGGGGGGGTGTTGGCAGCAGTCAGGGAACCGAAGGAGCCACAAGACAAAGAGGGTCGGAACGAAGAGATAGCACAAGCAGACATAGTAGCCAAAGAAGATCTGGCAAGTAGGCCATCTAAATTTTTCAGACATCAAGGAGTGGAGCACACAAGAAGAAAGAGCAAGTAGGGAGCTCAAAGATGTGTACGACAAATCAACAGAGAAAATCCCTACATAAATCAATGATTTTAATCACTAAAAACCATTGTAAATACCATTTCATATTTTTGTAGCTCCATTTTGTGCAAGCCAAGGAGTCCTTGAGCTTGAGGAGCCTTAGAAGTGCAGACATATCAATTTTCGTGTTTTTTAGACTCCGTTTAAGCCCTCAAATTGGCCCTGGAACCTAATTTTTAACTAGGCCGGACACTAGGTCTGGACAGGGCCAAAACCTAGTCAAAAACTATAAATAGAGCTAGAGAGCTCATTTTTGAGGTTAGATTGTAATTGAAATGAACTTGTAAGAGCTTTTTGAAAGTAATCCAAGAACTCCATTGCTTCTCACTCTTTGTCTTGCCGTGTGTGCATGTGTGTGTGTATGTATGTGCATGTTTGTGTGCTTCTCACTCATGCACTTGTGCCTCCACTTGCTCGAGGTCTTCATACCATCCTCACGTCTTCTCGGATTGACATAAAAGGAGGTGCTACTCATCACTGAGCTATAGTAGTCACTCCCAAATGTTGTAGGTACAAAGAGTTTGTTCCCTAATCTTGCACGATTGGCAATGGCCACATGAAAGGACTTCCCAAAATCATCTCATACGCATGATTCTTCACAAACTCACAAATGTTGAGGGTATGCTCAAACCCTACACCACAAGTATTGAGAGATATTCCTTCCACTAGACCTAATGGCTTTTCAATATGATGGTTAGTCATTTGTAGCTTCATTCTCATGGGTCTTAGGGCTTGCTTGCCACATCATTTCCATAGGGAAGTGGTGGCAATGGTTACTCTAGCATCGGAGTCAAGGATTGCTTTGGTGGTGTAGCCTTGGTAGGTGATAGGAAGATAGGCATTACCCTCTTCTCCTTTGCTCATGTCTTGAATCCTTTCAACGGGTATTTCTGGCACTCTTGTGTGAAGTTTCTTTAGAGTGAGTAGTAGCCATCTCTGATAACTAGTTTTCTACATGCTTCCACAATTGGGGCTTAACCTTCAACAACTCTTCTAAAGTGAGATGACACTGCACTTTAGTGTTCTTTATTATGTGTGTGTTCCTAGTAATTATTGAATCTTCATTTCTTATTAGTATGGTGGGTGCTCTCATACTAATTGACTTCACTTCCCAAGTATTAGTGAAATGAGGTAGTTCTTGCAAAGAATTAGATTCAAAACCAGTCGGTTGACTTGGCTACTCCTCCTCTCGTTCATCATATATAGAGGGTATGTCCTAGATAAATTCTTCCTATAGGTCGTCTATCTCTTGAATCGGTGGGTAAGATTCTTGTTCCAACTTCCATTTCTCTTCTTGAATTTCTCTCAAAAATTCTTGTGAGAACTTTGTAGAGAAGAAAGATTCTCCCGATTTGTAGTATTAGGCACATGATAAGGAAGGTATCGTATCTTCCTATGCTTTTGGGATAAGATAGGTCCTTTTAGGATTGTTCTTCTCGTTGGTAGAAATCAATTGTTCTAATCTCTCTATTAATCCAATGCAAAGCTTGGTTCTCTCAATCACTAGGTTTTCTATGGGATAGTTCTTACTTAATTCTTCTATCTGGGGTCCTTCTCTTAGCCTTGCTTGGTATGATTTGATCATCATGTCTAGATTCTTAGAGATAGGTTCAGCTAGAATAGATCCTAGTCTCCATGTTTGGTTTACCTCATTTGACTCTTGTGATGCTAATTCTAAGATTTTGGCTCTAGTCTTCTTTAAGATTCCTTCTACTTCATTTATTTTCTTACTCCATTTTCTCTTAAGTCTCTCTCGTGAATCCTTCCAAGATCTGGTTTTACTTCCACTTGAATCTCTAACTTTGTTATTCTCAACTATCTTATCCGGGTTTGGTTGTTGATTTCGCAATAATGCTTGGGCTCTCATCATAGCTTGGGTAGGTACATAAGCTGCTGGAGATCCATTTGAACCGTGCACAATTCCTATCACATTAATGGGGGCTACCTTAGAGGCATTGACTAGGTTTTTAGGGCATTCTTGTATGACATGCTCGTTACCACAATTAGTAGAAATATGTGTGTCCTTATAGACCTTGGAAAGTTCGAGTTCGTCTCCTAAGTTATCCTCAATGTCACACATTGCTCTAGTGTTCTAGGCTCTTTCATGTATACATATGATCGTATTTTAGAGCTCAAGAGCCAATCGAAGAACAAAGATACTTGTTTAGGCTAAGTGGCTAACTCTAGCATTGGGCATCTCTCGATGTACTGTCTAAACCTATGTCAAGCTAGTTTGATAGTTTCTTGAGGGGTTTGCTTTAAACTGTGAATCGAAGAAGAAGTATTATGCTTGATCCCACTTTCAAAGAACTTGGTGATGAATGATTCTAATAAGTGATGGATGTCTCTAAATTGCCTTTGCTATAATGGTTGGAACGAGGTAAATGCATTGTTTTCTAAGTGACTCAAATGCATTGTATTGGGTGGACATGTTGTCTACTTGTTTGGCTCGTAGCACTTGCTTGAACTTGGCAACATGTTCATAGGGATCTTTTGTCCCACCAAAATAGTTTTCCGTGGATTTCACTAATTGGGTGGCTCTCAATATTTTTGGGTGCTCTCTGGGTCTAGGTAGAGGAAATTCATCTCTACCTCATTGGAGTCTTTCGTTCTCTTGGTTTGTCCATCCTATCTATTTCTATTGTTGATCGGTCTCTTCCTACCATGTTAGCAAAACATTGGCTCATGGTGGGGGGAAAACCAATTCACCCCTCCATGTGTAGGCATGCCTCACATGCTCTAACACCACAAACACTAGTTCTCAAGTGTTGTCTAAGTACACCACTTTTCTAGGGGTCTAAGGATCCCTGAATTGATAGATCATGATTGTTCCTACTTCACTTGGTCTCTCATTAGTATCCCTATTTAGAAATAACTCAGTACTTTTATTATCTTGAGGGATCCGTTTTGGGTTGAGCATCTGTGTCAACACTGATTTATATCTCGATGTTCTAGGTTCACCATCCAATTGTTCACGTTCTAAGTCACCCCTTTTGGCTTCAGGAATTACAACCCCGAATTCATTGGTCCCATCATATTGATTGGTAATTATGTGCATTGTTCCCTCCTTATCGATATATGCATCTCTCTCAAATTTAACTACAAGATGTTCCAATCCAATGGGTTGATCAGGGTTTCTCAATTGATTAATAGACCTCCTCAAATCATCCTTGTAGATGCAAACACCTAATTGGTTGGTTTGAATGTACTCTAACTGAGTCCTTCGACTCTTTCTAAGTAGGCTGACCATGAACCACCCTCTGGTCTCTCCTTATTGTAAGAAATTTTCAACTTGCTTGTTTCTTAGCTTAATTTGTAAGGGTAACCACTCAGTTGTTGATCCCAAGATTGTGGTTCTAACACTAGCTTTAGATGGCCTAACACTATGTCGATTGGCCTTTCCTATGTCCTTACCTAATGTGAGGTTCATGTATTTGTTTCCCTCAGGCACTCGATGTGAATTGTCATCACATGGATTCTAGTAATTCGCTTTTATTTTCTTTAATCTCTTGTGTCCTCAATTTATGTACATCACGTATCATTCTTTCTTTGTGTGTTTAAGTTATCGTACCATCGAGTTTTAAGTTCCTTTTATCTTTATGGTTGTTTCCACCATATCTTAATTTGCACTTGAACTTGAATAATTAAGGTTTCTTGCATTTGTTCATTCCTAACGTGACCCTAATTAATCAATGATATTAATCGCGCTTAACCTGTACTAGCAATTGACTAAGGGGGTTGATAGTTCTTCCAACATCAAGTCCACTGCTTCATTGGTTGCTCTTATGTCCAAGAAGAAGTGCTTCCCAAGCCTTGCTTTGATCTACACTTTGGCTTGCTCTGGATGTCCTTACTAGACCTGAAAATCTTATGTTTAGCTCAAAATTTTATTGACAAGAAATCATGAACTCTTTGAACATTTGCTAGGGGCCCTTAAGATGCATCAATTTGCATGAAAAAATCACCCAAAATTGGCTCAAAATTGTCAAAATATCAAAACCCTAATTCTTGTGTTTCAGTCAAACTGTCACCATGGTTTGGCAGGATCGTGATGATGATGAACCATTGCGATGGTGTAGGCCCATCACGATGGTGTGGTACAATTGCGATGGCATGGTGGGTCATCGCGATGTTGTGCAATGGTACGATGGTCTATGATCATCATGATGGCATGAGCCAATCATGATGGTCAATGATTGGGTGAGTCATCACAATGGTATGAACCTATCACAATGATGTGGTCTAGTCACGATGGTCAAAAGGCACAAGCAAAGAGGCATAATGTCTGACCCCTCTTTTAGAGAATTCTCCTATAACTTCTTCCAATAGGAGGTCTTGGTTACTAAAATCCTCAATTCTAAGTGGTTGGAATCATGCAAGGGTAGAACCTTTGAGGCTAAGCCTAAAGGCCTTGTATTGTGTAAAGCAATCATCAACCTACTCTATGAGGAGAATATATTGGAAATCGGAACATGGTCATGGTGATCTACATGACCCTCATAAGAATCCCCCATGCAATTAGTGACTTGATGCGTTCTAACTCTAGAGCCTAAATTAGGTCTTCGGAATATCTTTTTTGGCACACGAGCATTATGCCTATGCATTTGTTTCTTTGACCACCTTGAATATTACCATAAGTAGAACTTTTGTGTGCTTGTGTAAATCTTGAATCTCCAATCTTTGCTTGCATATCACCTATTCCTTGAGTAGGGAACCTAGGGGTTAAGAGTGTCGGCCCTATGCACATCATGCACAAAGAATAGTTGTCCTTGATACACTTTTTTATCTTGAATGCCTAGATGAAATACCTAGAATTCTCTTTATATAGGATCTTCTTATATAGCCATGTTTGATGGTTTAGATGATCTAAGCTTTGAAGTTTGATGAAGGGTTCACCCATTCCTCCTACCAATGAATGGATCCAAAAGGACTTTGTTTCCATAGAGTGATAAACCTCATAAATCATCCTCTCATGTAGTATTTTAGTCATGAACAATGTCATTCCCACATAGATGTGTTCAAGATCATCATTTCCTAGGGATCAACGATGTATACTCAATCAACTAGTTCCTTGCTTATTAGAGTTATGGTGTTCAATGTCAAGAAATCAAAACCCAACCGCATCAAGTATCACTAGATTTGAACTAAAGACATACAAAGTCCTTTTGTTATCCACATAGGCACTACCCTCCTACTACTTTGCAAGGTTCTTACACAACGAATTTCATGTCAATATTCTGAATCTTCACAATATTGAAACCCCATGGATCTTGGAAAATAGGTGCTCCATGCCCATTGTCTTTGTTATAGATGAGGGTAGTTTCATACTCCCCTTCTATCTTGAATAGGAAAAACCAGCTCATTTTGGAGATGATCAATTTTCATGTTGATTGTAAATGACATATCATATTTCTTGATCTTAAAAATCATATATGTGATAGTTCTTATGCTAGTGTTTCAAATCCATGAATGCTCATACAAAATGATGATATGGTATTCAGTAAACTGCACACACACTAATGCACAAACAATCTTTTCAATGTCTAGATGAATTATTTTCATGAGGAGGTTTAGTAGTGTACCAATCATGATTCCTAATCAAGCTCCTAGAAGGCAAGTCCACATACTTCAAAACATACCTCATGCGCTATTTACAATATGCTTTAGATAAAAGGAAGCCCATTTCCTTGTGACTTATCCACTTATCTAGCCTAATTGGCCATACAAAATTACCTATTTTTTTATGTTTCTCACTCTTTCCCAAGATTGAATTTGAAACTATTTCTAAGTGTCTTTCTCAATGCGCCGTGAGATCGTAGTGTTTCCCAATGGTTCCTTCTTGACTTTCCCTTGTATTGCTTTGATCATTTTCAGAGTTAACATTGAGCTTTCCCATTTATTTTGCCTTCCTTCCAGGCTAGTTTGAGCCACTCACTAAGTGCTCCACTAGGATGACCTAAATTTTATGTTTCTTTATGTGAGTGGTCAAAATTTTCTCTTGTCTTATTGAATAAATAATGAATCTTCTCTACTCTCCTGAAAAGAAGGTATTGATATCAAGTATTTCAAGGGTACATGATTCCATCTTAAAAGAAAATGATCCCTCATATGGTTTAATTTAACACTTATGGTTTCATACAACCAAGTTTACCTTCCATTTCTCTCCAAGTATGACACTTGGATCCCCTATGATGTGGTATTTCTAGGGAATATTTAAGTAGAATCCCCTATCCCCTTGCTTTCATATCAGAGAAAGTGAACCCTTGTGTTTTCTAGAGGTCATCAAATGTGTTTCTTTTTCTCCTTTGGCTTATGTCCTTGGGTGGATGCGATCTAGGATCTCACTAATGACTATATGTTCTTCTTCTTCCCTCAAACATGAGCCAAGTGCCTCAAGACAAAGGGGATATTGTGAGAAGATGGATAGGAAAAGATCTTTCCTTTGGTCCATGATACTAGAGGTTGTAGAGCAAGTCTCCACCAAGGCAATCAAAATGAAGGCATATTTGGAAGGAAGAAACCTATATGGGATTGTATCACATGATGAAGCAATGCCTATTCCAAGATCCAAACAAGGACCTACTGCAGAGGAAACAAATAGGCTCACACTTTGGTGTGCAAATACAAAGCATATGGTGCTTGCTTCAAACCATATAAACCCTTCTTCAACCTACACACTTTGTTTTCATGCCCTTTGTGCACAAAACTATCACTACAAGGAATACGGGCGTATAGGGATGGTTAAGACGACACAATTTTGTCGCTATAAAATTGCAAAATGCATCATAATGAGCGTCGCGTGCAGACCGTCGATTAAACGACGAGCCAAACGACGTTTTTTGGGACTTGTGGCACGATGGGGTCTGCTCGCATAGAGTGTCGCTAACACGATGGTTTTAAAAAGCATCACATAAGCCGATGCTTTTTACGTCACATGAGCGACGCTTTTTGGCATCGCATAAGCGATGCTAAGACATGTTGCTTATGCGACGCCAACTTGACACCTAGCATCGCTTACACGATGGTCTGTTGACGGAAAAAAATTAGAACGTTCGAGGCTCTTCAATCGGCATTTTCATGCATCTGATCGAAAAGCTCTCCAATGTTCGCAATTGCGTTGCGCTTACGAGCTGAAGCAAGTATATGCAAAATTGTTGTTTTTCCTAAGCTCTCTCTTATTGCCTCCCTCTGTCTCTGTTCCTCTCTTTCTACATCTTTCTCTCTTTGAATTCTCTCTCTCTCTCTCTCTCTTTATTGCAGGTTATTCAAGAAGCACTTATACACTTATACATGATGAAGATGCACTTTCACACATATACACATATACACATGCACATATACACATGCACATACACACACATATATACACACAGATACATGTGCACATACACTTAGACATACACACATATACACATGCATATGTAAAAAAGACTTACATGCATGCATTATTGCATATATATATATATATATATATATATATATATATATATATATATATATATATATATATATATATATATATATATATATATATATATATATATATATATATATATATATATATATATACACACACATTAACATATACGCAAATACATGTATATGCACATCTACATGCATGCACATTCACATGCATGCACATGGATGCAAATGGAAATGCATCCACATACACATGCATGTTTCATACATATACACATGCATATACATACATTATACACATATATACACATATATATGCACATACATACACACACATATACACATGCACACACACATGCACATACCTACATATACACATATACATGCACATACACACATATACACATAGAGTTACACATATACATGCACATACATATACACACATATACACATGCACATGCACATACTCATACACACATATACACTTACACATGCACATGCACATACATACATATACACACACATACACATGCACATACATACATATACACACAGAAGAATGCTAAATCTAAAGCTTACTTGGAATCCTGGGCTTGGTTTTATTTTTACGGACGTCCTTATGCGTGAACAGTAGCCACAGAATGCCTTCATTCATAAAAAATGCTATTATGAAAATATTATTGTAATTAATACACATGTAGCATATGATCTCATTACATAAATTTGTAATTAAAGTTTTCCAACAAACTTTAAAATTACTCTTACAAGTCTCATTGCCAGCGGAGTGCTTCTGTCATGGGGGTTGGACGTAAGATCAAAACATACAAAGGCCTTCATTCTCCTTCCTCTGGGGCTAACCGTCCTCCTTCATCACCGCTCCCGTTCTTGAACCTTCCGACGGAGGAGCTTGCTGCTGTGATTTTTGGCTGTGACCATGCGACTTACAATGAATGTGTCACATAGCTTTTGTTTGGTATACTTTATCTATCCTCTTACTTTCTATCACAGATATACGTCTCTCCCTGTAGCTTGATCATTAGTTTTTGTGCATGTCCAGGCCTTTGAGCTTCTCATATCAGCTATGTAAAGAATGTCCGACTAGGGATGCCACTATTTTTGTTTAATTACATTGATAAAAAGTTGCATGGTATTTTTGAGGCAGACAGCTATGGAGAGATGAACATCAATCCATATGCGTGGACTGATGGGAAGCAGAAGACACATTTTCCAGCTCAAGTTCTTTGCTTAGATTTAATAATCTTTGATATTACATTAGGTCATTTTCTAAGGCGTAATGAGGTTTTGTTTACATGTAGGCACGCATACGGGTGAGATGTCAGTGTGCACCATTGACAGAAAGCATATACAAGGGAGCATTAGCAACAAATTATGTGAATTATTCACATGAGAAAATCCTATTTTAGTTAAATCATGTGCAGACAGATAAGCTTATATCTCTTTTCATGAGAAAATCGTTGAGTGTCAGTAGACAGGTTGTGGGTTTACAACGTGGGTCCATGTTAGGGGACAAAGGAGAAGATGTTGACGGTTGCAGGCTCGAATGTTCACTAATATTTGGGCTTTTGGACAGCATATTAGAATCAAAGCCATTGATTCTTTACGTAAAACAGAGGATTCTAGTATTGTTGCTTCTTTCAAGCAAGTATCACGTGCTAGCTCAAAAGACACGAACCTTATAGATGGCGAACTTGGTTACGTAGGAACTATTGTTAGTATCTACAAAATTTCATTTCGTACATTCAAATAGGTAGGAAAAAGTTTATATTTTGTATGATAGAGTTAGTTATTTTTTTAAGCACCTAATAATGGGTTTTTGTTGTTATATATTTCTTAAGCAATATGAACTTCTTCAAGAAGTTTTTTATATGTTCTAATTTCATTTGTTAGATACATGTCTTTCAAGCCAACACTGAACCCTGTTTGGAAAAGCCATTCATGCATAACATTTTGAAGGCATGTTAGGAACTAAAGAGCAATTTCAGTCCCTCTTTGATAGCAAAGACTTGGGATAATTCCTGTATGGCAATCAGTTAACCATTTATTGCCAACAGGACAATGCATTATCTCGCTGTCATGCACAACTACACTGTTTAAATATGTGTACTCTACACCAGGGGGAAAGGTCATATTTAAGACCTATATCCCTGTCCACAAAGGAGCTTTTATACCCGGTGCCTTAATTATTGTAGACTTGGGAGCAGGAGAGTCACAATACATATTTAACATTTGAATTTCATGTTTTGGCAACCAAAAATGATTTTCTAAAATCAAATGGCTTGAAAGGATGCCATCCTGAGATAATTTCAGTAAAGCTTGGCCTGCTTGGGTATGTCACGAGGAAGGAGATAAGGAAGAGAGCTCACACACACACTCTCACTCTCAAGGAGAAGCACACACACAAATTGAGGCAAGGAAGAATAATCTTCTTCTTCTTCTTCTATTACATAAAAGAAATGTACAAGAATGACCTAAAAACAAGAATACAAGTGCAATATATAAAGCACACTACATAAGGAAAAACCTAATGTCCGCGAATGAGTGAGTTGGCAAGAAACAAATGTGCCATCACTCACGCTAGATAAATCTAATAAAGCTCAATGAAGTATCCTTGACATATACCGACGTGACCACTATACATGTCAGAGAACCGAAAAACTGGTACGTGTCATCCTGGATCATCACATGTTGAGCTTGATATCTCAACACTCCCCCTCAAGCTCAATGCCATATCCTGTAATCCAAGCATCTCCCGAAACTTCTTTAACTTCTCAGCTCCAAGTGCTTTGGTGAAAATATCAGCAACCTACTCATCTGTTCTCACATAAACAAGATCAATATCACCTGCTAATACCTTCTCTCTGATGAAGTGATAATGTACCTCGATATGCTTTGTTTAGCATGGAAAACAAGGTTCCATGCTAACTGTATGTTGCTAAGATTATCACAATAGATAGTGATAGGCTTTTGCACTTCCACACCTAAATCTGCAAGTAACATCTCCAGCCATGATGCCTCACATGCTGCCATTGCACCACCTCTATACTCAGCCTCTATACTCGACAAAGCAATAGTGGGTTGCTTCTTACTGCTCCACGTAATAGCTGCACCTCCAAGTGAGAAAAGAAAGCCACTAGTAGATCTTCTATCTGGAGTACTACCAGCCCAATCTACATCGGTGTATCCATGAACCTGCAAATCTACACCAGCTTCATAAAACAATGCATAATCCAAAGTAGCACTCACATAACGTAGAGTGCGCCTCAGAGCATCCAAATGTGGCTTCTTGGGAACCTGCATAAATTGACTTTCAAGTCCAACAATGTAGCTTAAATCAGGCCTTGTAATTGTAAGATATATAAGACTTCCCACAATTTTCATGTACATAGTAGCATTTTCCAATGCTTCACCTGATGTAGTATCCAACTTCAAATTTTGATCTTATGGCATAGAAATTGGCTTACAACCAGCCATACCATACTTTTGCAGCATATTCAAGGCATATTGCCTTTGCGACATCCATATACCTGTTTCTGTATGTATAAACTCAATGCCCAAGAACTAGTGCAACACACCAACATCTTTCATGTCAAATTCCTGCATAAGAAGTTGCTTTACCTCTTTGATGCTTTCTTCATTATTGCCATCTACAATCAAGTCATCAACATAAATGGCCACAATCGTGAAGCCATCATCAACCTTCCTTGCATATAGTGAATGATCTACATCACACATAGAAAACCCAATGCTGGTTAAGTAATCAGCAATCCTTGCATGCCATGCACGCAGAGCCTCCTTCAGCCCATACAAAGCCTTTTGGAAACCTGCAAACATATTCAGGATGCTTTGAATCTTCATATCCTTATGGCTGGTCCATATATACTTCTTCTTGTAACTCACCATGTAGGAAAGCATTCTTCACATCCATCTGATGCAAATTCCATCCTTTTGTTGTAGCTAATGCAACAAGCGTCCTAACAGTAGACATTTCAGCTACAAGGCTGAATGTTTTCTCATAATCAATGCCATATGTCTGTGCATATCCTTTAGCTACCAATCATGCTTTATACCTGCTTATGCTACCATCAACATTATGCTTTACCTTTAAACCCATTTGCAGCCTATGGGTTTCTTTCTTTGTGGCAATGGAATCAGCTTCCATGTATCATTTCCATAAAGTGTAGCCATCTCCTCATCCATAGATTTTTCCCAATCTGCATTACCAATTGCATCTTCAAAACAAGAAGGTTCAGCATCTTGTATTACCTTTGTCATGTAGGCACAATGGCGAGCCATGTAACTATCATATGTCAATCGTTGCACTGAATTACGCATCCTCCCAGATCTTCTTGGCCTTGGGTCACTTCTCCTTGTATCATCTGCATGTGCCCTTTTTACTCCTGGAGTCTTCATAGAGGGAAATCCAAGTTCCTCATCAAGACTCTTTTCTGAACCGCTTGAATCTCCATCAACGTCTTCAAAACCTGCACGTGTTTTATGACCAGCAAAAAGCTTTTCTTTACCTTTCTTGGATGTATTTGATGAATTTGCTTGACTGAAATTTCCATGTTATCTTCCACTCCATGGATTTGAGTTGGAAGACTGAGTCATTTGGTTCAAGACTGAGTCCTTCTTTGGCATCTACATAGAAGTTTGACATTTCATCAAATACCACATCTCTGCTCACCTTTACGTGTCGTGTGAGTGGGTTATAACATTTATATCCCTTTTGCTCAAGGGAGTATCCAATGAAGACACACTTTTCTTCTTTTGGATCCAGCTTCGTCCTCAATTCATCTGGGACATGTACATATGCGATACAGCCAAAAACTTTCAGATGTGATAAGTTTGGCTTTTTACTTGTAAACTTCTCTTCAGGTGTAACTTGATGTACAACAACACTCAGAGTTCTATTCATGATGTATACAGCAGTATGCACAGCTTCTGCCCAATAAAAATGAGGCATATTCTTCTCAGCCATTAAGGCTCTTACTATCTCTACAATATGTCTATTTTTGCGTTCAGCAACACCATTCTATTGTGGTGTGTACCTGCATGAAAACTAATGCCGAATTCCATGATTTTTTAGAAAACTGTTAAACTCATTTGACATGTATTCACCTCCTCCATCAGATCTTAATGTGTGAATGTACTTCCCTGTCTACTTTTCCACCATAACTTTGAAATTCTGGAAGTGAGTGAACACCTCGCTCTTCTCTTTCATGAAATATACCCATACTTTGCGTGTATGGTCATCAATGAAAGTAACATAAAACCTGCAACCACCCATAGATGTGGTCTTTGTTGGACCCCAAACATCTGTATGTACTACTTCTAGTACATTCTCACTAACATGCTTGTCATGTGGAAATGATGCTCTTGACTGTTTACCAAATTGACATGCTGCACATACCTTTTGCATTTCTGCAACTTTGAAATTTGGGAGTCCATGGACAATCTCCTTTGACTGCATGAGTTTCAGCCTTTGCAAGTTTGCATGTCCAATCCGTTTGTGCCATATCTCTATATCTGCAATAACTCCTGCACCTTTTGCAAACATGGCTGCATTCATTTCAGGAATCTTCACATTTAAGGTGAACATCCTTCCCACTTTGTTTTCTTTGGCAACCAATCGTCCATCCTACTTGTACTCCTCTACATATAATCCATCAGCATTGAACCTGACTTGTAATCCCTGGTCAACCATTTGTCCAACATAAATGAGATTCTTTGTTATATTGGAACATGCAACACATCAGCAAGATGTTTTACCTTCCCGTCCTCCATAGACAATGCTATGTTTCCTGTATGCTCAATAGGATGCGATGTATCATCACTTGTTTCAACATATCCAGGAATTGGCATTTTCTGCAAACTACTAAACCATTCTACATGACTGGTCATGTGATTTGAAGCACCTGAATCAACATACCAGACATTATCATTCAATTTTGAAACACCAGCAGACATCGTATTCATCATGTGATGTTACACCATAAATAGCTTCTCAGAATCATCTGCACTTGTGGATGCATAATTGTTTTGCTGCCTTCTATTATTTTGATTCTTCAACCTACAAACACGTTCAAAGTGTCCAGGTCTACCACAATCCCAGCATCCTTTACTATCATTACCTGAATCATTTCTTTGGAAATTTCTGTGACCTCTTTGGCTCCCCCTACCTCGAAACTGTCCTCTTCCTCCTACATGATTCTGTTGTTGACCTTGGTCTTGGTTACTGTTCCTCTTCCACTTCCAAAACCTCTAGCTCTGCCTCTTCCTCTACCAGAGTAGAATACCTACTCAGAACTCGGCTTTCCTTGGGAGTTTGAATCCTCACCAATATTCTTTTCTTCAATAATCAACATAGATACTTAATCAACAAAATTCGGAATATTTTCCCTAGTCTGTATAGAAGTTCTGAACTGCTTCTATGCAGCTCCTAAACCACAAGGCACACTTCCACCTTATCATCCTCATCTACATTCACGCCAATAAATGCAAGTGACTCACATATGCTTTTGATTTTTAGAGTGTAGTCACTTACCAACATGCTCTTTTTCTCCACTGTATGCAGCTTGTTCTTGAGTTGCAATTTTCGTGCCTTTGTATTGGTCTCGTACAAAGTGACCAAACTGTTCCAAGCCTCTTTTGGAGTCTTGGCATTTTGTATGTGTCCAATCATGATATCTTGTATGCTAACAGATAGCCAATACATTACCTTTCGTGCTCCTTGATTCCATTCCTCATATGCTCTTAACTGTTCTGCAGTGTGATTCATTTCTGGTAACTGCAGAGCATTTTCATTCTCTCCTTTGATGTACTTCGAGTAGCCTTTTCCCATCAAGAAATTCATCATTCTGAATCTCCAAGCATGGAAGTTGTTCTTGTACAGCTTATCGCTCATAAGCTGACTCATTCAATCTGTGTTTGCCATTTCTGCAACAATACACAACACTGCAACACACTACAAGCAACACTTCTGCTTGAACACTGTCGCACTATGACGTGACAATTCGATCTCAGAAAAACACACTTTTCGTGTATCAACAGTACACGAAATTGCTTGAAATTTTGGATCTGGAGTATATAAGTGTCGGCGAACACAACGCAAGTTACAGTTTCAAAAACTGACTTGGTTTTTCTATGGGCCCCACCTTGCAAGCTTGAAAACGGAGGTCGAGATGGCTCTGAAACTTTGATGTGACAAAAACAAGTGACCCTAAAGGGATAACTCACGAAAATATTTTGAGGTCTTCTACCTTCACGCTGATTTTCGTAGCAAATGGAGGTCATTTGTGAAATCGCATTTTCTCCATGCCTTGCCGCGTAGTCTTCACCATCGCCTTCTCCACGAGCTCTCTACAGCCACACTGGCTTTGATACCATGTCACGAGGAAGGAGATAAGGAAGAGAGCTGACACACACACTCTCTTTCTCAAGGAGAAGCACACACATAAATTGAAGCAAGGAAGAATAATCTTCTTCTTCTTCTTCTTCTATTACATAAAAGGAATGTACAAGAATGACCTAAAAACAAGAATACAACAAGTGCAATATATAAAGACCAGTACATAAGGAAAAACCTAATGTCCGCGAATGAGTGAGCTGGCAAGAAACAAATGTGCCATTACTCTCGGTAGATAAATCTAATAAAGATCAATGAAGTATCCCTGACATATACTAACGTGACCACTATACATCTCAGAGAATCGAAAAACTGGTACGTGTCATCCTGGATCATCACATGTTGAGCTTGATATCTCAATATGGTAGATATTAACTGATGGCTTAAATCCAACAATTCAAAAATCTCAGCCTTCTCTCTCTCGCTCTCTCTCTCTCTCTCTCTCTCTCTCTCTCTCTCTCTCCTTCTCTTCTTGCTCTCGCATGTTAATCCCGACACAAATGTGCAAGGAGAAATCAAACTTTTTTGTATGTGTGTGTATGTGTCTATGTGTGTGTATGTGTCTATGTGTGTATGTGTATGCATGTATGTATGCATATGTTTGTGTATGCATGTGTATATGTGTGTATGCAGCATTATGTGTGTATGTTTGTGTGTGTGTATATGTGTGTGTATGCGTATTTGTTGCAATAAAATGCATGATTTCTTCAAGTTTGAAATAGTATTTTATGAACTAAAGAAAAAAAAGGGGCTAACAAACATTTTGATGATGGTACGTAACTCTATCATGGTCTTAACTGGTAACATTCCAAGTGTGAAACAGTGAAGATGTCTCTAAATTTGTAGTGCTACCCTTGCTGGATCAGTTTTCCTCTTTATTGTGTTCGAAGAATTGGCAAGAATGGATTTGTGATCTATTCCTTTCAAAGATGTGCTGGAGCATCTTAGAAGGGTCTTCTAGAAAATGAGAAGGGAAAACAAATCATGATGATCGAACTTCTCAGAGTTTTCTTTGTTTTGTCTTACCTCAAAAACCAATTATGTTTTAACAACATTACATTAAAACCAGAACTATAAGAAGAGATCATAATTGTCAAAGATTACCTTTAGCAATTCAATGGGATTACTCTTTGTTGGTGCAGACTAGCGAAATGCATAACTATAAGCTGGTGCAATCAATGATGTCACGGCTAGTACACCAACAGGCTCTAAACCAAGGCCAGGACTCTACGGATCCTTTGATTTCCAGTCTGCCTCTTCGATGTTCTCCAAAACTTCATACTTGAATTGTATTACATGATTTTCTATTCGTGTCCGAACAAAACCATCATATGCTAAATACACTTCCCTTAACCCATACATACATTTTCGAAAAAGTTCTCCAGGCCCCTGAGCTCCATACCCTTTTCAAGGTTTTTGGGAAGACACTAAATGATAAAGGAATTCTTTGGAGGTTAAACCATCTAAAAAGCAAGAATGAATTATTGCCAAACCATCATGAAAGTCAGAAAAGAACAACTCCTCTCCGTTTACAAACTGTAAACCTAAGCATGCACACTGTTGTATCAAGTTTGACAATGATCCTTTGCTTCCAGCCCTTATCATTGCCATCATGGAATTGGATGGAGAGCTATGCCTCTCAACAACGGTTGGTATTTCCCCAAGAACACATTGAAATTCACAAATTGCTGATCTTCTAGCACTCATTTCTTCAACTAAGCTAAGAAAATTTTCTTGGTAACCATAGTCAAGGATATCACTATGATATGGATTGATAAAAGTTTGTGGAATGAGTTCCTCTTTTCCTGACAGGACTAATCGGATCTGCCTTTCCAAAGTGAGAACTCTCTGAGAAGACAATCTGTCATCATCTACAGCAATATGAACTTCTTCAAGAAGTTTTTTATATGTTCTGATTTCATATGTTAAGTACATGTCTTTCAAGCCAACACTGAACCCTGTTTGGAAAAGTCATTCATGCAGAACATTTTGAAGGCATGTTAGGAATTGAAGAGCAGTTTCAGTCCCTTTTTGATAGCGAAGACTTGTGACAATTCTTGTATGGCAATCTGTTAACCATTTATTGCCAACAGGACACTGCATTATCTCGTTGTCATGCACAACTACACTGCCTAAATATGTGTACTCTACACCAGGGGGAAAGGTCATATTTAAGACCTCTATCCCTGTGTGAATGCATCTGTATATGTGTGAATGCATCATTATGTGTGTATGTGTATATGCATCTGTATGTGTGTATGCATGTGTATGTGTGTGAATGCATCATATGTGTGTATGTGTGTATGTGTCTATGTGTGTGTATATGTGTGTGTATGTGTGTGCGCATCTATGCGTATGTGTGTGTGTCTATGAGTGTGTATCTATTTATGTGTGTTTATGTGTCTATGTGTGTGTATGTGTCTATGTGTGTATGTGTATGCATGTATGTATGCATATGTGTGTGTATGTGTGTGTATGCATTATGTATGTGTATGTATGCATGTGCATTATGTATGCATATGCATTATGTATGTGTATGTATGCATGTGCATTATGTATGCATATGTGTGTGTATGCATGTATGTATATATGTATGCATATGCATATGCATTATGTATGCATATGTATGCATGTATGTGTGTGTGCATGTCTCTCTATGTGTGTGTGTATGCATATATGTGTGTATGTGTGTATGTGTGTGTATGTGTATATGTGTGTGCATGTGTATGCATTATGTATGTGTATGTCTGCATGTGCATTATGTATGCATATGTGTGTGTATGCATATATGTGTGTGTGCATGCATAGTGTGTGTGTGTATGCATGTATATGTGTGTATGCAACATTATGTGTGTATGTGTGTGTATTTGTGTGTGTATGTGTGTGTGTGTCTATGTGTATGTGTGTGTGTGTCTATGTGTGTATATGTGTGTGTATGCATATGTATGTGTGTGTAAGTGTGTGTGTGTGCGCATACCTTGTCTTTCTCTTTGCGTGTCTCTCTCTCTCTCTCTCGTTCTCTTGCTCTCGTCTAGATCTCGGCACAAATGTGCCGGGAGAATTCGATTTTTTTTTTGAACATTCTAGAGCGTCACTTATGCGATGCTCTAGAAAGGACGATGCATATGCATCGCTATCCAATTTGCCCACATCACAAATAATGTCACTAGGTAGCGACGCTATTTACGATGCAGAGATTAGCATCGCATAAGCGAAGCAAGCATCGCTTATGCTACGTATCCCCTTTAAAAAAAAATAAAAAAGAGCACCATCGCTTATGCGACACTAGCATCACATAAGCGATGGTCCTCGTTGTTTTTCAACTCGGAGCGTCGTTACGCCCCCCCTATTTCTTGCAGTGTATGGGGCTAAAATACGATACACTTCTTCATGTAAATAACCATTCAAAAATTCTATTTTAATGTAGAACTGATGTACATTCCAACCATGATGAGCTGAAAGTGCACAAATGCTAGGAACAATAGTCATTCGACATATGGGAGTAAAGGTCTCATCAAAATAAAAGCCTCTTTCTTGAGCGTAATCTTTTGCAACAAGCCTAGTCTCATATCTATCAACTGTTCCATCAGGCTTACATAGGCTGTATACCCATTTAGTATGAATGCTCTTCTTGCTTGGAGGCAAATCACATAAAGACCACATAACATTCTTCATAATAGCATCATATGCTGATTGCATAGTATCAATCAAATTTTTTGAATTTTTTGCTTCATCAAAAGAAGCAAGATGATTCTCATCATAAAGAATAGATGTATTAATTGCATAGCAATCTCATGCAAAAGTAGCATTATGAGATCATGAACAAGTAAGATATGACGAACTTGCATCTTATTTTCTATCTCGCAAAGTTTACACCAGCCATTTAGGGTAGTTTTTGCCTCCTCTATATCAATCCTCTCATCAAAAAGTGCATCATGTAAATCTACATAAAAAATAGAATGTGTCATCATGTGGAACCTATAAAGGCTGAGAAATTGCCTTGTTTAGACCTGCACTAGACTGTCCATCTGTGAAAAGAGGCAATAAATAGTCACACATCTTTGGAGCGATGTCTCCTTAGAATATGAAAGTAATGGCTGAATTGCATCTTCCACAAAAACAACATCATAACTAGCTGAAATGTGTTTACTTTGTGGATGATATAGATGATAGCCTTTGCTTTCACAACTATGCCCAACATAAATACATTTCACTGCTTTATCATCCAACTTCTTGCATTGGTGTTGAGGCACTAATGCATATGTCATTCAACCAAAGACATGCAAATGAGCAGCAGATGGCTTGGGAGCATGCCAAGCCTCATGTGGAGTGATTGATTGTAGTGCTTTAGTGGGATACCTATTAAGTACATATGTTGCACACATAATAACCTCAAGCTAGAAGCTATGTGGTAAAGTCTAACTTTTGACCATACACCTTGCTATCTCCATGAGTGACCTCTTCTTTCTTTTAGCAACTCCATTTGATTGAGGTGTATATGATAGTAGACACTAATGTTTTATCCCACGTTTAGCGAGAAATGCATTAAAACAAGAAGACATATATTCCTCCTCTCGATCAAAATGGAGGGTGCCCATTTTACATTCTAACCAGTTTTCAACCAAAACCATAAAGATTTGGAAGCACATAAACACTTCATACTTTTCTTTCAATGGATACACCCTACATGCCACGAAAAATCATGAATGAGAGTCATGAAGTAAAGGTAGCTCCCAAAAGAAGGTGTCTGCATAGGACCAAAGAAATCATTATGAATAAGCTGCTATTTTTTAGTAGCTCAAAATGAACCATCTTCTGGGAAGGAGGAACACAACATTTTTTCCAAAATACAGCCTTCACATACATGTTTACAAGGTGCCTCAAGTTTGGGTAGAGAGGAAACCATAACAGATTTCTAGAGGTGTAGTAAACCTGCAAAATTCAGATGACCAACGTGTGCATGCCAAAGCTTTGCATCTGAAGTAGCCTAAGAATCTTGAACTACACATGCTTCATCATTCAAAAATTTTGGAGAGTTTATGACATAAAATGCAAGAAGAAATAATGATATCACCATTTGAAAGATCATGCATTGTACACCTACCATCAATGAATTGAACAACCAAGCCAATCTTGGCTAATGTTCAAATTGAAAATAGCTTTTTCTTGATCCTTGTCACATACAAAGCATCAAACAATGTGAAACAAATACCATCAAGAGTATTCAAAATGATCTTACTAACTCCCATTACAGGATTAGAGGAGTTGTTAGCACATGTGATAGTATTCTATGTAGGGGTAGGCTCAAGTGAACTCACCAAACTACACTATAAGGTAGTATGTTTGGTTATCTCACTCTCAAAGTAGAAAACATCTGAGTTTACTACAAACATACATTGTTCATGAGAAGATGGGTCATAGTTCAAAACACTAGTGAATGACCATTCTTCATTCTGCATAAGATTAACAAACTCTATTTTAGGTGTAGAGGCCTCTCCAACAACCATTCTTGCCTCTTTCTTCTTTGCCTCTTTTGCAATCAGTTTGGACAACTCTTTATGACATGATCATTTCCTTTAAAGTATTTGCAAAACAATTTTTGGTTTTTTGTTTTCTTCTCATCTTTTTCATCCTTCTTTAATGGTGAAAAATAAGCAAATTTATGTTTACTAGTAGATGAGCTCCATTTTCCTTTGCCCTTTTGACTATCTACAAAAGTTTGATATGCAATACGCACAATGGACCTATTCTCCCTAAATTGATCTTCCTATAATAAAACAAAGACTAAATCCTCAGATGTTAAGGCATTTGGATTGTCTTTGATCATCAATCAAAGAGTAGAAGCAAAACTCTAATATGATTTTAGAAGACCATTTAGAACCATCTACATAAGTGAACTTCTTGGCAAGACTTCATCAACATAAATCAACCACTCCTTCAAATCTTTGATCTTTGTCAAAAACTTGCCCATGGAATCTCCTTCATTCATGTGCTCACTCTCCAAGTACATTTAGAGGTAAGCAACAAGAGCCTCACTTCTTACCTGTTATAAAGTGGTAAGGGTATCCAAGCATCCTTAGCTATTTTGCAAGAGCAAATGTAAGGGATAATGGCACATTTGACAAACAAGACTATTGATGCATGTGCTTAAGGATCTTTGCCATCCCAATGAAGTTTCTTTATAGTGGGTGCAACAAGAACTACAAGATGAACAGGAATTTGAAGATCATCATCTTCAATGCCATTTGCATCACCTTCATTAACTGTACTCACAGGTGTAGTAGGTTGTTTTTCAACACCCTACACAATATTCCATACTCCCTTTGCTACCAGTTCATGTCACATCATATATTCCCATAATGGGTAATTCGTACCATCCAATCTATCCTCAACAACCAACATACAAAATACATCATTGCTTCAGCCATGGCCACTGACTAAAATACCCTAATGCAAAAAAAATGAGTGTAGCTTGAAAAGTTGAATAGAACTACCCTATAGACCTCTACTAAACATGTAGCAAACTTTGAGGCCCTTGTACTGGCGAACCAAAACTTATTATATGTTTGGCAGAAAAGGAAAAATTGTCTACACAAGCACTATGATAGTGCATTTAGAGGCCAAAAGGAGTTCAAATCATACTTTTGACACAAAGCAAAACCGTTTTCAATTCCTTATTTTCCTGAGTATGCTCACCAATTTTCATGTGATTCTCAAACTATGAGCGGAGGGGTGTTGATGATGCCCTAGATGAAGTGAGGACCTGGTATTTTTGGAGTTTGAGGTCTATGGATGCATGGGAAGAGCACAAGGAAGAAGAAGAACCTTAAGCACAACACACACTATTGAACATATTAGCAAGTGAATATACAAGAATAAGTAACCCATTAGGGTTATAGGCATATATACAAGGTGAGGGAAAAGACCTCCTAAAGAGGGAAATCATACACAATGATGATTAGAGTACATCATCTGCATGCTTAACATATAAGGTGCTCTTAGTTGGAATATTCCCAAACCAATTGCAATCAAGTAGGCATATATGATTTCCTACCAAACATGTGGTGCTTGTTTCAAACCATATAATCCATTTTTCATGCCCTATCTACACAAAACCATAGGGCTAAAATATATGCACTTCTTCATGTGAGTCACCATTCAAAAATGCAATTTTAATGTCCAAGTGATGTACATTTTGGCCATGATGAGCTCCAACTGCATAGATGCTATGAACAATGGTCATTCTGCATGTGGGTGCAAAGGTCTCGTCAAAAGCAATGCCTCTCTCCTAAGCATAATGTTTTGTAACAAGCCTAGCTTTATACCTATAAACTGTTCCATCAGGTTTATACTTCAACTTGTATACCCACTCAGTGTCAATGGCCTTTTTGCCTAGAGGCAAATCACCTAAAGACCAAGTATCGACCACATACCATTCTTCATAATAGCATCATATTGTGATTGCATATAAGCCATCAAATTTTCCAAATTTTGTGATTCATCAAAAGAAACAGGCTCATTCTCATCATAGAGCCTAGATTCAGCCATTGCATAGCAGTTTAATGCAAAAGACATACTACAAGATCTCAAACGAGTATGATATGATTGAGGTGCATTTATTTTTCTATCTCGCAAAGTTTGCACTATCCATTTAGGCATAGTTTTTTGCCTCCTCTATATCAGCCCTCTCATCAAGTGCATCATGTAAATGTGCATAAGAAATGGAGTATATGCATCATCATGTGGAACTTCTAAAGGTTGAAAAATTTCCTCATTTGGACCACAATTTATAGCTAATCAAAATGTGTTTAGTTTGTGGATGATAGAGATGATAGCCTTTTCTTTCAGAATTGTACCCAACAAAAATACATTTCACTACTGTATCATTCAATTTTTTGCATTGTTGTTCAAGAACTAATTCATATGCCAGAAAACTTGCATTAGTGCCAAAAAATCAAAGACACATAGAGGAACACATGGTTTGTGACCATGCCAAGACTTATATCAAGTGATAGATTGTAGTGCTTTGGTGAGATACCTATTTGATAAATATGTTGCACACATAGCAGCCTCAAGACAAAAGCTATGTGATAAAGCCTAACTTTTGACCATACACCTTGCCATCTCCATGAGAGACCTATTTTTTCCTTTAGCAACATTCTATTGAGGCATTGTACACTTATGTTTTATCTCATGCTCAGCAAGAAATGCATTAAAATCAAAAGACATGTATTCGCCCTGGCCATAACTAGAAATTGTTTGAAGCACATAAACACTTTGGACTTTTCTTTTGATGGATACACCCATGTGTGCTTGGAAAAATCATCAATCAAAGTCACAAAGTAAAGGTAGTTCCCAAAAGAAGGTGTCTACAAAAGACCACAAACATCACTATGAACAAGCTATAATCTATGAGCACCTCTAACTAAATCATCTTTAGGGAAGGAAGAATGCTGCATTTTCCCCAAAATACAACCTTCATAGAAATTTTTACAAGGTACCTCATGTTTGAGCAGAGAGGACCCTATTTTCAGATTTCTACAAGAATAGCAAACTAGCATAATTTAGATGAACAAAGCATTTATGCCAAACCTTTGCATCTAAGATAGCATGAGAATCTTCTATTTCACATGTTGAATGATTTACAAATTTTGGATAGTCCTTGCGCTTGCATAGCCCATGAAATAAAATTCCAGAAGCAATAATAACATCATCATTTGAAAGATCATCAACCACACATATGTCATCAATGAATTTAACAACCAAGTGGATCTTGGCTAATGCTAAAATTGATAACATATCTTTCTTGATCTATGGCCCAAACAAATTATCTGATAATGTGAAATAACTACCATCAGTAGTAGTCAAAATGATCTTATCAAATCCCATTATACGATAGGAGTGGTTGTTAGCACATGTGATAGTATTCCTTATTGGGGTAGGCTCAAGTGAACTGAAGAAGTTGTGTTGTGAGGTAATACGTTTGGTTGTCCCACTATCAAAATACCAAACATCTGAGTTTATTGCAAACATACACTACTCATGAGAAAATGGGTCATAGCCACATACAATAGTAAATGCCCGTTGTTCATTCTACACAAGATTAATACACTTTATTTTAGGTTTAAAGGCCTCTATAACAACCACCCTAGCCTCTCTCTTCTTTGCCTCTTTCGCACCCAGTTTTGGACAACTATTTATGACATGATCATTTACTTTACAGTACTTGCAAAACTATGTGTGCTTTTCTGTTTTCTTCTCATCTTCATCTTCCTTATTCAATTGTGTAGCATTAGTCAATTTTTGCTTACTAGTAGGTAAGATCCATTTTCCTTTGCCCTTCTGACTAGCTAAGAAAGCTTGATCTACCATACACATAATAGACCTATTATGCATTGTAATCCTTTTGGAACAAAATAGAGACTAACTCTTAAAATTTTGAGGCATTTGGATTTCCTTTCATCATCAATCAAAGAGTAGAAGTAAAAATCTAATATAAATTTGGAAGACCATTAAGTACGGTTTGTGTAAGTGAACTATTAAGTAAAACTTTATCAACTGAAATCAACTTCTCTTTCAAATCTTTGGTCTTTGTCAAAAAACCATCCATGGATTCTCCTTCATTCATATGCTCACTCTTCAATTTTTTCTAGAGCTAAGCAACAGGAGCCTCATTTCTTGCCTCGTATAAAGTGGTAAGTGTATCCCAAGCATGCTTTGTGTGGGAATCGAACTCATGACCTATCGGCTAGGAGTATGATGGGCTAACCACTTCCACTTTTGAGATCTCTAGAAGTGGAAGAGAGTGTTCGACTCGAGATATCAAAAGTAGGCGAACACTCTCTTCCACTTCTAGAGATCATTTTTTCTCAATGATCAATCCTTGGTGTCCCCTTGAATTGATATCCTCATCCTTGCATAGTCACTTGAATCATCTTATTCTCAACCTTGGTCGCTTGAGCCTTTCCTTTCCGCTTCTTGGCCACTTGCCTACCGACTTGCCGTGCTCTCAACCTTGGTGTCTTGAGCCTTGCCTTTTTGCTTTTTGGCCACTTGTCTACGGACTTGCCTTGCTCTCAACCTTGGTATCTTGAAACCTTGCCTTTTCGCTTCTTGCCAACTAGCCTACAAAGTTGCCTTACTCTCAACCTTAGTCTCTTGAACCTAGTTCTCACCCATGCAAGTTATCTTGGATCCTCAATCTAGTGCTTCCCTATCAGGATGTACCCTGGGGGGATGTACCCTGGGGGGATGTACCCTAGCAGGATGTACCCTAAAAGAATGTGCCCTAGCACGATGTACCCTGGTGAGATGTACCCTGTGATATGCCATGTCACACCACATCATGTTGCACCACGCCGCCTTGCCCAAGCCTACTTCCTAGGCTCTAATACCAAATGTGAGAGTGGAGAATGACATGCCTGGGACTCACCTCCCAACCTACATATAGCCCTTGCCTAGTCACTATCTAGTGTTCTCTAAGGTCCATCTACTCATCTAGCCATCATGAGTAGGTACCTCATATGAACTCTCTAGCTTTTGGCCTTGGCTATCCCCCGAGCAAGGAACTTCTCATGCCTCCAAGCATGTGCATCTCTGGAATATAACACTTTGCTATTTTACAAGAGTGAATGTGAGGGATAATGGCATGTTTGATAGACAAATCTATCAATGCATGTGCATGAGAATCTCTATCATCCCATCAAAGTTGATCTATAGTAGGTGCAATAAGAATCCCAACACGTACATGAATACGAAGATCATCATCTTTAATGCCATTTGCATCACCTTTGACAATTTTATTTGTAGGTGTAGTAACGCATTTTTCAATACCCTGCATAATATTCCACATTCCTTTTGCTAAAACATGATGCATCATATATGCCCATAATGGGTAATTAGTAACATCCAACTAGTCCTCAATAGCCAAGATACAAAGTACATCATTGCCTTCAGCCATGGCCATTGACTAAAATACCGTGATGTAGAAAAATGATAGTATCTCAAAAAGTTGAACAAAACTACCCTCTCAAGCTCTACTTAACCTGTAGTAGACTTCAAGGTGCTTATTTGGTGAATCGAAACATTATCTGTTTGGTGCAAACGGACAAAGCTACCTGCACAGGCACTATGAAAGCGCATTTTGAGGTTGAAACGACATCATATTGAAGTTCAGACACCTTGAGTATGCTCATCAATTTTCATGCGATTCTAAGACTGTGGCCAAAGGGGTGTTGACGATGCCCTAAATGAAGCAACGACCTGCTTTGATACCATTTGTTGGAGTTTGAGGTCTGAGCAAGAACACGATTAGCATAAGGAAGAAGAATAATCTTCAAGCATAATGCAACACCAAATGAATTACCAAGTGAATGTACAACAATAAGTGATCCATTATGTACATACAAGCTAGGGGAAAAAGCATCCTAAAGAGGGAAAAAAGTTCCCTAGTGGTCTAAAGTGTGTTCACACACATCACTACTGAAATATATCAACACAGATAGGGATCCTAGATTTACAAGAAAATTAGGGAAACACATGTTTTAAAAATTTCAAGTTCAACTCAAGATGAGCAATCGAGATTATCCACTAATAAATGATTAATCTGAAAGAGTTAATCAAATAGTGGAAGATATGTTAAGGGCATATGTTTCAGAGAATCAAATAGATTGAGATAGTTTTCTTCCATTAGTTAAGTTTTATTATAATTTTTGGAAGCACAAGAATACTAAGCTCCCACCATTTGAGATGATTTACAGGTTTGTTCCACACATCCCAACTACCATAGGGTTTCCCAAAAAATCCCTTAGTGCTTCATAGTTCCTTACAAATATTCAAGCTAACTTAAAGATAGACAATTGTAATCCTCAACAAGTTGCTAAGAGAATGAAAGCTTTTGTAAATTGACATTGCACACCACAAATTTTTCAAGAAGGTGATCATGTGTTTTTACAGGTTCTACATCATTTATCACTAGTAATGGGACAAAAACCAAAGTTATGCCCTAGATTTTGTTGACATTGCACAATAATCAAGAAGATTAGTGAGGTCACGTAAAAATTACAATTACCAAGTGATTGTAAATCTCACCTAGTTTTTCATGTTAGCAAGCTGATACCATATATTTATCGAGATAAGAATTTTGTGGATGGCACTGTTGCTTTAGGAGATAGAACATTTTAGCCAGACATTCCTTTTAGATTTCATGACAAGAGGGAGTGCCAATTGTAGAATCACTTCGTACCAAAGTATTTAGTAGCATGGTGTCACTCTAGCACAATGGTGAGTACCAACGTGAGGAGATACACCTCATAAATGTCAATCCGTGGAGATGTGAGGACCGGTATGAAGACCGCGAGCAAGTGATGGCACAAGTGCGTGAGTGAAAGCACACAAGCATGCACACACATACACACACACGCGCACAAGGTAAGAGCAAAGAGTGGAACAATGGAGAGCTTCGATTACCAAAGAGTTCTCTTACAAAACTGAAATCTACAACAAGCTAACCTCAAAAATGAGCTCTCCACCCCTTTTTTATAGTTTTTGAGTGGTTTTGGCCCTGTCCAGACCTAGTGTCCGGCCTAGTTAAAAAATAGGTTCCAGGGCTTATTTGGGGGCTCAGACGGAGTCTAAAAATTATGAAAATTGGTAGGATGGTTGATCTAATACTCCTCAAGCTCGAGGACTCCTCGGCTTGAACAAAATGGAGTTACAAAAATGGAAAATGGTATTTACAATGGTTTTTAGTGATAAAAATCACTATTTTTGTAGGGATTTCTTCTGAAAATTTGACAGGTGCTTCTTGGAGCTCCCTACTTGCTCCTTCTTCTTGTGTGTCCACTTCCTTGATGCGCTTCCATGCTTTGTCCTTGACCTTGAGCTTCAACACTCCCCCCCCTCTTGAGTCTGTCGTCCCTGACAGACCCTTGTTGTCGTGGTTGTTCCATGTAGTACATTGAGAGGTAGTGTCCGTTACATTCAACAGGGGCGATCCCTCTTCCCAATGTATCCTGGTCATTTGTCTGGTTCTTCACTTTGCCACTGTTATCTCGTGCAGTTTGTAGTCCCTTTGTACGTACTTCTGCCTTGTATTCCATCTGGGTGGTGCATTTGTAAGTTTTCCAAAACTGCTAGCTGCTCAACGGAGGTGGTCAATGTTGATTGTGAGCAACTCTCGGTGGTGGATGGCTTCCTTGCTCTTGTTGTTGTCATCTTGATGTCGTCTGGTTCTTCCAAAGATGGCTTTTCATAGTTTTCATGCCAAGTACTTGTAACCCATAATGAATGGTGGGTAAGTGCATTCGTGCATGGGTTGAACAAAATATGTGCCTTGTGCATGGCCTTGTAATGTGGCCCTACATATGCGTACTTGGAAAATGCATGGCAAGAAGTATGGTGCAAGAGATTGGGTCTCGAGCTAAGTGCTCAAGGGTATGCTGACGAAGAGGTTTCCTAATCTATCCTGGCTATAGTGTTGTTGAAACATACACGTCTTACCATGGTGAAGGGTCCGTTGATCTTCATCTCTTCGTGTTCTGGTTCCACTTGGTGCTTGACCATCGGCTTGTCCTTTTTGTTGAGGGATGTTCTTGCTGGAAGTTCGCTGATGAGCATTTTCAAGCACATAGTTTTTTTTTTTTTTTTTTTTTCTTGCACCCAATGGCATGAAACAAGAAGAAAGAGGTTAGTATCAGTAAAATATTTTACATGTGAAAATTTGTGTCTCATGTGCCTGGGATTTTTCAATTGTGTCTATGCACGGCCATGTAAGGTGGCCCTATATTGATGCATACTTTGGAGATGCATGACCTGAATGGTGCAAAAGACAAGGTTATGCCAAAGGCACATGGTTGCTGCACGTCGAGGCTTTTGATGTTACTCGCATAGTTGATGCATTCTTTGTTTGGAGGTGCCGATTGGATCTCGAAATGATGTAATCCTCCTAATGGGAACCCATTTCCTAATAGTATTTGGCCCCGTAGAGATCACCTCAGGCCACTTCATCTTTGGATGCTTTCCAAACTTCTTTTTTCATGGTCGATCTGGTTGGGTGGGAATCTTTGAGGCAACGTCGATGGTTGCACTCCTTTCTTTACCCAGATCTGTGTCATGCCCAACACTTCTTTCTTCTTGAAGGCTCTTTGTCTATTTGATAGACTAGCTGTCTTGCACTGTTTTGCTTGCTTCTAAGGTTGAGCTACTGTGGATGCTTTGCTCTTTAAAAAAAAGGAAGAAGGTTCATCTTGCCTTTGCGACTGTCCGTCCGTGATTGCGTCCGTCTGGATCATAGAGCTTTTGACATCTACAACATCTTGTTCTAGAAGATTAGCCTTAGAGGAACAAAGAGAGTGTGTGGTGTCAGTGTCAGTGGGCATGCGATTCTCCAATTCTAATGTAATGCATTGATTATATACCCAAACTTGAAGAAGTTGACTTCTTAGGTTCAAGTTGACAGCATGGTCGTAAATCCAATCTTGACCCAAGACAAGTGGCTCTGTGAGGTCCTCATCATGACACACTAGCATCTTGACTTTTATTGGAACATCTTGAAGGTAGATGGGAAGTTCCACCTCGCCCAAACAGGGGGTTTCCACTCCTCCTAATCCTATGAGATAGGCTTCTATGGGCTTGATGTCCAATTGCAGGTCTTGGCAGTATGAAAGTCGAACTGCACTAGTTGCTGCTATTGAGTCAACCAATGCTCTCACAGTCCTTACACTCTTTCCTTGTCCTACCTCTATAGTCACAAAGGGCCGTCGATCAATTATTCGAGAAGTAGTTATGCCCGATTTTTGGCACATGTCCATGTGATATTTTGGAGCTTTTGTGTTGACATCTAGGCCTAGCCGCCGTAACTTATTTCTTCTGATGCGCTCTCTAGCCTTTGCTTGTGCTTCTTCTCTAACCCTTAACTCTTCTTCTTTTCGCTTCTTAGCAGTGTTGAGTCTCATGAGCATTTCCTCTGTAAGAGGTTCTTGATATAACTTGACTCGGCATCCACTAATATAGTTTGGTAGGATATCACCTTCTAAAGTGGCCAATTGAACTGCACTGCTAGTGGAGAGTCTGTTAATGATCATGGGTCCATATCCTCGTTTCTCCAATTTGCGGGCATGTTGCTTTAGCGTATAAACCAGCACTAGATCTCCTTCCTTCAATCCTTTATCCTTTACATGGGCATCAAAGTATGCCTTTTGCCTTTTCTTTGCAGCATAAATGCCTGCTGCTGCCCGTAGCCTCGTCTCACCTAGGCGTTCTAGATCAAAGATCCTGGAAGACAACTCATGTCCATTCCACTCGTACTCTTGTGCTACTTTCAAGGCTGGGATTAGGAAGTCCAATGGTAGCACGGCATTCTGTCCAAAGACCATCTGAAATGGGGTAGCATTGAGTACCGTTTTGTAGGCAACTCGGTATGCCCAAACAGCATGATGAAGTTGTTTGTCCCAATCAGAGCGTTTATTATTTACAAGTTTTGTCAACACATTACATAAGATCTTATTCGTGCTCTCGGCCTGTCCATTGGCTTGTGGGTGATAAGGGGCAGACTTCTTATGTATCACCATGAATTCTTGAAGGAGATTGTCAATGACCTCGTTCAAGAAGTGCGTACCTCTATCACTAACCAACTCTATTGGTAACCCATATCTAGTGAACACATTTTCGAATAAGAACTTAGCCGTCGTTTGAGCATCATTCTTTGTCGTGGCTTTTACTTCCACCCACTTTGTAAGGTAATCGGTGGCTACAATAATGTATTCTGCATGGGAGTTTCTAGCTGGGGGGTTAATAGGACCAACAAAGTCTATGCCCCACTTCGAGAATGCGCGCCCTCCCATCATTGGCCTTAAAGGCATCTCATCTTTTCTTATCGGATACTGGGCACGTTGGCATGTGTCACATTTCTTCACATAAGTATGTGCATCCATATGAAGAGTGGGCCACCAAAGTCCTGAGAATAAAATGGTCTTAATTACTCTGTCAGGCCCAAAGTGTCCACCTGTAGCACCGCTGTGTGCAGTTTCTAAGACTTTCAAATAGTCTGATTCATGAACGCACAGTCTTAGGTAACCATCCTTGCCTCTTCGATATAGGTTGTCTCCTACTAAGGCATAGTCTTGAGCCTCTTGCTCCATGCTCCGTTTTCTTGCAAGACTGGCCTGATTGGGTAATGTTCCCGATCTCATGAACTCAACCAATGGAGCACTCCAATCTGGGATTAATGACACATGATAAAGAGTGGCATGCTCCACTGGGGGTCTCTTCTGGCACACTGAACAATTCTGGATCCACTCCTGTATTTCTTTGTCCATGCTAGGCCAATACACTCCTAAATGTTTTAGATTCTGTAATGTTCGTTGTTTAGAGTAGTGATTTCCTAGCAGTCCCTCATGGGCTTGTTGCATCCAACTAGTATGTTCGTCGTCCTCAACACAACAAGCTAGTACACCCTCTGGATCTTGTTTGTACATGCTTCCGGCCAATATTTGATACTTTTGTGATCTTACAATTTCTTCTTTGCTTGTCTTCACATTTTTATTTGCAGGCCCGAAGGTTAGGACCGGTACCAACTTATTTGCCCATTTAGGAACAACTTCTAAATTGAACAGATAAGCATCGGGCAGTTCATCAGACACTCCTTGCGGTGGCGCTCCTGAAGTGATACGAGAAAGATGGTCTGCCCTAAGATGGGTTCTACCTTTCCTGACAACAACTTCAAAGTCGTATTCCATTAGTAAGAGGAACCATCTCACTAAGCGGCCTGTATTGCAAGGTTTATTGACCAAATATAGTAAAGCTTGATGATCAGTGAAAAACTTGAACTTATTGGCCAATAGATAGTATCTAAACTTCTTCACAGCATATACCATACCTAAGCCTTCTCTCTCCGTTGTGGTATAATTTCGTTCAGCTGCATTTAATTGCCTACTAGCATATGCTATCGGCAAATCCAAGTTTCCTTCACCTGTGGGTTGTGCTAGCACACATCCTATTGCATGATTGGAGGCATCTACATGGACATGAAAGGGTTTGCTCCAATCCGGCGTAGTCAATATTGGTGCTGTGCACAAACGTCTTTTCAGCTCGTTGAAGGAATTCTCGCATTCCTCGTTCCACTCAAAATTTGTTAACAACCCATAAAGAGGTTTAGCTATGATGGCATACATGTGGATAAACCTACGGTAATATCCACAATGGCCCATAAAGGCTTGTACCTCTTTAACATTTCTTGGTCTTGGCAGCTCTACTATCGCTCTTACTTTGTCCTCATCTGTTGAAATTCCATTCTTAGAAACAATGTGACCTAAGATCTTACCTTGTCGTACCATGAACACACACTTCTCTGGGTTCAGACACACTCGATAATCTCTACACTTGTTGAAGATTTGTCTGAGCTCAGGGATGTGGTAACTTCTTTGTTGGGAATGCGCACATAAATAATCCACATATACTTCTAAGCTCTTCCACAAGAACTCCTTGAAGACATGACACATGAGCCTTTGGAATGTTGCAGGTGCATTGGTGAGCCCAAATGGCATCACACGAAATGCAAAGATTCCCCATTCTGTGGCAAAGGCCGTTTTGTGTTGATCTTCGGGGGCAATGGCTACTTGGTTGTAACCTGAAAATCCATCAAGGAAGCTATAAACTTCCTTGCCTGCAACACGCTCCAATAGATGTTCGGTGATTGGAAGTGGATAACTATCTCTTATCGTAGCGGCATTAACTTTTTTAAGGTTAATGCACACTCGCAATTTCCCATTCTTCTTGGGCACCACCACAATGGGGGACACCCATTCAGTGTGCTCAATCTCATAGATGAATCCAGCTTCAATCAGCCTGTCAATTTCCTCCTTTATTTTGGCTGCATAATTGTCATTATATGTGTAGGGCTTTTGTTTAGTGGGCTTGGCATCAGCGGTCATCGGAATCGTATGAGAGCAAATCTTTGGATCTACTCCTTTCAAGTCTCTATAGTGCCATGCGAATACATCCCTATATTCCCTTAATAGAGCTACAAGCTCTGCTTCTTCTTTTGCACTTAGGTCATCTCCTATGTGCGTACATCGTTCTTCGTTCCCTTCAATGGTCACTACAATTTTTTTGGTCTTTTCTTTATTGTCATAAGCTTCTCCTATAATGGCCTCTCTCTTAGGCATCCGTACCAAAATTTTTCGGTCTTCCACTTCATATTTCTTGAAATTTTCTGGTACTTCAAATAATGATTCTTCCTCTTCTTGTTTCACTGCCTTTCGTTTCTTTTTCTTTTGACCTCCCTCACTTCCTTCCTTTGAATTTATCGTTTTAATACTCGTGAGGGGTTCTTCTTCTTTTTGGGTTAACACTCCTATGTCTTTTAAATAGTGTTCCTCTGAGTCAAAGTAAGTATCCATCACAATGGATTCTAGATCATCGTCATTCTCTTCTTCTTCTATGAACTCACTAGGATCACACTCTTCCAACAGGGCTGACACATGAACATTGAAATATCATAACCCTCCTCATCACAATGAGGTGTCCATTGTTCTTCATTGACTGCAATGTCCATGGTAGCTAAGATTTCTGCCCAACCATGAGGCTCAAATTCCTCATCTGGAAATATCATCGGTGTATAGGCTGGGTCTTTTATTGGTCTATCTCCTGGGGAAGTTCCTTCTTCTCTCGCTTTTAGGCGCTTGTCCTCTTCCTCTGCGACCTTGCACATCCACAAGTGAGTATCTTCATGCAGCCATGATGAATCAGGTGAACTTCCAGAATGCACGGAGATAGAATCTTCTTTCACTTTGTGGATAGGATTCCACTGTAGGGGTGGTACATCTCTGAAGGTGTAATCCTTCAGATTGACCTTGGTTGTGACCCCTAAGTGCTGTAAGTACAAGCAGTTGGTTCCCCAATCCTGTACTATTTGCAATTGTCGTAGGAAGGGTCTTCCTAGGATCATCTCGTAGACATTATTTTTTTCAAAGTCACATATAGCAAATGTATGTTCAAACTCTACACCACAAGTGGTTAGAGTTATCCCTTCGAGCAATCCTAGAGGTCTTTCAAAATGACCATCTGCCATTTGAAGCTTCATTCTTGTTGGTCTTAATGTGGGTTTGCCCCATTGCTTCCACAGGGAGGTGGTCGCAATAGCAACACCAGCACCCGAATCTACAATTGCCTTGGTTGTGTAACCTTGATAGGTGATCGGAAGATAAGTGTTACCTTCTTCACCTTCGCTCATGTCTCCTATCTTGTCGAGAGGTATCTCTGGAACTTTTTGCTTAGAGCCTACTTTTGGCATATTGGATTCAAGTTCTGGAACCTGATCCTTCACATGATTCGAGAGCTCAGGTTTTGCTTTGAGCAGCTCTTCCACAGTGAGATGACATTGAACCTTAGTGTTCTTCACAACATCAGTGTTTCTTGGAATCACTGAGTCTTCATTTCTTACCAATATTGTGGGAGCTTTGATCTGGATAGATTCAGATTCCCATGGGCCTATGAAATGAGGCAACTCTTGTAAAGAATTGGATTCAAAATCTAATCTTTCATCTTCTTGTTGCTCTGCTTGGTCTCCATAGATAGACGGAATGTCTTGGGGAAATTGATCATGAAGATCATCAATCTCAGGAATAGGAGGGGAATTACCCTTCTCCTTGGCCCATTTCTCTTCCTGTATTTCCCGCAAGAACTCTTGAGAGTACTGTTGAATTGAAGGAGGCATTCCAGCATCCATGGAATTAGGGACATAAGCTCCCATTGGTGGTGAGCTTCCTCTTTCAATAACTGGTTGAGCCTGTGGAGGTAAAGAAATTTGTGGTTTATTTACCAACTGCTCTAATCTTTCTAGTAAGCCTTGGAAATGCAATTCTGGTTTGACAGAGTTTGTCTGATTGAACTTTTGACTAGTCTCAAGTATGGCTTGAGCTTGTTCTACCATTTTCATGCACATTTTCATCCGTTCAATCTCTAAGTCTGCTCTAGGGTAACTCTTGTCTAGGTTTGCAGTTGTTGGCCCTTCTTGAAGACGAGTGTTGAGAGCAGTATGGGCACCCAAGGACTGACTAGACAAGGAAGCCAACGGAGAGAGTCAGAACAAGGTGAAGGAGTAAGTAGACAAAGCAGTCGACGCAAATCTGGCAGATAGGCCCTTCAATTTTTCCAATCTACATCTTTTAACAGTGATTCTTATCACTAACAATCATTGTAAATACCATTTCATATTTTTGTAGCTCCATTTTGTGCAAGCCAAGGAGTCCTTGAGCTTGAGGAGCCTTAGAAGTACCTACATATCAATTTTCGTATTTTTTAGACTCCGTTTGAGCCCTCAAATTGGCCCTGGAACCTAATTTTTAACTAGGCCGGACACTAGGTCTGGACATGGCCAAAAGCTAGTCAAAAACTATAAAAAGAGCTAGAGAGCTCATTTTTGAGGTTAGATTGTAATTGAAACAAACTTGTAAGAGCATTTTGAAAGTAATCTAAAAGCTCCATTGATTCTCTCTCTTTGTCTTGCCGTGTGTGCGCGTGTGTGTGTATGTGTGTGCATGCTTGTGTGCTTCTCACTCACACACTTGTGCCACCACTTGCTCGAGGTCTTCATACCATCCTCACGTCTTCCCGGATTGACATTAAAGGAGGTGCTACTCATCATTGAGCTACACCAAATTTTGGCGCCGTTGCCGGGGATCGAGCTTTGAGGACGAGCGTGTGATGGTAAGACGTAGAGTTGACGCGTTGGAGTTGTAGGTATTTTCTTCACCCTCATCGATTTTCTTTTACTTTCTTTACCATCTTCATTTCCATCATCATCATCACCATCTCCCACCTCCATCTCCATCATCACGAAAATTTCAGTTTTTTGACTATATCCCCATCTCCACCTCATTTCCCTCATTTCACTTGTGAGAGAGAGCGAGAGAGCGAAATTGCATGTGCTGTTTTTGCATGTTTCTTGAGCTATCTTGCAGGTACAGGTCACATCACCATCTCCAGCTTCCCGTGCAGGTACGGAACTCGACGAAACTGTCTCGCAGTCGCCGACTTCTGTCCATCGCGATTGACAGAAATTTTCACTTGTTGGTACATCTGAGTGCACCACAGTGGACTAGAGACCCTGCACACCACATTCCCACTAAAATTTTTGAAAATCTTGCAAAATTTCAGTCCATCGCGATTGACAGCCCTGTCCATCGCGATTGACAGCTCTGTCCATCGCGATTGACTGCCAGTCCATCGCGACTGACTGCCTGTCCATCGCGATTGACTCAACCCCTGTCCATCGCGATTGACTGAAGTCTCTGTCCATCGCGATTGACTGCCTGTCCATCGCGATTGATTGAATTGGGTGTCCATCGCGACCGACTGAACTCTCTGTCCATCGCGATTGACTGCCTGTCCATCGCGATTGACTGAAGTCTCTGTCCATCGCGATTGACTGAGTGTCCATCGCGATTGACAGCCCTATCCATCGCGATTGACAGCCAATTTTAGCCAAATTTTTTAGGGTTTGTCAATTGAAAAGTTGGGCTAATTTTGGGCACAAATATTATTCTCTTGAGCACATGGGGAAGCCTTAGGAAAACAACTTGGGGAAAACCTGTTGCACAGTGATCCTGTTTGAACCCTGTCGTAACCCTAGAACCCTGAACGGTCACAACTTTTTCATACGAGATCCATTTTTTGAGCTCTAGGGCTTGTTGGAAAGCTCGTAGCATATACTACACGCCCTCAACTGTTTTTTATAAAGATAATGCATTGATTTTTAGATAGGGTATTTTGAAGTTGACCATACCCAGGGGGATCAAAGTCAGGGGTCCTTAGGATTGTTTTCTTGAAAATCACTATGAAAATTTGTGTTTGTGCTACATGAATGAAAATAATTGGTTCTGTCTTTGGAATGTAAATTTCAAAGCTAACTGTGAAACTCTTACAGAGCATCGAGAGGCGTTCTAAGCAAGTGTAAGTGCGAGCTTGGGAACACATTTCCTAGGCACTCAAGGGCAACCGAGCAGGAAACAAAAGGTTGGACACTTTTAACCCCCTCTGTCAATTCATAGCTTAGGCTAAGAACGACGAGAGGTAGGAGTAAGTCAGAGCGACGATAGGCAGTTATCAAGTTGAAGACTACCTAAAAACTCAAAGTTCAAGATAAAAATCTAATCTCATTACTGTCGGTAACATAAAGGAAAGAACCTAACGTGGAACGATCAACCTGAAAATACGAAGAACACTCAAGTATTTCGACGACGTGATATCAGACAAGAACTCAAACGTGATAAGATAACTAAAAAGAATCAAGTGACTGATACCAATTGATAGACAACGAGGTTGTACTCTGGGCAAAGAATTGGGCTACTTAGATAGGCATATGAACCTTAGATCAGGACGACATTTAGTAAGGGAGAGACAAAGCCTTAGATCTTCAGAGGCTAGTGTCAACCACACTGCTAGGTCCTGGGCCCAACAGTTGAGCCACCACTCGTACTACCCTAGCTCTGAGACCAGTGAGTCAGAGATGTCTCAAGGCATGGACAGACCTACGGGAAGTTCAGGAGTGCCTTACTTGTACAGGGTAGAAGGCCCGTACAAAACGCAGCTGGAGTACCTTAGGACCAACCGATTAGGTGCGAGCATCTATGAGGACGGCTTAGGAAGATCTGTGGTCCAGATTAAAAACCCTGATCAATCCATTGGACTAGAACACCCAGCTATCAAGTTTGAAAATGGTGCATACCTGGACAAAGAAGGAACTATATATGTAGTCACTAGTCACCCTGATAGGACAGATGACTTTGGGAATGTAATCTCAGAAGCGGACTTAGGTGACCTGGAACAAGGGAACATGGGTGCGGAACCTAGAACCCCTCGAGGTAAATCAGTTCTCACTAGGATTATCACGCCTGAATGGGTCCCCCAAGACAACAAGAGCATAGAGTTGCTCCTCAATCGAGAAACTGATGAAGCCTTTTGGAGGTATAAGTCTAATCAGCCAACAGACATAGGAAATATCATGATCTATGAGTTTAAGGATCAGGATAGCCCAGGCAGAGTGACCTACTTAGATCATGCTTCAGAACGGATCTTTGTGGTGATAGAAAATGATAGGCATGCTTACACTTGGAAGGGTGAATTTATTTTCCCTCAACCAAGATCAAATGTATCCTATGGTCACCCTGGGGCTGGAACTTCCCAAGCTCATGGTACGCAAAGAGACAGAAGTAGAGATAGACCAGAAGTAAGTTTTGCCAACCCAGTGGGCAGAGAAAGAACGAGAACAGAGACGAATAGGGTAGAACCTGAGATGCATAGAGCCCACAGGAACCAAACAAATGTAGATGGATTCCCTCTGCCAAGGCCTAGAGAGCACACAAGAACTTTGAGACCCACCCAGCTAGTTAAGTCCATGAAGAATTACTTTGACGGCACAGGAGATCCCTATGATCATGTGGCGGAGTTCAAGCAAGTCTTGAGAGCTGAACAAGTGGAAGATCTGTTCACGCAGTACAATGCCTTCGGTCTAACCCTTAGGAACACAGCACTTACATGGTTTCAGCCATTAGATGAGCGTCAATTCAGGAGCATAGACCAACTCCTAGAGGCATTCATTGTAGAGTTCTCTAAGAGCGGCATAAGACACAATACCTCCTCATTGATTCACAGCTTCAAACAGACCCCCCAAGAGACTGTCAGATTGGCCGGAAGAAGATTTAGACAATATCTTGAAAGGTGCCCTATTTCGGAACTACCCACATCTGCTAAACAAGTAGCCTTATTCCTTGATGGATTGCTGAGTACGAAATTGAGATCCTATGTGTATCTGAAGGACCCTAGGACTATAGAAGAGTGTGTACGCATGTGCATTGACATTGAAGATAACCTAGGGGAAGAACTAGAGCTTTCCAAAATCTACAAAGATTCAGATAGTGCATCTAGTCACTCTTCCACGCAGTCCACATCAATTGAGGAACTTGCCGAAAAAGTAGCTCAGAAATTAGGTGTAACTAGCAAACAAATCCCAAGGTTTGCCCCAGCGAAGAGGTGCTATACATGCGGTGGCGACCACATGGCAAACGTGTGCCCCATTATGGCTCAACCCCAGGTCAATCCAAATAGCCAATATTGCACCATAGAACGGAAGTACACAAACCACACTGCACAAGATTGCCCATACAACAAGCAGGCTGTTAGGCAACCCTACCCTCAGCCCTACCAACAAGGCAGATAACAGAACCAGTACCCTCCACCACCACAATATGCTAGACCCCAACAAACCTACCAACCACAATATCAGGCCCAACAGAGACCCCAACCGGTGCTAGCTCAACAGCCTCCAAACCCCGCTAACGTGATTCCAGTAAAGTATGCTGTGGCAGAAGAAAACCTGAATAGGGCCATAGTACCAGTAACCCCATTGATCTCCGAAAGTGACCCGAGTGACCATAGCTTTGATTCTACACATGTCGATAGTCCCCAAGCTTACTACATGCAGTCTCCAGAACATGGTGAGTCCTACTATAGTGAAGAACTAAGTGAACCTAGTTGGGAGTCAGATTACACGAACGTCATGTATGCAAACCCCAACCCTAGGCCTCAACCTAGGCAGGTACGACCACCCTTTCCTAGAGGACCATGCTACCGATGTCAGGGGGATCACTTCATTCGTGATTGTCCCTTACCTCCACCTACACAAAATCAGTCCGTGACGATCCAAGGCTTTTGCCAAGATTGTGGAAAAGAGCATCTCCTACGAGATTGCCCAAAGAACCCCAATAATATGCCAAAAATCACTCCTATCAATGTGATTGGGTTGGTTGTGGATGCCTCAGGAAGTGTCACTTCCACTGCACCAGTGCAGGTGGTTACTAGAGCTCAGGCATTGCAGCAAAACCAAGCGGCAAGCCAGGAAAAGGGCCCAGAGGCTAGTGAAACCGAGAGCGTGACAAAGAAAAGGACTAGAGCATGGAAAGATAGTCGAGAAAGAATGAAAAGACAATGGGCTAAAAAGATGAGTGAGCTTGAGGAAAGCATAAGAGAAACCAAAGCGAGGATAACTGAACTCACAGCTCCAACTCCCTCTCACATTACCCCGCCTCCACCACTCCCACCTCCATCCAACCCACCACTTTCCCCACCGCCTCATCAAATCCCACCACCCCCTAGAGTAGGATCAGTCCTAGCTGATCCCACTCCCGAAGACCTTAATATGATGCTGAAAGCTTATCAGGCCAGAATCCAAGAAGGGCCAAACGTAACTGATCATGAAAAATGCTACCCTAGAGCCGAGCTAGAGCTTGAATGAACCAAAATTTGTGCCAAAATGGTGGAATTGGCTCAGACCATGTTTGAAGCCAGTCGCCTGTTTAACATCTCTAGTTCAGCTAAGACGCAATTACACTTTGATGGACTGTTAGAAAGAATAGAGAAGCTAATTGCACAATCAGAAAGGGAACCTGCCCCTCAAAGAAGGGAAAGGGCAAGATAACGGATAAGCCAGCCTCTTCAGGAAGCCCATGTGCCTCCTCAAGGAGCCTATCTTCCTCCCCAAAAGGCAGATGGGCCTCCCCCAAAAGCTTATGTACCTGCACAGGTGACCCACATTCCTTCTCAGAGAGCGTATGAGCCTGTTCGGAAAAGCAATAGAATAAGTAACCCTCCCCAGGAAGCTTGTGCTCCAGCCACCCATGAGAACGAGGAAAGAGCCAACGAGAGAATAAGCCCTCCTTCCCAGGTTGCTTATGTGCCTAACTCTACGGAGCCAGACACTTCTTCTTCTATGAATCGGTTTGCACCAGACTTCCTATGAGAGATTCAAGAAGACAAATGGGATAACGAAAGTGAAGTCGCCCCTCCCTTTGAACTTGTGGATGATGCACACGACCAGTTCCCACAATACATCCCATCTATTTACGGGGAACATGAGAGTACTCAGTCTCATGAGAGATTGGACTTTGAGTCTAATTCCATACAAGAGCTACCCCACTTCACAGGCCCATGGGAAGCAAAGTCCACATGTATGAGAGCACCCACAGTCATGGTAAGGAACGACGACTCAGTCATACCTAGGAACACGGAGATAGTAAAGAACACCAAGGTGCAGCGCGATCTCACTTTGGAAGAACTGCCCAAGGATAGACCAGAAGCGCGGAAATATGTAGCTAGTCAAGTAACTGAAATTGCAAAACCACGTTCCCGGGTAGGATCCCATAGGACAGTGCCAGAAATTCCCTTGGATAAGATAGGAGATATGTGTGAAGGTGAAGAAGGGAACACCTATCTTCCCATTACCTACCAGGACTACACCACTAAGGCAATTTTGGACTCAGGTGCAGGAGTTGCAATTGCCACCACTTCCCTTTGGAAGCGTTGGGGCAAGCCGGCACTCAGGCCAACGAGAATGAAATTGCAAATGGCCGATGGTCACATAGAGAGACCCCTAGGATTGCTAGAAGGCATAACTCTCACCACTTGTGGTGTTGAGTTTGAGCATAGCTTTGCTATCTGTGACTTCAGCAAAAATCATGCCTATGAGATGATATTGGGAAGACCATTCATGCGACAGTTGCAAGTGGTACAGGATTGGGGGACCAATTCCTTGTACCTGCAGCACTTGGGTGTTACAACCAAAGTCAATCTCAAGGACTATTCTCATAGAGATGTCCCTCCTATCCAGTGGAATCCCATCCATAGAGCCAAAGATGATACAGAATCGGTGCGTTCCATAGGGTCAGGATCCTCATGGATGCATGAAGACACTCACTTATGGATGTGCAAAGTAGCAGTAGAGGAAGAGAAGAAAGAAAAGGCCAGAGAAATAGGTGCAAAAGAAACTCATAGACCCATTCAAGACCCAGCCTATGCACCTGTAGTCTTTCCTGACGAGGAATTTGAACCCCATGGCTGGGCGGAAATTTTAGCAACAATGGACGTAGCCATCAATGAAGAACAATGGACACCTCACTGTGATGAGGATGGCTATGACGTTTCAGTCTTCTCCATAGAGCCAATCATGGGAGAGGCAGTTCTAGAAGAATGCGAACCTAGCCCTGATGCATTTGAGGATGCAAGTGACTCCGATCTAGAGTCAATCATTATGGACCCACCATTTGCATCAGATGAAGAATACTTCCATGAAGTAGAATTTCAACCCCAGAGGCATGGAGAGATTATAAATGATGTAAGACTAGCAACACATATGACCCCGAAGGAAGAAGGAAAGAAATGGAAGAAGAAAGAAGTCTCACCAGAGGAGGAAGAATCTTTGTTTGAGGTCCCAGAAAATTTTAAGAAGTACGAGATAGATGACAGGAGAGTCATGATAAGAATGCCTAAACGAGAGGCACAATCAGGAGAGGCCTATGATAACAAAGAAACCACCAAGAAAATAGTAGTGGCCATAGAAGAAGGAGAGGAGAGATGCACGTATATAGGCCATGACCTGACAGAAGAAGAAGAGCATGAATTGATTGCCTTGCTAAGAGAATACAGAGATGTATTCACTTGGAGTTACAAGGATTTGAAAGGGGTTGACCCGGACATATGCTCACACACTATTCCCATGACCTCAGATGCTAAACCCTCTAAGCAAAAGCCTTATACATATAACGATAATTACGCCGCTAAGATCAAAGAAGAGATAGATAGACTGGTTGAAGCTGGATTTATCTATGAAATTGAGCACACTGAATGGGTATCCCCCATCGTAGTGGTGCCCAAGAAGAATGGCAAACTGCGTGTGTGCATTAACTTGAAAAAGGTTAATGCAGCCACAATTCGAGATAACTATCCGCTTCCCATAACAGAACATCTCTTAGAAAGAGTGGCAGGCAAGGAAGTGTACAGCTTCCTTGATGGATTTTCGGGCTACAATCAAGTAGCCATAGCTCCAGAGGATCAGCATAAGACAGCCTTTGCCACAGAATGGGGCATTTTTGCTTTTAGAGTAATGCCATTTGGGCTTACCAATGCACCAGCTACCTTCCAGAGGCTGATGTGCCATGTGTTTAAGGAGTTCCTGAGGAAGAGTTTAGAAGTCTATGTTGATGATCTTTGTGCTCATTCCAACATTAGGCAAACCCATATTCCTGAACTCAGACAAATCTTTGACAAATGTAGAGAATACCAAGTCTGCCTGAACCCTTAAAAGTGCGTTTTTATGGTCAGGCAAGGCAAGATTCTAGGACACATAGTGTCAAAGAATGGCATATCTACCGACGAAGAAAAAGTGAGAGCCATAGCAGAGCTACCTAGGCCAAAGAATGTCAAGGAAGTACAAGCTTTCATGGGGCATTGTGGTTATTATCGACGATTTATACACATGTATGTTGTCATTGCAAAGCCCATGTACGGACTTCTGACAAACTTTGAGTGGACGGATGAATGTGAGAATTCCTTCCAAGAGCTTAAACGAAGATTATGTTCAGCACCAATCTTGACCACACCAGATTGGAATAAGCCATTCCATGTTCATGTGGATGCATCCAATTATGCTATTGGATGTGTGCTTGCACAACCTACTGGTGAAGGTAATATGGATCTTCCAATTGCCTATGCCAGTAGACAATTGAATGCGGCTGAACGGAATTACACCACTACAGAGCGCGAAGGATTAGGCATGGTATATGCAGTCAAGAAATTTAGACACTATTTGCTTGCAAATAAGTTTAAATTTTTTACTGATCATCAGGCATTGTTATATCTTGTAAACAAGCCATGCAATGCAGGAAGATTAGTAAGATGGTTTCTCTTGCTAATGGAATATGATTTCGAGGTTGTGGTAAGAAAGGGTAGGACTCACTTGAGAGCAGATCACCTCTCTAGGCTCACATCAGGAGAAGCCCCACAAGGAGTGTCAGATGACCTTCCTGATGCTTACTTGTTTAATTTGGAAGTGGTGCCGCAGTGGGCCAAGCCAATAGTACCAGTATTGACATACGGGCCTAATCATCCAGTGGTGAACACACGGAATAGAGAGATCGTAAAAGCCCAAAAGTACCATATCATGGCCGGAAGCATGTACAAGCACACAGATCAAGGGATCTTGGCTTGTTGCGTAGAAGAGGATGAGTACGCTAAATGGTTGCAATTAGCACATGTAGGTGCGTTAGAGCAACACCATTCAAAGCAACGAACGTTGCAGACTCTAAAGAGATTCGGAGTGCATTGGCCAACTATGGAAGCGGATGTCCAAAAGTTGTGCAAGGAATGCCCAATCTGTTGCACTAAACCACCTGTGGAACATGCCACTCTCTATCAAGTATCCATTGTGCCAGATTGGAGTGAACCTCTAGTATCATTCTTGAGGACAAACACATTCCCTCCAGACATGACTCTAGCTAGAAAAAGGAGTTTGGAACAAGAAGCCCAGGATTATTCACTCGTCGGTGATAATCTATACAAGCGCGGTAAGGATGGTTACCTGAGACTGTGTGTCCATGAAAGTGAGTATCTTAAGATCTTAGAAACTGCTCACCAAGGTGTAGCAGGAGGACACTTTGGACCGGATCGGGTGATCAAGGCAATCCTATTTGCGGGCTTTTGGTGGCCTACCCTTCACATGGATGCACATACCTATGTGAAACGGTGTGATGTCTGTCAGAGGACTCAGTATCCCATACGCAAAGATGAGATGCCACTGAAACCTATGATGGGTGGACGTGCATTCTCTAAGTGGGGAATAGACTTCGTAGGTCCTATTAATCCCCCAGCTAAGGGTTCTCATGCGGAATACATCATTGTTGCGACAGATTATCTCACCAAGTGGGTAGAGGTAAAGGCTACGACAAAGAACGATGCTCAAACAACTGCCAAATTCTTGTTTGAGAATGTATTCAGGAGATACGGACTACCTATAGAGCTTGTAAGTGATAGAGGCACTCATTTCTTGAACGAAGTGATTGAAAATCTACTCCAAGAATTCTTGGTAATACACAAGAAGTCTGCCCCTTATCATCCTCAAGCTAATGGACAAGCTGAGAGCACTAATAAGATTTTATGCAATGTACTGACGAAACTAGTGAACACTAAACGCTCTGATTGGGACAAACAGCTACACCATGCTGTTTGGGCATACCGAGTTGCCTACAAAACGGTACTCCAAGCCACCCCCTTTCAGATGGTATTCGGCCAAAACGCTGTGTTACCCTTGGACTTCTTGATCCCTACATTGAGAGTAGCACAAGAGCATGAATGGACAGGTCATGAGCTTTCCTCTAGGATCTTTGACCTTGAACGATTAGGAGAAACAAGACTGAGAGCCGCTGCTGGAATATATGCAGCTAAAAAGAGGCAGAAGGCATACTTCGATGCCCATGTGAAGGATAAAGGCTTGAAAGCCGGAGATCTAGTCCTAGTCTATACACTGAAACAACACGCGAGGAAGCTAGAAAAGAGAGGCTACGGACCTATGATTATCAATAGGATCTCCACGAGTGGAGCAGTACAATTAGCCACATTAGAGGGCGATGTTCTCCCTAACTATATTAGCGGATGCAGAGTCAAGTTGTATCAGGAACCCCTCACGGAGGAAATGCTCAGCCGACTCAACACTGCTAAGAAACGCAAAGAGGAAGAGAAGCGAATTAGAGAAGAAGCTCAAGCAGAAGCTTTAGAACGCATCAGAAGGATGAAATTACAAAGGCAAGGTAGAGAGCAGCCTAGGACAAATGACTATGCAGATCAAGGATATCATATGGCAATGTGTGAAGTCGCAGGAACCAGCTCACCTAGGATAACTGATCGACGTCCTTTCGTAACCCTAGATATAGGACAAGAAAAGAGTGCAAGGACTGTAAAAGCCTTGATTGACTCAGGTGCAGCCACTAGTGCTGTTAGAGTGTCTTACTGTCAAGAGTTACAGTTAACTGTCAATCCTGTGGAAGCATATCTCATAGGATTGGGAGGCGTGGAAACCCCTTGCATGGGCGAGGTGGAACTTCCCCTCTACATTCATGATGAGGCAATGACAGTTAAAGCACTAGTGTGTCAAGATGAGGATCTCACTGAACCTCTTGTCTTGGGTCAAGACTGGATCTATGACCAAGCAGTCAACTTAAACCTAAGAAGTGGACTTCTTCAGGTATGGGTCAATCATAGTCGAATTACAATAGAGTTGGATAAGGGAGCACTCAAGGAACTAGAAAAGGCACAGACTCCTGGTCCCTCCAGGGGTGCACATGAAGTTGACCATGCTGTTCTTGTCCAAAACTATGTGTTGCAGAGGAATGATATTTGCAAAAAAGGAGTCAGGGATGCAAAGGAATTCCCTTCTTTTCCAAAGGCCAGAAGGAGGCAACAACCAAAGGTGGAGCAAAGGCAGAAGAAGCAGAGTACTACCTATGCCGGACATCAAAAGAACCTGCGCAGCAGAATGTCTCAACAAGTGAACCAAGTGTGGGTGCGAAAAGGCGAACACCCGGTTGCACCCACGCCAACCGCACGGGCAAAGCCTCTTATTAGTAACCAACAACATGTCACTAATAAGAAGTCTTTCGGAAATTCTTCTGCTAACGTGAAATCTATTTGGGTGCCCAAAAGGTTGATGAAGACTAGCCCACAATCAAGACAAATTTGGGTGCCTAAGGCTTGTTTGCGGGCTCAGATAGCTACACCAAGAACACACCCTACACAGCATGATCCATTCACTCGCACAGCCTACATCCACTCATTTTCAACACCAAGACACATGAACACGAACAGAATCAGTTGTAAATGGGCCCCTAAAAGGCCTCAGGTTAAAGCTGACACACCTATAAAGCTCTCGAGAATCTCTACGGAACCACGAGTAAAACCCATCCACTGCACTTGGCAGCCCAAGACTTGTAACAAACCCCCTGACCCTATTGTAAATCCATGACCACCTACTAACCGCTTCACATCATTTCGCTTAGCTCTTAGGTCTACCTAACTCCTAACTACACACACCAGCACCGAGCACTTATTAACTCCTAACCACTCCAGAACTTTAAGTTAATATTGTAACAAGGGACACCATGTCATTTTTGTGTCCATTGCAATGTTAACGTTTATTCATATATTCTCACAGAATCAGCTGCGACATTTTCAACATGGCGGAGGCAGTAGGAACTAGCTCTCACACAGAAACAAACCCGCAAGTGGTGGACTTGGACAATTTACCCGTTTTGCCTGAGACAGTTGAAAGACCAGAAGAGTTGCAGGCCGTCAAAATCATACCTATAGCGGACCCTCCGCGTGGCCACACCATGCCCGTGGGAAAGACTTCACATTGGTTTACCGAGGTAGCAGGACCTTTGGGGGAAGGAACGTATCTATGGGAATCAGAGTTGGACTACAATGGAAAGCAAGGCAGATACCATTTCTTTACAAGAGAATTTGAGAAGTTACAAAATGCGGAAGGTCTACGTCCGATATGGGAAAAAGCCGGATTGAGTGCCTATTTCAGTGCCCGACTCCCAAAACCTGACTTCATGCGATGCTACTATCTCATCAACACCTTGACTCCAAATCCGAACCCAAAAGGTGCAAGCTCATTTGTGATTCCATCTCTGACAAAGGGGAATGAGCTCAAGAGGTTTAGGCTATCAAACAATTTGGTGAGAGAAGCTCTGGATATGCGCGGCATGCATATTCCTACAGAGAAGGAAACCCTAGTACCGGACTACATGAAGAATGGAAGTCTCACCAAACTCAAAGACATGGTATCCATGACGCCTAATATTGCAATACACCTTCGCATGTGCATGCAACACTTTGCTTTTCCGGCGCAGGATAGATTCACCATGCCGCACAAAAAGATTTGGTTTAGCCTGTATCTGGCAGAGACACAGAGCCTCACCATCAACCTACCCCACTGGATAATTGATCAGATACACTTAGCTCACAAACGCTGGCCGCGGAAACAGGTTTTATATGGTTGCTGTGCTCTGACAAGAATCATCTATAGGTGTTTGGCTTATGACATCCCAATCCAACGAGCCCTGATGTGGAATCGGGTAGAGCAGTTTCGAGGCAGGACATCCACTGGACCCCCTTCTAAGAAGATGAGAGGCACGGTCCAAGTCCCATGTGCTCAACCACGTGGAGCCACCCTAACACCAGACGTCACCCCGCCACCCCGAAGAGTCCGACCATTCACACTCCGACTTCCAAGACGCAGCACCGATGGTGCCACCTTGATATTCCCTCCCATCCCAACGGATCTCGAATTTCCTAGTGGTGCACCTTTGGAAGAACTCACTAATGAAGACTTCGAACAACTATTACAAGATGTAGAGCTGGAGGCAGAAGAGGCACAACAAGCGGAGAATGTACAAACGCAGGCCACAACCTCCCAAGCACCTGTCACACCTGTTGAAGTGGATGCAGAAGATGACGAAGATGAAGAACAGGAGGATGATGAGGAGGAGTATGATCAAGAGCACCAAGAGGAGCAACAAGAAGTGCCAGAACTTATAGGTGCACCTGCATATACAGCTCAACTACGAAGGCTATACGACACTATCAAAGCAGTACAAGAAAGGCATCAACTCTCTCTGGTATCAGGTCAAGCTTTGATGCAAGAAATGCTATCAGATGAAGGGGTGGACCAACACTTCATTGACACCCTCAAATTAGTGTCAGACTCTTTAGGAGTTCCAGAGGCTGTCCACACCGCAGTCCGCCAGTCCGTAAGGTATGACAAACGCAGAGTGGATACGTTACCACGAGCAGGTAAGACTATCAGGATACCCGTCACAGAACCAGAAGTACCTATTGAGACCACAGCCACTCCCACAACCACCACTGACCTCTCCGCTGAAACCTTCGTTCAGACATCACCCATCTCACCCCAGCGTCCTCCATCACCACCTTCTCCACCCCCACCACCACCTCCCACCTTGGCAAAAACGACAGTCATCACCTCTACCTTCACTTATAACCCATCCTCATTCACATCATTCTCTTTTCGAGAACCCACTTCACAAGACACCCTCTTCTCCTTCGTCACCAATCCCTTGTACACTTCGACCCATCTATCCTCTGAACCCATGACTGGCCACCCCATAATTACAAGTGTAGTTGGAAACCAAGCACCCACAGAAGGCACCCTGTGTTTCCCGACCTATCCCCCAATACGAGTACCTCCATTCCATGACCCTCACTTCCCAGCTGGCCCCTACACCTCTTTCAACCGGACCTCATCACCCCAATACCCGTCCTTTGTGGAGCAGTTCTTCCGCTCTCCAATGTTTCAAAGGCACCTTTCCCCGCTGTTCGCAACGACATCAATTTACACAAACACCACACTCACCTCACCTACCATACCCAACTACATGGTAGCCCCTATACACACCACTCTGTCTGACCCGATGGACATTTCACCCACCACAGCACCTCTCCCCACAATTCCACCCTCTCCCCCTCCACTACCCCCCACCTCACCACTCACATCATTGGCACACACAGCATTCACTACCCCCCTACCCAATCCCTCCTCCCCTGCATTTCAAACTTTTCCCCTTGCATCTCATAATGTAAATAGCACGTTCAACACATTACTTCAGTGTGCACATCAGCTACAACAAGACTACCATCAATTGGAAGAACGCACTGCTGCCCTCCAGGCAGAATCTCAACGTCTGCAAGTTAGAGTCACCACTCTGGAAGCTGACTACCAGACGCTCCTAACCGAGCATACCACACTACAACAGGCTCACTCCGAATTGGAAGCAAAGACATCAACTGTAGATGACCAAGCAGTCAAGGAGCTAGAAACAGTGCTTCAAGCGCAAATGATATCTAACGCCACACTCAGACGCAACATTGGGCTATTAAGGAAGCATATGGCCGCAGCACTAGAAGAGAACAAACGACTTCAACAACAAAATCAAGACAACTTTGAAGCGGCTATGGAAGGAACCGTAGGAGCAACCATTAGCCCTACCAGATATAGAGCAGTACCATCAGAAGACATCCGCATTTTACTTGAGGAGCATGCAAATTTCCTGGAGTCATATGAAAAACTAGAGACTGAATGTGCCGATCTAAAGAAACAGTTAGCCAGTGTATCCACTGCTCAACCGGAGCCGGTAATCTTGCAACAATCTACAGAAGAATTGGAGACTCTTCGGAAACAGGTGGCAGAACTCCAAGCACGCCTCTTACCATATGAACGACCACCCTCGCCCATTGAAGAACCAGAACCTGAAACAGTAGTGGAAATCCCCGTCGAGGACAGCTACGAAGAGCCATAGGAGCCTATGCCGACGCCTGGTGGTCGAACTACAGAAGAAGGACAAGACACGTTAGAAATTCAAGTTCCAGATTGGGTCAGAAGGGTCGAGAAAGTGGGTAAGACACATGATGATCGTGTGGCCGTGCAAATGCAATCTCTCACGAATCTGGAAGAAACGGTCCTTCGGTCTTCGTACTTTCAACAATTATCCCATCAACGGTTAATCACAACATCAGAATCGCAATACATGCCTTATTTTGTCTTACTACATGATTATAATGCAGAAGTCAAAAGACATACAGGGAAGGAGCCCACATTCGCTACTCAATTTGAGATAGGGGATTTACCGACCGATGCACGTGCTGGCTCGATTTTCCAACCTAATTGGCGTGCACGTTTACTCACCGATTACCCAGAGATGATGAGTACCTGGGCTACCATGCCACTCTATATCAAGTATAATCCATGCTATTGTCTAGTGGTACGTCGCAGATCCTGGCAAGCATTTGCAATCAAGGTACGCAACAATAAAGAGTGCTCGGCTTGGGTTAACTATCCATATTTTGCTCCACCTCGAGGGCCTCCAACCGTAGCCTACATGATATCAACCATTCGGCACTGGTCCGCACGCCTAAATAATGTGCCTGATATAGCAGCGAAAATGTGTATGAAGATATTCGAGCTCATGACCATTGTCTTCAAAACCTTTCGGAATGTCCAAGCTCCATACATCTCCGCCCCTGGATTCGCTCAAGGCAACAAGGATCTAGTCTACGACATGAGCCAAACCCCCTCGGTCACTATCATCTTTGCTTGGCATGCACGAATAAAGTACTTGCCCGCATGCTTCAAGCAAACATTTGAGGAAATGTTCTCTACGGGCTTCTGGGAATACAATTCCGAAATTTTCATTCCCAGACCCACACACTTGCTACATCTATTCGCAGTAGAACAAGCGATCCATGCAGATCAATTACGTCTGCCACATCCGGACATTCCAGGACCAATCGATTGGGATCGTATGATGACAGATTTGGCCAGAGGACTACGCTTACAAGAACATCAGCTTGCCACTCAGGTTGTGGAATATTACATCCAACACTCCCAGCAACAAGGGTCTGTCAGGGACGACAGACGCGAGAGAGGGGGGGGGTGTTGAGAGCAGTATGGGCACCCAAGGACTGACTAGACAAGGAAGCCAATGGAGAGAGTCAGAACAAGGTGAAGGAGTAAGTAGACAAAGCAGTCGACGCAAATCTGGCAGATAGGCCCTTCAATTTTTCCAATCTACATCTTTTAACAGTGATTCTTATCACTAACAATCATTGTAAATACCATTTCATATTTTTGTAGCTCCATTTTGTGCAAGCCAAGGAGTCCTTGAGCTTGAGGAGCCTTAGAAGTACCTACATATCAATTTTCGTATTTTTTAGACTTCGTTTGAGCCCTCAAATTGGCCCTGGAACCTAATTTTTAACTAGGCCGGACACTATGTCTGGACAGGGCCAAAAGCTAGTCAAAAACTATAAAAAGAGCTAGAGAGCTCATTTTTGAGGTTAGATTGTAATTGAAACAAACTTGTAAGAGCATTTTGAAAGTAATCTAAAAGCTCCATTGATTCTCTCTCTTTGTCTTGCCGTGTGTGCGCGTGTGTGTGTATGTGTGTGCATGCTTGTGTGCTTCTCACTCACACACTTGTGCCACCACTTGCTCGAGGTCTTCATACCATCCTCACGTCTTCCCGGATTGACATTAAAGGAGGTGCTACTCATCATTGAGCTACAACGAGCCTGGTAGGCCTTGAACATCATGTCCAAGCCTTCTGGGGTTGGATCTGCAAGAACAGACCCTGGTTGTGGGTTATTTACAATGGGTGGTGGGGTGGAATGAGGTGGAGTGGATGGAGCTTCAGCATGCGGGTTTTGAGATGCAATGTCTTCTATTTTTGTTTTGGTATCCCTTAGGCTTTCTTCTAGCTCGGATAGCTTTTTGTTCCACTTGCGATTAGCCTTCTCTCTGGTATCCTTCCATGTTCTTGGTTTCCTCTTACTAGGTTCTCCTGCCTCACTTGACTCCGATTGCTCAGATGGTTTTGCTTGTTGTGCGGCCTGTGCCCTAGTAACTACCTGTACAGGAGCCACATTACTGCTACTTGAACTTGAATCTGCCACTAAGCCTACCACATTGATGGGTGTAACCTTGCGTGCACTAGAGGGGTTTTTCGGACACTCTCTAGGAAGGTGTTCCTTTCCACACTCAGGACAAAAGCCTTGTATTGTGATGTTCTGTCCTGGTCCTAGAGCTGGTTGGTGGGGACATTCACGAATGAAATGATCGCCCTGACATCTAAAGCATGGTCCTCTAGGGGCTTGTGGTCTTACTTGTCTCAATTGGGGCCTAGGATTTGGATTCGTATACATGACATTGGAGTATTCTGGCTCCCAATTTTGTTCCATAGGTGGTGCCTCATATTGACAGTGAGAAGTCTCACTTTGCTCAGGTGACTCTATATAATAAGCATGTGGACTATTTTCATGGAAGTAGTCTAAACCATGAGCGTGAGAATCATTTTCTAAGACCAATGGGGTTAGTGGCACCAATGCTCTATTATGGTTCTCCTCCGCCATCGTATATTTAACTGGGATCACATTGGCAGGAGCTGGCGGTTGGTTTCCTAGGACTGGTTGTGGCCTATATGGTGCCTGATATTGCTGCTGGTATTGAGGTTGATATTGTTGTGGCCTATAATATGGCTGTTGGTACTGATTCTGATACCTACCCTGCTGGTAAGGTTGCTGATAATTTTGTCTAACAGCCTGCCTGTTATAGGGACAATCGTGGGTCGTATGATTTGTATATTTCCTCTCAATGGTGCAATATAGAGCATTAGGGTTTCCTTGGGGTTGAGTCATCATTGGGCAGACATTAGCCATGTGATCTCCTCCACATGTATAACATCGCTTCACTGAAGTGTCCCTTGGCATTTGTCTATTTTGAACTCCTAGCTTTTTGGCCACTTGCTCAGCTATCTCATCTATCTCAGTGGAGGCTCTAGAGGTATGACTTGTAGAACTATCAGAGTCCTTATAGAGTTTGGATAGTCCTAACTCCTCACCCAAGTTGTCTTCTATGTCAATGCATATCCGTATACACTCTTCTATGGATCTAGGCTCTTTCAAGTATACATATGACCTTAATTTTGTGCTCAATAGGCCATCTAAAAACAGTGCCACCTGTTTGGCTGATGTGGGTAATTCTGGTACAGGGCATCTTTCCAAGTACTGTCTAAACCTTCTTCTTGCAAGTCGTACTGTTTCTTGGGGTGTCTGCTTGAAGCTGTGGATCAAGGATGATGTGTTATGCCTGATACCGCTTTTGGAAAATTCCACAATGAATTCTTCTAGCAGCTGACCTATCTCTCTATAGTTGCGACTGTTTAGAGGTTGAAACCAAGATAAGGCAGTACCCTTAAGAGTCAAACCAAATGCCTCGAACTGGGTGAATAAGTCTTCAACCTGTTCAGCTCTTAGCACTTGTTTGAACTCCGCCACATGATCATAAGGATCTCCAAATCCATCAAAGTAGTTCTTCATTGTCTTAACCACTTGAGACGGTCTAAGGGTTCTTGAGTGATCTTGTGGTCTAGGCAATGGGAAATCATGATCATCTCTTTGATGCCTATGAACTCTATGTCTCTCCCTTTCAAGTCTTTCCGTTCCATATCCTGATCTGTCTCTGCCTACAGTGTCTGCAAAGCTTACCTCCGGTCTCTCTCTAGTTCTTTCCCTCTGGGTTTCATGAGCCTTGGACGATCCGGCTCCTTGGAGGCCCTGGGAAACATTAGATCTTGGTGGAGGAAAAATTGATTCACCTTGCCAAGTGTAAGCATGTCTGTCATGATCTGATACCAAGAATAATTTTTGAGATGTGTGATCTAGATAGACAACTTTCCCTGGTATCTCTGGATCCTTGAATTCATAGATGGTGACTACTGGGCTGGGTTGATCTGGCCTAAATCTCCAAAAGGCTTCCTCCGTTTCTCTATTCACGAATAGTTCTATGCTTTTATTATCTTGAGGAATCCATTCTGGAGTGAGCACTCTGGTTAAGACTGACTTACCTCTAGGGGTCTTGGGTTCTCCTCCTAGGTCTCCTTTCTCTAGGTCTCCTATCTCGTTCTCAGGAATGATATTTCCAAACTCATCTGTCCTATCTGGTAAGTTGGTAACCACATACATGGTTCCTTCCTTATCAATGTAAGCACCCTCTTCAAACTTGACCACTGGGTGTTCAAGTCCAAACGGTTGGTCAGGATTCTTGAGTTGAACCACTGATCATCTTAGACCATCCTCATAGATGCGAGCACCTAATTGGTTGGTCCTGATATACTCCAATTGGGTCTTATAGGGACCTTCTGGTGTCTGTAAATAGGCAATGCCTGAGCTACGTGTGGGTCTTTCCATGCTAAAAGACATTTCCGAGTCACTGGTTTCTGAACTTCGTGTGTAAGGGTAACCACTAAGCTGTTGAGCCCAAGATTTGGCTGTATGGTTGACACTAGCCTCAGATGATCTGATGCTTTGTCTATCCTTGCCTAAGTGTCTGCCAGATCTCAGGTTCATAAGCCTTGGCTTCTAGTCCCCAAGTTCTCTTATATTGCTCAAAATCCTTTGGAACTCCTTGGTTTTCTAGTTTCCAGCAAACGGATTTGGTATGAGAAAGTTATGCCAGTTCAGGGTTTTGGGGGTTAAAACAGGGAAACAGGGTCTCTCAGAAAATGCTTCAAATCAGGCGATATATGACATTTGTAGGACACGATACTTGATACTTGAGGAACTCGATACACGATACTTGGTATGTATCGCGATACTTGAAGTAGGCGATACACGATCTTCAACAAGTATCGTGAGCAAACTCCACGATACACGATCTTTGATAGGTATCGCGATCGCTGTATAACGATACACGATACTTGACTATCACGATACTCGGGCAAAACGATACTTAACTCAAGACGATACTCGATACTTGGCAGAAAACGATACACGATCTCTGACTTAGGCGATACACGATCTCTGATAAATATCGCGATCTCTGATAAACGATACCAATTGCCGACCGAAACGATACCGATCTCTCATGAAAATGATACACGACCTATGAACCAAACGATACACGATCGCTAGTGAGTATCGCGATCTTTGATCAAAACGATCTCTGACCGAAACGATACACGATACCTGGGAAATATCGCGATACTCAACCACAGGAGATTCACGATACTTGTCAGGTATCGCGATACTCGACCGCGGGAACAAAACGATACTTGACCCTTAGACAAGTTTTGGGAAAGATTTTTTCTAAGTTCTGTTTGTACACATGCTCTACTCTTTCCTCTCTCCTCTCCTCACTCTCTGTATCACCCCAAATCACTCCTTTTCACCTCTGTCAGTACCAAACGATACCTGACGCAGATCGTTTCCCTTTCCAAACTTAGTTTACTGAGAAATTATAGATTAAATGGGTGTTTGCTCACCTTGAGAGCCTCTCTAACTTCTTAGTCACTTCCCCTTGCTCTGTGTAACCCTAGTTTGCCCGATTTCTCACTCACGATCTCTGGCGCAGCTTCCACGATACTTGGTGCAGGTTCGTCTTGTCCGGGGCTATTCACTCAGATTTTTTGTTATTTTTGGTACTACTTCTTCAGCGCCTCTATTCTGCACCCTCTCTAAGCTTCTTGCTCACATCCACAAGTAAAAACAAGGTGAATGTACTCTAAAAAATGGAGAAAAACTGAGAAGATGAAGGTGGGTGGAGATGGTGATGATGGTGAAGATGAAGAAGAAGGAAAATTCAAAAACTGAACTGAAAATGATGATTTTTTTACCTTCCAACATCGCTACTCTACGTCTTACCGTCACACGCTCGTCCTCCAAGCTCTCTCCCCGGCAACGGCGCCAAATTTGATGTCACTCTAGCACAATGGTGAGTACCAACGTGAGAAGATACACCTCATAAATGTCAATCCGTGGAGATGTGAGGACCGGTATGAAGACTGCGAGCAAGTGATGGCACAAGTGCGTGAGTGAAAGCACACAAGCATGCACACACATACACACACACGCGCACAAGGTAAGAGCAAAGAGTGGAACAATGGAGAGCTTCGATTACCAAAGAGTTCTCTTACAAAACTGAAATCTACAACAAGCTAACCTCAAAAATGAGCTCTCCACCCCTTTTTATAGTTTTTGAGTGGTTTTGGCCCTGTCCAGACCTAGTGTCCGGCCTAGTTAAAAAATAGGTTCCAGGGCTTATTTGGGGGCTCAGACGGAGTCTAAAAATTATGAAAATTGGTAGGATGGTTGATCTAATACTCCTCAAGCTCGAGGACTCCTCGGCTTGAACAAAATGGAGTTTAAAAAATGGAAAATGGTATTTACAATGGTTTTTAGTGATAAAAATCACTATTTTTGTAGGGATTTCTTCTGAAAATTTGACAGGTGCTTCTTGGAGCTCCCTACTTGCTCCTTCTTCTTGTGTGTCCACTTCCTTGATGCGCTTCCATGCTTTGTCCTTGACCTTGAGCTTCAACACATGGACAAATCATCCACTCACAAATGCTAATTCAAAATCAGAAGCTCTTATTGACAAATACTTGCCTTCCTTGAACATTGAGGGCACTGATCTCTAGAAGGGTGAGAGAGTGTTAGATTTATTTAGACCACCATGGTCTACCATTGTTCTACTTGCATTTGGTCAAGGATCCTAGCTAGGTCAAGGATCAAAGCTTTGAGGATAAAGGCTCTATCATGAAACTTTAAGGTTATTGCATCTCCTTAGAGTGGCCATATAAGGAGTATTTGGACCTTAGAGAAGACTCTAGAATTTCCAAGGAAAAGGGCTATTAAAGGTTGGGAGGAGAGTGGGAAGTAGCTAATTGGGATCTTTTAGTGTGTGTATATATGTATGCATATATGTATGTATATATGTATGTATGTATGTATGTATGTATGTATGTACGTATGTATATATGTATGTATGTATGTATGTATGTATGTATGTATGTATGTATGTATGTATGTACGTACGTATGTATGTACATATGTACGTACGTATGTATGTACATACGTACGCATGTATGTACATACGTACGCATGTATGTACATACGTACGCATGTATGTACATACGTACGCATGTATGTACATACGTACGCATGTATGTACATACGTACGCATGTATGTACATACGTACGCATGTATGTATGTATGTATGTATGTATATATGTATGTGTGTGTTTATGTATGTATGTGTATGTATGTATGTATGTGAGTGAGTGAGTGTATATATATATATATATATATATATATATATATATATATATATATATATATATATATATATATATATATATATATATATATGTGTGTGTGTGTGTGTGTGTGTGTGTGTGTGTGTGTGTCTATGTATGTATGTATGTATATATGTTTGCATGCATGTATGTATTCATGTATTTATGTAGTATGTATCTATGAATGTATGTATGCATTTGCATATATGATGAAGAAGGTAGTATGACTTCTAGCTACCTTAGAGTAATCTAATTAACTTAGCTAATTCCAAAAAACTTAGCCCATACACAATTACCCTTAGATAATAGATATTTCAAGAATATTTTCTTAGTCATCAAGCAAGATACTCGTATGACCTTAGCTCTTCGTCTTACATATATGTTTTGGGCCCTTAAATAGAGGCCCTTGGTAACTCACTTAGATTGCATCTCAAAATAACAACATAGAGATTGTTCATGTAAATTGTAGCTCTTTAACCTTTTGATAGCATGGATATTATATAGCTTACATCTAAGATCACAACATGAGGCAACCAACATCTAAGATGAAAAATGATCCAACCAACATTTAGAATCACAACATGCTATCTTCATTATTGGACACCTTAAAACTTGGAGAAGTAGAGTAATTGAAAGATACATAATACCTTGATCCAGAGATTGAGGGGTCCTTACTTGGTCCCCATACATATGTATGGACAAGCTCTAGGTAGTCCTCATGCATGTAGCCTTTCCTTGAGAGGGGTAACCTGTGAGATTTCCCAAACTGACAAGCACCACATTTATCAATCATGTGTTGCTTGGATACATTAGGTATCCCAAGCACACATTGGTCTCTACATATTTGTTTTAAGGTTCTTTCACCAACATGCCCTTATCTCTTATGCCAAATTTCAAGCTTTGATAATGTTTGATCTTTGTAACTATAAAGTGCAATGTTCTTTATATCCTCTAGTTCAAAAGTGAATAATCTACCTGTCTTTTCTCCTTTGGCAATTCTCTTGAATCCATTCTGGGGATCCTCCACAAATGCTCCATATTGGTTGAATCTAACCTGCAAACCCTTTTCCACAATCTATCCAACACTCATCAAATTCTTGGTAATTGTAGGTACATATAGAACCCTACTCAACAGATTCTTGTTTCCATCACAGGTCTTAACATTTCCTACTTTAATCATTGAGTGTTTGGTGTCATCACCTATTTGTACCTGATGCTTACCCTTTGGTTCTTCAAGTTCAGATAGAAGAGCCACATTGCCTGCCACATGGTTTGAGCATCCTAAATCAATGTAGAAGAGATGGTCATCATTTATACCTGGTTTTGAAGTCATATTCATAATCAGAAGAGAATCTTCTTGCTCCTCTTTGTAGTTGTAATATTTCCTTGATTTGTAGCCTCCTTGGTAGTTACTATTGTAGTTGTTATAGTATCCTTGATGGTGATTGAACTTGGTTGTGTATATCCACCTCTTTGGTATCCTCTACCTCTCTGATTCTTGAAGTTCCTGAAACACTCATCCGTAGTATGATTTGACAATCCACACATAATGCATGGTGAGGAGTTATAAGGTCTCCCCTACCTTGCTTACCTTCTCTGCCCCTTCCTCTTGAGGTTCTACCTCTCCCTGCATAGTTGGATTGGGAGGTAGTTCCTTCATCTTCGACCTTCTTGTTCTTCCCTTTCTCTTTGGACTTACTTTTATCAGTGTATAGGGAAAAAGAGCTATTACCTCTTGATGAATCTCCATTCTTGTTGAGCTTGGCTTCATAGGTAAATAGTTGCCCCATGAGTGTGGTAAGGTCTCGAATCTGCATCTCCATGTACAAGTCCATGGCAGTTGTGAAGCTCTCCCATTTGGCATCAGCTTTAATTCCATTGATTACTTGTTTTACAATCTGCTCTTCTTCAATTTCTTCTCCTATGCTTGCCAATTGATCTGCTACATCTTTGACTTTGGTCACATACTCTGAGATGCCTTGCTTAGGTTGCTTTCTTTTGGTAAACTCAATCCACAATTGGGTCTTCCTAGCCCTTGTGTTGGAAGAGAAATAAGAAGACAATGTTTCCCAAGTCTCTTGGGATGTCTTACAGTTCCTAATATGTGGAAGAAGAAAGTCAGAGATTGATTTAAGTAAGTAGGACATTTCTACGGCATCCTTGGCACACCATGTGTTGAGTCTTTCATGCTCCTCTCTTGTAGGTTGTCCTTTGCTTCTAAATATGGGCATCTCCTCATCTCCTGAGATGTATCCATAGATGCTCCTTCCTTGTAAGTATGTCTTCATCCTCAAGGACCATGCTTGATAGTTGTTCTTGTCCAATTTATCAATGAAAGAAGGAAAACCATCTCCCATTTTACCTTAGCTTTGTTCTGATATCACTATTGGGAAAGATGGATGGACACTCCAAGAAATGAGTAGGTACTGCCAAATCCTACTTTGTACCAGCCCCTTGATGTTTCAGAGTTGAGTTGTAGGCCCTCTTAGATTTCCAGTGACACTAAATAAGTGCCTAGTATGTACTTTGGAAATGATGTGAGAAACGATTGAACCAAAACAGACTACTTCCAAGTTGAAGGATTATTGAAAACCTTCTATTTTTGTTCACATACCTGCTGTTTGTTATGCTCAGTGCTTCTATTACAATAGGAATTAGAAAAATTCCTTTCAGAGGTATCTAATTACTTAGTAAGCTAATGATTCCAAGTGGAATCACTTAAAATGATGCACTATACACAGAGCAATCAATTTAGCAATTGAATCATTACCCTCGATTTTTTAGGACCTCTCCAGATTTCGAGCAGGGAGTGCTTCGACACACTTTTCTCCAAATGGGATGAATGGATTTCCTTCAAATTTTGTGAGCATGAACAGAACTTTGAGCTAATTCCAACAAGCTATAGAACATTGAAAATGGTCGAGAATTGACTAAGATATGAGTAGTACACGTTGACAGTTATGAATGACTATATCAGAGAGATCATAGATGAGCAATGTAGATCTTTTGTATTAATGAACAATGTTGTATAAGCTCATAGGCTTGACAATCATAGCATGATGATGGAGATTAGTGTAGGCTACAATGTAGACCTCACTCTCTTATAGTATGTCAATGGAGAACTCGGGAATGGAGTCTTGTAACCGTGACTTTTACATGTCATCTTTTATAAGTGCTACATTCAAATTTTGAATTTGAATTTAACTTTTGGCTCTCGCTAAAAGTAATCCACCAATCTAGGAGTTATTCTCTCCAACACAAAGTCATGACTTTTCATTTAACAAACTCCACGAGTTTGTAGGTAGCTACAAATATTCTTTCAAGTTAAACGAGCTTTTACAAATGGTAAAGGATAAAATTTTCCTAGTCTCCATGGAGCTTCAATTGTTCATGAACTTCTAGACAAATGTGTAAGCTTGAATGTTGCAACAACACTACCTTGAAGTGATTTGGATGGTAGTCTATTGACAAGGTACATAGCAATTGAAATAGCCTCTGCCCATAGATAATGTGGCAACTTTTCTCCACATGTGCTAGATACTTTTTGAAGCAATCAGACACTTCATTCTTACTTTTGACGAAGTATAGAATAGTCCATCTACTATGGTCATCAATAAATGAAACATAGTACCTTGATCCTGCCAATGAAGGTTCTTGACTTGGTCCCCATACATCTGTATGTACTTAGTCCAATAAGTTGTTGTGGATGTAGCCTTTGTTGTTGAATGGTTGCCTTTGTGCCTTCCCAATCTGACATGCATCAACCCTGTTGATCATGTGTTGATTTGATATGTTCGGCAGTCCACGGACACTTTGATCCCTGCATATATCCTTCAAGGTTCTTTCATTCACATGAGCAAGTCTCTTATGCCACACTGTCACTCTAGCACAATGGCAAGTACCAACGTGAGGAGCTTCACCTCATAAATGTCAATCTGTGGAGACCTGAGGACCGGTATGAAGACCGTGAGCAAGTGATGGCACAAGTGCGTGAGTGAAAGCACACAAGCATGCACACACATACACACACACGCACACAAGGTAAGAGCAAAGAATGGAACAATGGAAGATCTTCAATTGCAAAAGAGTTCTCTTACAAAGCTGAAATCTACAACAAGCTAACCTCAAAAATGAACTCTCCAGCCCTTTTTATAGTTTTTTGAGTGGTTTTGGCCCTCTCCAGACCTAGTGTCCGGCCTAGTTAAAAAAATAGGCTCCAGGGCTTATTTGGGGGCTCAAACGGAGTCTAAAAATTATGAAAATTGGTAGGATGATAGTTCTAATACTCCTCAAGCTCAAGCACTCCTCGACTTGAACAAAATGGAGTTACAAAAATGAAAAATTGTATTTACAATGGTTTTTGTGATAAAAATCACTATTTTTATAGGGATTTCTTCTAAAAATTTGACATGTGCTTCTTGGAGCTCCCTACATGCTCCTTCTTCTTGTGTGTCCACTTCCTTGATGTGCTTCCATCTGTTGTACTTATCCTTGAGTATCAACACTCCCCCCTCTTGAGTCTGTCGTCCCGGGCAGACCCTTGTTGTGGTGGTTGTTCCATGTAGTATGTTGAGAGGTAGTGTCCTTCATGTATCGAGAGGAGAGGTCCAGCTTCCCAATGTAGCCTGATCGGTTGTCAGGTTCTTCAATTTTCCACTACTAGCCTATTCGAGAGTTGTGCCGAATGTATGTTCTTCTTCCTTGGATTTGAGCTGGAGGGTATGCTTCTTGGCTTCCAAAGTTGTTAGTTGCTCAAAATAGGTTGTGGATGTTGATCTTGAGCAGCGATCTACTGTGAAGTGCTTCCTGGGTACTAATGTTGTACCCTAGATATCCTTGAATCTTTGAAACATGAGTTTCCTAGTATGAGGCCAAGTTCTTGTGACCCATAATGATTGATGGTCAAGTACATTAGTGCATGCGTTGGAAGAAATAGGTGCCTTGTGCACGACCTTGTAATGTAGCCCTATGCATGCATACTTGGGAGATACCTTAGGAGAATTATGGTGCAAGAAGTTGGGTCTTGAGCTCAGTGCTCAAGGGTGTGTCGATGAAGAGGTTTCCTAATCGATCATGGTTATAGCGTCGTTGAAGCATACAATTCTTACCATGGTGAAAGGTCCATCGATCTTCATCTCTTCATGTTGTACTTCCATCATGGTGATGGACCATTGGCTTGTCTTTCTTGTTGATGGATGTCCGTTCTGATGGTTCACTTTATGAGATTCTTCAAGCGCATAGTCTTCCCCCTCTCTCTCTCTCTCTCCTTGTTTTTGCCTTTTTTTTGGAACAATGGCATAAAACAAGAAGAAAGAAGTTAGTATCAACAAAATATTTTACATATTGCAAGTGTGTCTCATGTGCCTGGGATTTCTCAATGGTGTCTATGCATGGCCGTGTAATGTGGCCCTATGTTGATGCATACTTTGGAAGTGCCTCTCTCTCTCTGTCTATCTCTATTTCTTATAAAGAACAAAACAATCATTCATCTCTTTCTCTATCATCTCTCTCTCTATCTCTATTTCTAATAAAGAACAAAACAATCATTCATTTACATCTATGTGTATGAGCGACGACAACGTGTACCAACGATCAATTTCAAATGGTTATACCAACTCCCAAGTGACCATCGACATGCCTAACATGATCTTTCCAGGCATTTCCAACAATCATACTGATGTTGAGGCATGAGCATCGGTATGGGCAGTATCATTATGCCCCTCATATGTTGTAGTGTTTGATTTACAATCCAAAAAAAACATGAGGAAGAAAATGCATTGCTAGTGCAAAAGGGCATGAGAGTGGAACAAGAAATAGAAATTTTGATAACAAAGCATATATAAGAGAGATTTTGGCTCATGAAACCTAATCCCTTTTATTATCATTTTGGATACTTTGAGTGGGTCAAAGATTGAACCTAAAGACATGTATTATTCCATAAACATGGATGAGCTTTCTTCCTATACAAGGTTGAAAGTGAGTATGATACTAACATCATCTATATAATGGATATGGAGATCCGCACAATCATTTTGTGAAATTAGAAAAATTCTCACAATAGAGTAGGTTGATGATTTGAAGTTCAATATGAAGCCTTTGGGATCACCCTTAAAGCTTTTTCTATCAAATGGTTCCAACCGTTATAGACTAAGAGATTTGCTAACTTGAACCTATTGATAGATGAATTTATTGGATAATTTTTCAAGCAAGGAGTTAGACATCACACCTTTTCTATGATTCATAGTTTCAAACAGTCAGGTTTGGACTTAACAAGATTGTCCGCAAGTAGATTGAAGCAACACATCTCTATATTTATAACTTAGAAGTAACCTTTAGAAGATAAGATGGTATATCTTTTCATTGATGGATTAACTAATCACGAGATGAAGAAGTTATTGTTGATATATTTAGGTAGTGATGTGTGTGAACACACTAGGACAACCGGGGCACTTTTTTCCCTCTTTAGGAGGTTTTTTCCCCTCGGCTTGTATATACGCCTATTGCCCTAATGGGCTACTTATCTTTGTACATTCTCTAGTAATACATTCAATCTTGTGTGTTTTGCTCCAAGCTTCTTCTTCTTCCTTGTGCTGTTTGCGTGTTTCCGTAGACATCTAACTCCAACAATTGGTATCAGAGCACGTCGTCGCTTCATCTAGGGTGCCGTCAACACTCCTCCGTTTTTAGTCTCAGAATTGCACGAATTTTGGTGAGCATACTCAGTGTGTTTTTGAGATCAAAACATCTTCGCTTTGTGGTGCTGAAATCACGATCTGAGCTCCTTTCGACCTCTGAACGCACTATTGTAGCGCTTATGCAGGCTATTTCATCTTTTTGTGCCAAAGGTATATACCAGTTTTTGTTCGCCAGTACAAGCATCTTGAAGTTTGCTACAGGTCTAGTGGAATTCGTATAGGTAGTTCTGTTCAACTTTTTGAGATACAATCAATTTTCTACATCAAGGTATTTTAGTCACCGGCCATGGCTGAAAGCCGTGATGTATTCCGTATGTTGGAGGTTGAGGATAAGTTGGATGATACCAACTACCTGTTATGGGCTTATATGATGCGACATGTGTTGGTTGCAAAAGGAGTGTGGAACATTGTATAGGGTGTCGAAAAACATCCTATCACACCTGCAACTGTTACAAGTGCAGGTACTGAAGCTGATGCAGAAGGTGTCGAAGATGATGATATTCTGCATATTCATGTTTGTGTTGTGCTTTCTGTTGCACATACTGCAGAGCAGATTCGCTGGGATGGCAGAGATTCCCAGGCACATGCATTGATAGCCTTGTCTTTCAAACGTGACATTATTCCTCACATTCGCTCTTGCACAACAGCTAAGGATGCTTAGGATATACTTACCACATTGTACCAAGCTAGTAATGAGGCTCGTGTTGCTTACCTCCGAAAATAGTTGGAGAGTGAGCACATGAATGAAGGTGATTCTACGGATTGTTTCCTAACGAAGATCAAAGACTTGAAGGAACAGTTGATTTCTATTGATGATGTTATACCAGATAGCTCACTTGTGCAGAACGTTCTGAATGGTCTTCCTGATTCATATCAAAGTTTTGCTTCTACTCTTCGATTGATGATGAAAGGCAATCCAAATGCCTTATCATTTGAGGAGTTAGTCTCTATTCTGTTGCAAGAAGATCAGTCCAGGCAGAACAGGTCCATTATGCGAGTTGCAGATCAAGCTTTCTTGGCTAGTGAGAAGGGCAAAGGAAAATGGAGCTCTTCAACTAGTAAGCAGAAATCTGCTAATTCTACATATTCGAAGAAGGAAGATAAAGATGAGAAGAAATAAAAAAAGCAGAAATTGTTTTGTAAGTACTATAAAGGAAATGATCATATCATAAAGAACTGTCCAAAACTGGCTACTAAAGAGACAAAGAAGAAAGAGGCTAGAATGGTTGTTGCAGAGGCCTCTACACAAAAAATAGAGTCTGCTAATCTTGTGCAGGAAGAAGAATGGGCATTTACTACTGCCTATAGTTTTGACCCATCTTCTCATGAGTAGTGCATGTCTGTAGTAGACTCAGATGTTTGGTATTTTGATAGTGGGGCGACCAAACGTATTACCTCGCAGTGCAGTTTCTTCTCTTCACTCAAGCCTGCCCCTACAGGGAATACTGTTACATGCACCAACAACTCCTCTTATCCTGTTATGGGAGTTGGTAAGATCATTTTGACTACTGTTGATGGTAGTTCTTTCACTTTGTCATATGCTTTATTTGTGCCAGGGATCAAGAAGAAGGTATTATCAGTTTCTGCCTTAGCCAAGATTGGCTTGGTTGTGAAATTTGTTGATGACAGGTGTAAAGTTAATGATCTGTCAAATGGCGATGTGATTATTGCTTCTGGCATTTTATGTCGTGGGTTGTATAAGCTCATAGATTATGAAAGATCTATAAATGATTTGGCATGTGCACTAAATGATTCTCAGGCTATGTCAGATGCAAAGCTTTGGCATGCACGCTTTGGTCATCTGAATTTTGCTAGTTCGTTATGCCTGCAGAAATAGGAAATGGTGACCTCTTTGCCCAAACTTGAGGCACCTGGAAAACATGTTTGTGAAGGCTCTATTTTGGGCAAAAATGTAGCATTCGTCCTTTCCAAAAGATGGTTCAGTTCGGGCTACTCAGAAATTGCAGCTTGTACATAGTGATGTCTCTGGTCCTATGCAGACACCTTCTTTTGGGAATTATCTTTACTTCGTGACTTTCATCGATGATTTTTCCAAGCATGCATGGGTATATCCATTGAAGGCAAAGTCCGAAGTGTTCATGTGCTTCAAACAGTTTTTGGTTTTGGCTGAAAATCTATCAGCATGTAAAATGGGCACGCTCCGTTCTGATGGAGGAGGGGAATATATATCTTTTGATTTTAATGCATTTCTGGCTGAACATGGGATAAAACACCAGTGTACAGTGCCGTATACACCTCAACAGAATGGGGTTGCTGAACGAAAGAACAGGTCACTCATGGAGATGGCGAGGTGTATGGTCAAGAGTTAGGCTTTACCACATAGTTTCTGGCTTGAGGCTGTCATGTGTGTAGCATATGTACTGAACAGGTGTCCCACTAAAGCCCTACAGTCTTTCACTCCATATGAGGCTTGGCATGATCGCAAGCCATTTGTTGCTCATCTGCATGTTTTTGGTTGTTTGGCATATGCATTAGTGCTTGAACAACATCGCAGAAAATTGGATGATAAAGGAGTAAAATGTATTTTTGTTGGGTATAGTTCTAAAAGTAAAGGCTATCGTCTGTATCATCCACAGACTAAACGCATTTTGGTTAGCCGTGATGTTGTTTTTGTGCAGGATGCTATTCAGCCATTGCTTTCATGTACTAAGGAGACATCTGTTAGCTCCAAAGACATGTATGATACTTTGCTGCCTCTTTTTATAGGTGGACAGTCTAGTGCTAGTCCTAATGAGGCAACTTCTCAGCTCTTGTAGGTTTCATGTGATGATGCAGATCATTCCATTTCTGATGCAAATTTACATGATGCACTTATTGATGAGAGAGCTGATATTGAGCAGGCGAGAACTATGCCAAAATGGCTGGTGCAGACTGTCACGAGGAAGGAGATAAGGAAGAGAGCTCACACACACACTCTCACTCTCAAGGAGAAGCACGCACACAGATTGAGGCAGGGAAGAATGATCTTCTTCTTCTTCTTCTTCGTCTTCTTCTTCTTCTTCTTCTTCTTCTATTACATAAAAGGAATGTACAAGAATGACCCAAAAACAAGAATACAACAAGTGCAATATATAAAGATCAGTACATAAGGAAAAACCTAATGTCTGCGAATGAGTGAGCTGGCAAGAAACAAATGTGCCATCACTCTCGATAGATAAAGCTAACAAAGCTCAATGAAGTATCCCTGACATATACCGGCGTGACCACTATACATGTTAGAGAAACAAAAAACTGGTACGTGTCATCCTGGATCATCACATGTTGAGCTTGATATCTCAACACTCCCCCTCAAGCTCAACGCCATATCCTGTAATCCAAGCATCTCCCGAAACTTCTTCAACTTCTCAGCTCCAAGTGCTTTGGTGAAAATATCAGCAACCTGCTCATCTGTTCTCACATAAACAAGATCAATATCACGTGCTAATACCTTCTCTCTGATGAAGTGATAATGTACCTCGATATGCCTTGTTCTAGCATGGAAAATAGGGTTCCATGCTAACTGTATGCTGCTAAGATTATCACAATAGATAGTGATAGGCTTTTGCACTTCCACACCTAAATCTGCAAGTAACATCTCGAGCCATGATGCCTCACATGCTGCCATTGCAGCACCTCTATACTCAGCCTCTGTACTTGGCAAATCAACAGTGGGTTGCTTCTTACTACTCCATGTAATAGCTGCACCTCCAAGTGAGAAAAGAAAGCCACTAGTAGATCTTCTATATGGAGTACTACCATCCCAATCTGCATTGATGTATCCATGAACCTGCAAATCTACACCAGCTTCATAAAACAATGCATAATCCAAAGTAGCACTCACATAAGGTAGAGTGCACCTCAGAGTATCCAAATGTGGCTTCCTGGGAACCTGCATAAACTGACTTTCAAGCTCAACAGTATAGCTTAAATCAAGCCTTGTAATTGTAAGATATATAAGACTTCCCACAATTTTCCTGTACATAGTAGCATTTTCCAATGCTTCACCTGATGTAGTATCCAACTTCAAATTCTGATCTAATGGCATAGAAATTGGCTTACAACCAGGCATACCATACTTTTGCAGCATATTCAGGGCATATTGCCTTTGCGACATCCATATACATGTTTCTGTATGTATAAACTCAATGCCCAAGAAATAGCGCAACACACCAATCATCTACATGTGCCCTTATTACTCCTAGAGTCTTCATAGAGGGCAATCCAACTTCCTCATCAAGACTTTGTTCTGAACCGCTTGAATCTCCATCAACGTCTTCAAAACCTGCACATGTTTTATGACCAGCAGAAAGCTTTTCTTTATCTTTCTTAGATGTATTTGATGAATTTGTTGGACTGAAATTTCCACGTAATCTTCCACTCCATGGATTTGAGTTGGAACTATTGCTTGGTGATGCATCCGGTCCACTCAAAACCTGAGATTCTGCACTTGATTTTTCAGCATTTTCTTTGTCATTTGGTTCAAGACTGAGTCCTTCTTTGGCATCTGCATAGAAGCTTGAAATTTCATCAAATGCCACATCTCCGGTCACCTTTACCTATCGTGTGAGTGGGTTATAACATTTATATCCCTTTTGCTTAAGGGAGTATCCAATGAAGACACACTTTTTTGCTTTTGGATCAAGCTTCGTCCTCAATTCATCTGGGACATGTACATATGCAATACAACAAAAAACTTTCAGATGTGATAAGTTTGTCTTTTTACCTGTAAACTTCTCTTCAGGTATAACTTGATGTACAGTAGCAGTTGGAGTTCTGTTCATGATGTATATAGTAGTATGCACAGCTTTTGCCCAATAACAATGAGGCATATTCTTCTCAGCCATTAAGGCCCTTGCTATTTTTGCAATATGTCTATTTTTGTGTTCAACAATGCCATTCTGTTGTGGTGTGTACCTGCATGAAAGCTGAGACCGAATTCCATGATTTTTAAGAAAATTGTTGAACTCATTTGACATGTATTCACCTCCTCCATCAGATCTTAATGTCTGAATGTACTTCCCTGTCTGCTTTTCCACCATAACTTTAAAATTCTGGAAGTGAGTGAGCACCTCTCTCTTTTCTTTCATGAAATATACCCATACTTTGCATGTATGGTCATCAATGAAAGTAACATAAAACCTGCAACCATCCATACATTTGGTCTTTGCTGGACCCCAAACATCTATATGTACTACTTCTAGTACATTCTCACTAACATGCCTATCATGTGGAAATGATGCTCTTGACTGTTTACCAAATTGACATGCTGCACATACCTTTTGCCATTTCTGCAACTTTGAAATTTGGTAGTCCATGGTCAATCTCCTTTGACTGCATCAGTTTCAGCTTTTGCAAGTTTGCATGTCCAATACGTTTGTGCCATATCTCTATATCTGCAATAACTCCTGCACCTTTTGCAAACATGGCTACATTCATTTCAGGAATCTTCACATTTAAGGTGAACATACTACCCACTTTGTTTCCTTTGGCAACCAATCGTCCATCCTTCTTGTACTCTTCTACATATAATCCATCAGCATTGAACCTGACTTGTAATCACTGGTCAACCATTTGTCCAACGGAAACCAGATTCTTTGTTATATTTGGAACATGCAAGACATCAGCAAGATGTTTTACCTTCCCGTCCTCCATAGACAATGCTATGTTTCCTGTATGCTCAATAGCATGCGATGTATCATTACCTGTTTTAAGATATCCAGGAACTCGCATTTTCTGCAAACTACTAAACCATTCTGCATGACTGGTCATGTGATTTGAAGCACCTGAATCAAAATACTAGACATTATCATTCGATTTTGAAACACCAGCAGACATCGTATTCATCATGTGATGGTGAACCATAAATAGCTTCTCAGAATCATTTGCACTTGTGGATGCATAGTTGTTTTGTTGCCTTCTATTATTTTGATTGTTCAACTTGCAATCAAATTCAAAGTGTCCAGATTTACCACAATTCCAGCATCCTTTACTATCATTACTTGAATCATTTCTTTGGAAATTTCTGCGACCTCTTTGGCTCCTCTTGCCTCAAAATTGTCCTCTTCCTCTTGCATGATTCTGTTGTTGACCTTGGTCTTAGTTAGTGTTTCCTCTTCCACTTCCAAAACCTCTACCTCTGCCTCTTCCTTTGCCAGAGTAGAATACCTGCTCAGAACTGGGCTTTCCTTGGGAGTTTGAATCCTCACCAAGATTCTTTTCTTCAATAATCAACATAGATACTAGATCAGCAAAATTCAGAATATTTTCCCTCGTCTGTATGGAAGTTCTGAACTGCTTATATGCAGCTCCTAAACCACGAAGGCACACTTCCACCTTATCATCATCATCATCTACATTCACGCCAATAGATGCTAGTGACTCACATATGCTTTTGATTTTTAGTGTATAGTCACTTACTGACATGCTCTTCTTTTCCAATGTATGCAGCTCGTTCTTGAGTTGCAATTTCCGTGCCTTTGTATTAGTCTCATACAAAGTGGCCAAACTGTTCCAAGCCTCTTTTGGAGTCTTGGCATCCTGTATGTGTCCAATCATGCTATCCTATATGCTAACAGATAGCCAATACATTACCCTTTGCGCTCCTTGATTCCATTCCTCATATGCTCTTAACTGGTCTGCAGCACGATTCCTTTCTGGTAACTGCGGAGCATTTTCACTCTCTCCTTCAATGTACTTCCAGTAGCCTTTTCCCATCAGGACATTCGTCATTCTGAAAAGTTGTTCTTTTCCAGCTTATCGCTCATAAGCTGACTCATTCCATCTGCGTTTGCCATTTCTACAACAATTCACAACACTGCAAAACACTACAAGCAGCACTTTTGGTTGAACACTGTCGCACTGTGTGTGACAGTTCGATCTCAGAAAAACATAGTTAACAATACACAGAATCGCTTTAAATTCTAGATCTGGAATATATGAGTGTCGCCGAACACAACGCAAGTTACAGTTTCTGAAACTGACCTGGTTTTTCTGTGGGCCCCACCTTGAGAGCTCGAAATGGAGGTCGAGATGGCTCTGAAACTTTGATATGACAAAAACGAGTGACCCCAAAGGGATAACTCATGAAAATATTTTTAGCTCTTCTACCTTCACGCTGATTTTTGTAGCAAATGGAGGCCATTTGTGAAATCACGTTTTCTCCATGCCTTGCCGCGTAGTCTTCACCGAAGCCTTCTCCACGAGCTCTCTATAGCCACGCTGGCTCTGATACCATGTCGTGAGGGAGGAGATAAGGAAGAGAGCTCACACACACACTCTCTCACTCTCAAGGAGAAGCACACACACAGATTGAGGCAAGGAAGAATGATCTTCTTCTTCTTCTTCTATTACATAAAAGGAATGTTCAAGAATGACCCAAAAACAAGAATACAACAAGTGCAATATATAAAGATCAGTACATAAGGAAAAACCTAATGTCCGTGAATGAGTGAGCTGGCAAGAAAAAAATGTGCCATCACTCTCGGTAGATAAATCTAATAAAGCTCAATGAAGTATCCCTGACATATACCGGCGTGACCACTATACATGTCAGAGAAACGAAAAACTGGTACGTGTCATCTTGGATCATCACATGTTGAGCTTGATATCTCAACACAGAACTTGCGTGACAGCAAATTAGATGTACCTCTATCATATCGTACTCGATCAGGCTCTCATAGTGCCTCCTTTGCATCAGATTGCTATGCTATGGCTGCATCTAGTCTCTGTGATGAGACTGAGCCTGTTTCGTTTGATGAAGCACAAAATTCAGAAAATTGGATGGGTGCTATGCAATCTGAATATGATGCAATAATGAAGAATGGTACTTGGTCTTTATGTGACTTGCCTCTTGGCAAGAAGGCCATTGGCACTAAGTGGGTATACAAGCTGAAGCGCAAACCTGATGATACAGTTGACAAGTATAAGGCTAGGCTTGTTGCAAAGGGTTATGCACATGAAAGAGGTATTGGTTTTGATGAGACCTTTGCACCTACATGCCATATGACTACTGTTCGGAGCATCTATGCACTTGCAGCCCATCATGGTTGGAATGTACATCAGTTGGACATTAAAACAACATTTCTGAATGGTGACTTGCATGAAGAAGTGTATGTTTTTCAGCCCCGTGGCTTTGTGCAGAAAGGGCATGAAACCAGGTGTCCAGGTTAAAGAAGGCATTATATGGTTTAAAGCAAGCACCACATGCTTGGTATGAGAAGATACACGCCTATCTGATTGCACATGGTTTTGAGAACAGTCCAACTGAAAGCACCTTATATGTTAAGCATGCTAATGATGTGCTTTTGATCATTCTTATCTATATTCATGACATGTTGCTTACTGGTCCTATTGAGAAGCATATTACTGATTTTAAGGCTGATTCGCATGCTCATTTGAGATGTCTGATTTGGGGCATTTGCATCACTATTTGGGCATTCAGTTAGTTGATGGTGGAATGGCTTTGTGTCAAACGAAATATATTGACACATTATTGCAGTGTTTTGGCCTTGAAGACTGTAAGCCTATTGCCACTCCTATGGAGACAGGTTTACGATTGAGTCTTCATGATGTTGGAGATGCATTTGATGCTATTCTCTATCAACAAGTTGTTGGATGCTTGATTTACTTATGCATTACTCGGCCAGATATTCACTTTGTTGTCTCACATATGAGCAGGTTTATGCATTGCCCAGGAATCAAGCATTGGCAGGTAGTTAAGCGCATCTTTCACTATTTGAGTGGTACTCGGCTACTTGGGTTGTTTTATCCCAAGGCGGGATCACTACCACTAGATTTGCATGCTTTTTCTGACTCTGATTGGGCTGGTTGCTATGACACTCGTCTGTCCACTAGTGGCTTTCGCTTCATGTTAGGTAGCTCATGTATATCTTGGTTGAGCAAGAAGCAGCCTACTGTGGCCACTTTTAGTTGTGAGGTTGAGTATAGGGCAGCTTTCACAGCGACTATTGAGTGTGTGTGGCTCAGATGCCTTATGGCTGATTTGGGTGTTGGTCAGACTTTTGCCACCACCATCTTCATTGACAGTGAGAGCGCATTGGCAGTTGCGAGGAACCCTATGTTCGATGCTCGCACTAAGCACATTGAGGTGCATTATCACTATGTCAGGGAGAGGTTCTCTGCTGGGGATATCAACTTGGCATATGTGCCCACGCAGGAGAACATTGCAGACCTTTTCACGAAGGCTCTGCCTAGGGAGAAGTTTGAAGCTTTCCGCAAAGCTTTGGGCTTACTTCCTTTTGTGGAGTGACTTCCACATAGCTTGGCACTTCCTTATACATGAGTGCCAGCTCCTTGTTCACCGCATCACTCTGAGGGGGGATTTGTTGATATATTGAGGTAGTGATGTGTGTGAACACACTAGGACAACCGGGGCACTTTTTTCCCTCTTTAGGAGGTTTTTTCCCTCGGCTTGTATATACGCCTATTGCCCTAATGGGCTACTTATCTTTGTACATTCTCTAGTAATACATTCAGTCTTGTGTGTTGTGCTCCAAGCTTCTTCTTCCTCCTTGTGTTGTTTGCATGCTTCTGCAGACATCTAACTCCAACACTTATTATTCTTCAAGAGACTATCTACTATACAGGAATGTATTAACTTAGAAGATAACCTTGAATTATCCAAGGAATTTCCAAAGAAGATTAACATTGCTAACATATAATCAAACTCGTCTTTAGATGATCTAATAGAAATTTTGGTAAGGAAAATGAATTTCCCATTAGGGATTGATACAAAAAGTGAGAGTTCTAACCAAAATAATTGTTTCCAACATTATAGTATGAACCATATTACTAGTTCTATCCTAAATAAAACCAATCTTTCATACCTACTCTTATGACACAACCATATAACACATCTTGGTGGTGCGATGTTACCCAAAAAATGACTTTTCACTCAATTGTAGATTGTTACTACAATAGACAAGTTGTACAACGACCATAGCCTACTATAGGGGCTCATATTTATCAAAATGCACCATAGTATCAAAATAATTAGCACAATATTAGCCAAACATTAATACGAACCCATAGTATAGTGCTCAAGCACTAAGACCATATACAAATGGAAAATTATCATATGACCAAAGGCAACAACCATTCTTGCAAGGGTCACCCCAAATATTCTATTTCATAACACACCACAACCTCTGCTTGGGCATCTTTTGTGGATGTAGCTAATTGATAAATGGACATAGGAATAATATCTTTTATATATAAGTAGTGTTTGATAATATTGGCTACATTCTCATTAGAGGTCATCTTCTCTAGAGATACCTTGTAAGGGTATGGAAAATTATTATGCAAAATACCTTTGTTAGTGCATGCTTCAAAGGATTGTACAATGCATTGTATCCTCTAGTACCAATGCATGCTCAGTTAGTGAGACCATATACAAATGGAAAAATATCATATGACCAAAGGAAACAACCATTTTTGCAAGCGTCACCCCAAATATTCTATGGGACAACCCAACACAATGTGCTTGGGCATCTTTTTTGGATGTAGCTAATTGATAAATGGACATAGGCATAATATCTTCTATATACAAGTAGTGTTCAAGAATACTAGCTACATTCTCATTAGAGGTCATCTTCTCTAGAGATACCTTGTAAGGGCATGGAAAATTATTATGCAAAATACCTTTCGTTAGTGCATGCTCCAAAAGATCGTACAATGCATTGTATCCTCTAGTACTAATGCTTGCTTCATCACATACCATCTGCATGTTTCTTTTAATTTTCATGTAAAATCTTTAATCACTAGCATCTTGATAATATCTTTTAATATCTTGGTGTCCAAGCCCACATAGCATAGCGGTTTGATGCCTTGAGTCTCTAGGAGGAAGTCCTGAGTTCAAGTCTTGGTTGGACATATCTATGACTTTCTCAAAGATGGTTGCCTCTACCTTACGAGGTTGGGTGTGTGAGTGTGTTTCTAGTTCATTGCACTCCAAAAAAAAGGGTTCCTATTGGTGACTCCAAAATATTAACCACATATGCTTGTTGGTCAAACAAGAATTTAGTAACTTTAATTGATCCTCTATTGTTGATGAAGCACTAAAATTTTCAATAAATTACCTACACAATATAAAAAATGAATATGAAAGTCCCAAAACAAAATATGCAAGTAAAAGATTAAACTTGATCGAAAAATTACCTCATTTGCATGCCAGTAATCATTTTCCATATAACATACCAAGTGGAGTCCCTTTCAATTGTTAGAGGCTGACCTCTAGATTCTTAATTACGCTCTTCTTTTCTAACATTGAATTTTCAAGTTTTGCAAGATCTTCTTCTAAAGATATGAATGTTTTTTCTAAAATGACCACCCTTGTATGATGGGTTTGATATTGTTGGATCCAAAACTTAGTAGTAGCAGCTGAATGTCTAGACATTCGTTTGCAATAACCTAAAAGCCCACCTTCACCCACATCAATTAACTAAAGTAAAGTTGAGAGGTTATGGAATGTTGGATGGTAAGAAGAAATTGGATCATGAGGCTATAATGAATTATAATTCCAAAGGTCAATAATCTTTTGATCTTTAGTTGCACATCATTCATTTTGAGAGTTCACATCATTGTTGCATCGTGTATTCAAAGCAAACTCTCTAAGATTACAGGCATGGAATCTTGTTGATACAAGAGCATGTGGGCATCCCAACGTAAGGTTTGTAATAGGTTTCAACACCATCTTTTCCAAAAAATACAAGAATATGAAAAATAGAGTGAAATTTTGGGTGGGAGGGACTCTAGAACATGTTGTTTGCAGAGAGAAATTTTTTTCCTGGATATGGATAGATGAAAATGTGTTTTTCCACAGATTATGGTAACAAATGGTGAAATTTTATAGGGGAAACATAGTTACGAATTTGATGATGTGGCACTCTACTTTTGGAGGGATTTTAAAAGTACTATTTTTTGCTAAAGAAACTTAAAAATTGAGTTTTTTTAAAAATCACTTTTTGAGTTCCATCTACAATCCAAGCATGAAGAACTTTAAGTTTATCTTCCACCCTCTTCTTAATCCATAGACAAATAAAAAATGTTATATAACTTATATGAATATAACAATATGTATCAACAAAAGAATAAAAAAATTTAGATTTTGTTTCTTATGCCCTTGTTTTCTAGACTTCGATTGATAAAGATCATCAAATCCATTATTAAGAGATGTTCTCCCACATTAGGAAGGGTTCATCATTGCTAGGAAAAATTATCTTAATCTCAAATGAAATTAAAGAACCCTAAGAACTTTGCAATGATATCCATTCACCAAGTTTACACATCCAATGATCATAATAGACCCAAATGTACAATGAAGTAGGGTGTTTCAAATATCAAAAGCCTATGCTTATTGCACCAAGTTTACAAAGACACCTATACCCTTCGGTGAATCCTTCTACAAGTACCCAATGTTCACCTAGTAAACCTTCCACTTTCTCATATGTGATATCTTTACACATGAACATTGTGAAAGTCTTTGAACTATGAATGTCTAAAATCAATGTACAAAAGAATGGATAGGAATACACCATCTAGTAGTAAAGATCTAGAAATTCTTGTGACTTTCAAATAAATATGTATATCAATCATCATCCTATGCTTCAAAGATGTAAAGGAACACATACTAGGTTGTGGCCATTCCAACTTGAAAAGTGAATCTACCTAAATAATCTCTAACTTGCCAAAATCATTTGACATGGAGGGTATAAAATATGTATGTGGGTGAAAGAAAACTCTCTCATGTAAAAGTCGAGTAGGAGGTACTTGTGGAAAGACTAGTCACCCAACACCCCCATGGAATGCTTGGAAAGTACCTGTAAGACTATGAATTGGTTGCTCATCCACAAAAGTAGAAGGAAATATATCTCCAAACGAAGAAAAAATATCTAAATAAGGTAAAGAAGGACACAAGACTAGGAACCAAAAAATATTACAAAGTAATACTTACAATTGATATGATATCCTTTTTTTTTAGTTGTCCGAATTCATGCTCAACATTGTAAAAATATGTTGTAGAATGGCAACAACCCCAGTAGATTTGAGATTCTTGAAGCCCAAAAACTTTCCTTGCCAATGAAGATCCAAGTTTCTATGATCTCTAATAGGATGAGGGCCAATGTGAGAGGCTTGCATGTACACGCATGCACCTTTGTAAAACTCATGCCCTAACAAATGTCCTTCTATATCTTTTGTATTTTGACTTTTTAACATTAAAATTTCATCTTTTGGCCACCTATAAACTTAGTTGTCTCCTTTGGAGTTCAAGCTTTGGAAGCAACAATAGGAAATCAAAGCAAAAAAATGCACAGAGTAAGAAATGAAGACATATGAGCTTTAATGGTGTGGTAGGGAAAGAAACTACTTAAAAGATATGAATTTCTAGGATTTGGGAAGGAAAACGTGAGGTTTGCAAGGGAAAAAGCAATATTTTGAGTATTTTCGAAAAAAACCATTTTTTCAAGGCCAGCACATGCAGAAATTTTGAAATTAGGGTAAAAAATAGCAATTTTGATCTGAAAAAGTGCTTGCAGGCCATTGAATAGTTTTATGATGAGTCTTAAAACTTTTTGAAATTTTTGAATTTTTGGACACTAGCTAGTTACGTGATTCCTTTCTCTCTCTAGAGGAAAAATATTGAGCTTAGGGTAATCTTGTCCACTTTTCCATCTTAGCCCAGGAATCTATAGGCTATACACTTACCATCTTTTTTTGATTGGTCTATCACATCACCCTCTTTTGATTAGTCCATCACAAATTACTCCTCAATATAAAAGGCCCATGCAAGTTTATATTTCTTCCTTATGGAAAGGTAAGCTCACAATGGATGTCCCATGGAGAAGCCCCACCAAAGGATGGTTAATGTGTTGGTGCAATTCAAGCCTTCACAATTTGGCTTGGATTACTTCATGAAGACATCACTTGAAGGAAGGATCATAGGAACTTAAGCTTATAAGTTCTTACCATTTTACTCCTTGTAAAAGTCTAAAAGACTTGGCATTTCTTATATACACACCTACTTGATTAGAGTCGTGAAAAAAGTTGTTGATTGATTGAGAGAATATCTCATTACCTTTTACGTGAAAGATTCTAGGAGTTTGAATTTGAACTCTCAATTCCCGAGGCTTACACTACTGATCATTGAGAGTGTGAAGTCTACTCCATAGCCTACACCTCTGAGTACCATTTGGCAATGTTAATCATGTCAATGGGAATGTACATCAATGTGATTTAATACATACATTCACTTCTATCACTACTGTATTCTCTGAGTTTTCTACATCCAACTCTGTCAACTTTAAAGAGGCATATCTTAGTGCCTACTTCACCAAATCAAGCGATTCAAAGCTTGGTGGATCCAGCTCAAAGCATACTACAAGCATACAAAGTTTGAAGCAACTTGGTTCAGCCAATCGCAAGAAATCGCCATAGAAGTGCTCACTGGTATTTGTCTGCATACTTCCTAAAAAGTCGAGGGTGTCCATAAATTTGCTAAAGTTATTTCTCCTAGTATAGTTTATCATTTTGAATGATTCCACTTGCAAATGGTAGCTTACTAAGCTAATAGAATACCTCTAGAAGGAATTTTGCCAATTGTAAGTGTACTGGTCATACTGAGTGAAAGACTGAGCAGGTATCAACACCAAAATAGAAAGTTTTCTAGCTTTGTGATTCACAAACTCATCTGTTTTGATCAAGTCATTACTCAAACCTTTTCCAAAGTACATATAGCATTTCTTGGTATCATTTGGAAGCTAAGGGTGTCTACTAATCATATCTGGAGTCACTGAGGGCTGGTGCAAAGCAGGATTAGCAGCACCTACTTAATCTTCTGGAGGATCCATCCATCTCTCCAACAGTGGTATCAGAGCCAACAAGGTAACATGGGAGATGGTTTTCCTTCATTCATTGATAAATTGGACAGGAACAATTATCAAGCTTGGTCTCTGAGGATGAAGACCTATCTACAAGGAAGAAGTCTATTTGGATTCATCTCAGGAGATGAGGAATTGCCCTCATTCAAAGCAAGGGGTCTACCCACCAAGGAAGAACAAGAAAGGCTTAATACATGGTGTGCAAAAGATGCATTGGCAAGGTCTTATCTTCTTAACTCTATATCTGATTTCCTTTTACCTCACATAAGGAATTGTAAGACTTCCCAAGAAACTTGGGAAACCTTGTCATCATACTTTTCATCTAATACAAGGGCCAGGAAGAATCAATTGTGGATTGAATTCACAACCCTTAGGAAGCAACCAAAACAATCAGTCTCAGAATTTGTGACCAAGATCAAGGATGTGGCAGACCAATTAGCAAGCATAGGAGAGGAGATCGAAGAGGAACAAATAGTAAGGCAAGTAACCAATGGACTAAAGGCAGATGATAAGTGGGAAAGCTTCACCACTGCAATGGATCTCTACATGGACATACATACCCCAGATCTCACAACTCTGATGGGCCAACTATTCACACATGAAGCAAAGTTCACAAACATTGGAGATACATCTAAAGGTAACACTCCTTCTGCCCTATATACTGATAAAAAGATTAAAGACAAAGGTAAAGGTAAAAAGCAAGAAGATGAAGGTTCTACCTCCTAAGCCAACTATGCAGGGAGAGGTAGATCTTCAAGAGGCAGGGGCAGAGGAGGTAAGCAAGGTAGGGGGAGACTCTACAATTCATCACCATGCAACATTTGTGGACTGTCTAACCACACCACAGATGAGTGCTACAGAAATTACAAAAATCAGAGAGGAAGAGGCTATCAAAGAGGTGGATACTCTCAAGGCAGAGGAAGAATCAACCAACACCAAGGCTACAATGGCTACAACAATAACTACGACAACAATCACAACAACAACTATAATGGTAACTACCAAGGATGATTCAAAAATAGGAAAGACTACAACAACTACATAGAGGAGCAAGATGACTCCCTATTGATCATGAATATGACTTCCAAGTCAGGTATCAATGATGATCATCTGTTTTATATTGATTCAGGGTGTTCTAATCATGTAGCTGGCAATGTGGCACTACTCTCTGATCTTGAGGAACCAAAGGGCAAACATCAAGTACAGACAGGTGATGATACTAAGCATTCTGTAGTAAAGATTGGAAATGTAAAAACTTGTGATGGTAACCAGAACCTATTGAGCAGGGTACTTTATGTAAAAACTTAATGAGTGTTGGTCAGATTGTGGAGAAAGGTTTGCAGGTCAGGTTCAATCAACATGGAGCATATGTGGAGGACCCAAGACATGGATTCAAAAGGATAGCCAAGGGAGAAAAATCAGGTAGATTATTTACTTTTGAGCTAGAAGACACCAAAAACATTGCTTTATACAATTACAAGGATCAAACACTTTCAGAATTAGAAATAGGGCACAAGAGATTAGGTCACATAGGTGAAAGGACCTTAAAGCAAATGTGCAGGGACCAATGTGTGCTTGGGATACCTAATGTATCCAAGCAACACATGATCTACAAATGTGGTGCTTGTCAGTTTGGTAAGTCTCACAGATTGCCCTACTCAAGGAAAGGTTTTATGCATGAAGACTACCTAGACTTGGTGCACACAGATGTTTGGGGACCTAGCAAGGATCCTTCCATTTCAGGATCAAGGTACTATGTGTCTTTCATTGATGATTATAGCAGATGGACTGTGTTATACTTTATGAAGCACAAGGATGAAGTGTTTAATTGTTTCAAAAGATATCTTGCACTAGTTGAAAATAAAACAGGAAGGAACTTGAAGAAGCTAAGGTCAGATGGAGGAGATGAATACTTCACAAATGAGTTTGAGGACTTCTTGCAGGAAAGAGGCATCAAAAGGGAGATAACCACAAGGTACTCACCTGAACAAAATGGGGTAGCTGACAGAAGGAATAGGCTTATTGTTGAAACAGCTAGGTCCATGCTTAATGAAAAGAAGTTGCCAAATTATCTTTGGGCAGAGAGTGTATCTACTGCCACCTATCTCATAAATAGGTTGCCATCAAAATCAATTGATGGAAAGACACCTTATGAAGCTTGGCATGGTAAGAGACCATCATTGGATCATTGCAAAATTTTTGGTTGTATAGCATATGTGCATATTCCCTCACAGGTAAGGGGAAAGCTAGACCCTAAAGCAGAAAAATGTATTTTCATTTGTTATGACTTGAATCAAAAAGGGTACAGATTCTACAACCCAACCAATAAAGGGTTCAAGGTAAGCAGAGATGTCATCTTTGATGAGAATGACTCATGGTATGAGAATGATTGTAGGAAGGTTAGTCTACCCTATGATTTGGAAGAGGAGTTTCCAAAACTCTCAAGGGAGGAACCAATCCAGAAGGAAGACTCAAGTTCAGAAGATGATGACACAATCAATCTTGAAGAATTCAAGGCATGGAAGTCCAGAGGCAAGATGAAGATGAAAAAGCTTGAGGATATACCAGAATCTTCAACTCAAGCAATAAGGAGATCTCAGAGAGAAAGTAAGAAGCCTATCAGATATGGGTATGATACATCTCTTGTTACTAAGCATTCAATTTATCTTGCAAAGGACTTGTTAAGTGAAGAACCAGGTTCATATGAAGAGGCAATCACCAAACCAAAATGGAAAGGAGCTATGGATGAAGAAATAGAAGCTCTCAAGGAGAGTGACACATGGGACTTGGTACCCAAGAAGGACTCTATGAAGGTGATAGGATCCAGATGGATCTACAAACTAAAGAGGAACTCTGATGGTACAATCAATAGGTACAAAGCTAGGTTGGTAGCCAAGGGTTTTGCACAAACCCAAGGCATTGATTATGAGGAGACATTTTCTCCTGTGGCTAAGATGCCAACAATCAGAGTGTTGGTGAGTGTAGCTGCATCCAAAAATTGGAACATGTACCAATTAGATGTCAAGAATGCTTTCTTGAATGGATGGATATCTGAAGAAGTCTACATGTCACAACCACCTGGCTATGAAGACCACAAGAAGGTAAATTATGTTTGTAAATTGAAGAAGGCTCTATATGGATTGAAGCAGGCACCTAGGGCATGGAACTACAGGCTGACAACATACCTCAAAGACCAAGGGTTTACTATGAGCAAGGCAGACACTTCATTGTTTATCAAAACGAGCAATTCAAAGGTAATCTATCTCTGTGTTTATGTTGATGACATCATCATCACAGGAAATGATGTCCAAGGAATCAGAAGCATAAAAAATCCGATGATGAAGGAGTTCAAGATCAATGATCTTGGATTATTGAAATACTTTCTAGGACTTGAATTGGTTTATACTAATTCAGGTATATATATCACTCAGAAAAAGTATGTACAAGACATGTTGAAGAAGTTTAACCTGCAGGATGCTAAAGTCTCAAGTACTCCAATGGAAGTCAACCTAAAGCTAAGTGTTCATGAAGGGGATGAAGTCCAAGACATTACAGGATATCAAAGTATGGTAGGTAGTTTGAATTATGCTACCTTGACCAGGATTGACATAGCATATGGAGTTAGTGTGCTAAGTCAATTCATGCACAAACCAAGGGTACCTCACCTTGAGGCTACAAAGAAGATCTTGAAGTATCTAAAGGGAACTCAGAACCATGGTTTGTACTTTCCTTATACATCAGATATTGACATTAAAGTGTATTCAGATGCAGATTGGGCAGGATGCAAGGATGATAGGAGGAGCACATCAGGATACTTATCCTTTGCAGGTGATAAACCTATTTCTTGGTCAGCCAAGAAACAACCAACAGTGGCATTGTCATCCACTGAAGCAGAGTATAGAGGGCTAGCCAATGCCACTCAAGAAGCTACTTGGTTAAAGCTTTTGTATATAGAGCTAGGCCTATACACTAGGCCCCCAATTATCTTTGGAGACAACACAAGCTCTCTCCACCTTGCAGCTAATCCAATATATCATGCTAGGACAAAACACATAGAGGTTCATTACCACTATGTGAGAGAGAAGTTGCTAAGCAAGGACATTCATTTGACCTATGTGTCTACTAATATGCAATGTGCAGATTTACTCACTAAAGCTTTGGATGGAAACAAATTGTGCAGATTCAAATCCATGATTGGATTCCATGATGTGATTGAAGATTGAAGATGAAGACTTAAGCCAAAGTGTTTGTCTTGAGGGGGAGCTGTTGGTGCAATTCAAGCCTTCACAATTTGGCTTGGATTACTTCATGAAGACATCACTTGAAGGAAGGATCATAGGAACTTAGGCTTATAAGTTCTTACCATTTTACTCCTTGTAAAAGTCTAAAAGACTTGGCATTTCTTATATACACATCTACTTGATTAGAGTCGTGAAAAAAGTTGTTGATTGATTGAGAGAATATCTCATTACCTTTTAGGTGAAAGATTCTAGGAGTTTGAATTTGAATTCAAACTTGAATTTTCAGCTCAACTCTATAAAAGATGAAAGTCAAAAGTCGCGGGTAGCTTAGCTCATTTTTTGTCTAGCTCAATTCCCGAGGCTTACACTACTGATCATTGAGAGTGTGAAGTCTACTCCATAGCCTACACCTCTGAGTACCATTTGGCAATGTTAATCATGTCAATGGGAATGTACATCAATGTGATTTAATACATACATTCACTTCTATCACTACTGTATTCTCTGAGTTTTCTACATCCAACTCTGTCAACTTCAAAGAGGCATATCTCAGTGCCTACTTCACCAAATCAAGCGATTCAAAGCTTGGTGGATCCAGCTCAAAGCATACTACAAGCATACAAAGTTTGAAGCAACTTGGTTCAGCCAATCGCAATAAATCGCCGTCGAAGTGCTCACTGGTATTTGTCTGCATACTTCCTAAAAAGTCGGGGGTGTCCATAAATTTGCTAAAGTTATTTCTCCTAGTATAGTTTATCATTTTGAATGATTCCACTTGCAAATGGTAGCTTACTAAGCTAATAGAATACCTCTAGAAGGAATTTTGCCAATTGTAAGTGTACTGGTCATACTGAGTGAAAGACTGAGCAGGTATCAACACCAAAATAGAAAGTTTTCTAGCTTTGTGATTCACAAACTCATCTGTTTTGATCAAGTCATTACTCAAACCTTTTCCAAAGTACATATAGCATTTCTTGGTATCATTTGGAAGCTAAGGGTGTCTACTAATCATATCTGGAATCATTGAGGGCTGGTGCAAAGCAGGATTAGCAGCACCTACTTAATCTTCTGGAGGATCCATCCATCTCTCCAACATAATGTTCTAAGGATACATTACATTGAAGAAAAAGAGAAGAAAACAAGAAAATCCCAAGGGTGGAGCCAAAGCATCTTGAAAGGGCCAAGAGGGAATGGGGGAGAGGCTTATATAAATGGAATAAAATTTGGCACTAAGGTAGAAGGAACTTGGACCAACTTTGAACACATCGATTCGATTCATATAGTCAACTTTGAAGATTGGTGCCTTTGAATGCAAACAATTGGCTGTTAGGATGCCTCTTTGTCTTGCTTATGTTGGTCCACGATCCCTCCTCATGTTGGGGTTGAGATGGAAGAGTGACAACAAGATGGAAGATTTCCCAAGAATTTCAAAAACCTTGGACTTACACCACACTCTCAATGAGATCGTGGTGCATGAACTTAACTTGTATCAAAAGGGAATTCAAGTTTAAGGACCTTCAACACCCACTCATTAAAGAAAAAGAGGGTCCTTAATGTCTCAAATTCTACATAGGGGAATTTGAACCAATGTTAATGCGATATAATTTTTGGTGTTCCCAATGTCTCAAGGGCACGGGACACCATTCTTGTCTTCTCCTAGAAGCTTTCTGAGTTAGCTTCACCTTGGTAGGGTCCATTTGTTGCCAAAACAAATTAATTAGAAGCAAGGCCTTCTTGGAGAATCCATTGCATGTTCATCTACTTTATGGCCGGATGTAATTAGGGATGAAGTGCTTGGAAAGATCTAAGAGGAGAGTTGTGTGATCAACTTCGACAATCAACCCAAAGAGCATTCTATCAAAAAGTCCCTACTTGCCTAGAAAGAAGGATCTTTGCCTATAAGAAATCTCCCCCTTTTATGCACCACAAAGGCATTCATTTTAGAAAAAACAAGCTTAAAACCAAGTGGGTTCCTCATGAGGAGACTAAAAAGTTATCAATTTTTTTTGTAATTCTCTCTAATGTTGCTTCCTATAAGTCCTAGAACTCCTTCCTTTTTTGTAATTCTCTCTAATGTTGCTTCCCGTAACTCCTTCTTGGCTTTAATTTAAAGCTCGATTTGTTAAAACTTAAACTTTGATCATGGAAATTCACACCCTATTTCGAGACTTGGTGAATCTCCAAGAAGTGTGCTTAGACAATAGTCTATCGAGTTTCTCTAAGAATGTGGAGAGCTTGAATTTGCATTTGAGTTCCACTGCAATAGCACATTTCAAATAAATTGATTGATTCACCACCCGTGGAAAGCAGGCCAAAGGAAGAAAAAGCTACCATGGGATTCCTTACTCTCGGAGTGAGGAGCGTAATGTTTCACGTTCAAGCAACTCACACTACGCTCAGAGAGTCATCTATATAAGTTGCCGAGAAACAAGGTGTATTCAAGATATGCTTTCTCACATACGCTGATTCTAGCGTTCTGACTTTATCAGTTTGCTGCTTATACTCCTCACTAGTTTTGCCTACCTCCGCTTGATCGCCCCCCCTTTGTTGCTCAACGAATTGGCATCCTACAAGCCGTAGAAGGCTTCTCTAGCGGAAGGCAGGCCAGTACATTTATGCAGTTGCAAGCATTTCCGTAGCCGAAGTCAGGCCAGTGCATTTGGGCAGTTGCGCGCACATAGCCGAAGGTTGGTCAGTACATTTCGGTCATAGTACACGTTCATAGTCTAATAGTTTGAGTGACGTACTTAGCTCTTCTATCTGCATATGTAAGAAGGACAGTAATCACGTAGTTCGCAATGGCGTCCCAAAGAGGGTTGATTTGTATTATGTTGTCTTCTTCATGGAAATGCTTGTATTCAGGTTACGGAATGCTTGTCCTAGCACAGTGAGCGGAAATGCTGCAGAATTAAAACATAAAACATAGTCCAATACGATTCGGGGGGAGAGAGAGAGAGAGAGAGAGAGAGAGAGAGAGAGAGAGAGAGAGAGAGAGAGAGAGAGATAACATATCGTATTCTCTGCGTTAATGGTTAACACTGCAGAAGTGATGCATAATACGTAGTCCAACATAAGTCGGAGATAACGATATCCCAACATAGTCTCTGTGTACCATCTATTCGCTCGAAGTCGAACTGTATATGATCTACGTTTCTGCAAGTCATGTAACTAAACAACAAGAGATACTCAATGTGCAATTCGACTAATCTCCGGGATATCAATGTGCCCTTTCATTTTAATCTTGCATTGCAGTACTAACGCATAAGCGTATGTATGTGTATAGCGAGGAATACAATTAACTAGGTGGAAATTGCATTGAAAAGTTAACGATGAAGGTCAATTGCTGTATTTTCTCACCAGTTTTGCTTTTCTGTGGGTGTGTCTCTGTGTGTGTGTGTGAGAGAGAGAGAGTGTGTGTGTGTGTGAGAGAGAGAGAGGGAGAGAGAGAGAGAGTGAGATTGTCTACTTTGTTTATTTACATTTCTGCCCTCAGCTGAGATTGTCTACCTTTTTTCATTCCGCTATGAAAACAGTCATTTTCTGCTTACGTAATTCAGGCATCTCCTTCTTTTGTGGTTGTGTGAATACTCTGATGGCGATGAATCCAAGAGAAATTATCGAGAATATTCGGATGATCAAGTTTGGCATAGGCTCTCCCACGGTCAATCCTTTAGCTAATGACACTCATCATGCCATACGCGAGCTTGCCGCTGGGATTTATCAGAAGGATTTGCACTTCGTTATGGAGCTTGTGCAGGTAAACGGAAGTAGTAGCGGATTTCTCCAATCACCTTTGAAACATGACGCACAAAGCGGCGTTAATGCTTGCAGAATGCTGATGACAACGAATATGAAGATGGGAAGGTGCCAGAGCTCCAATTTGTTCTGGTAGACGAGGACCTTGCTGGATATGGTGTTCAGTATACTTTGTTGGTCTTGAACAACGAGATTGGCTTTTCCCGAGCTAATGTCGAGTCCCTGTGCAGCATCGGACGCTCTACCAAGAAGGGTCGTCGACAAGATGGCTACATTGGCGAGAAAGGTGTGTTTGGTTCGATTTCTTAAATAAATGGAATGACCAGCTCCTGAAATCAGTCTCGCCTGAAAGTTTCTTTGTTTTTAATTCGCATATTTCTGATACAAAACAGCGTACTAAATAGACATACAAGAATTGTGCAGTCAAAAACGTTTCCAACATTTGCGGATTTCCATGAATGCTTCTGATATTATAAATCTAGAACAGCTGCTATCTAACACTTGGGCTAAAACAGAATATAGAAGGTGAAAATATGAGACTTGCTTTACAGGCTTTCATACTTGTAGTACCAACACAAAGTGTATGTGCACTGGTAAAACACTTGAAATTACAATGCATGAACAGAGCCCATAAGCCTGGTTGCGATAGGAACTGGGAAAGCACTTTAAGGCTGGGCGAGGACATTGGTTTGAACTGTTGAAACCCTGTTTCTAGCATGCGTGATGCTTGCCATTGTTGACAGAGTCCATTGAAAATGCCCAAAAACCAACAGGGATGTCCTTGAATGGTACTACTTTTAAGTAATCTCGAGAGACCAGCATTGGGCACCCATGGGCCATGTAAGATGTTAAAGGAGGAGAATCGCAAACTTCCCCTTTCTTCTCCTTGAGGTGTTATGGAAATGAAGCATGATTTTTTATTTGAAGATTTTTCATTATTATCTCGGCATCGAATCTATTATCTTCATGCGAATCTATTATAGATTTTTGTGTTTGCAGCTTCTCGTAGTTATCCTCCTAGTCAAAAAAGATCATCACACATCCTCTCTTCATACTATCCCCTAGCCATGCGTCATGGATTTTGTGTATGAGAGCTTTGTTCTTCCTCTCCTTTGAGCAAGCTTGCTACATGCCATTTCTCAGCCTTTCTATATTCGATATATAAGATATGCAATTTTAGAACATTTCCAAAGTGATTTTGTTAACCTTCGAAAGATGTTACTTCAAGAGTAAACACCTCTCATAGTTTCCACCCCCGTGGAAGAGGATCATGAAGCAAGAGGACAAAGATGAAGATCGAGGGGATCCTTGAGCGGAAAAAGGCTACTCATTTTGCTTGAAAGGCATTTCAAAGCCATTCCAAGTACTTTCAAAGAATATTTTCCATGGCAAACAATGGATGAAGTTGGAACGTAAAGTTAGGTATTTTGCAAATGTATGTTATATTTCAATATATGCCTTATTTCTCATTATCTTTGAATGCATAATTGAAGCTTAAGAAGATACTTCACTTATGGACATGATTCATACATATGCATTGAAAAGAAAGATTGTATGTGAATTTTCTCGTAACGTGAGATGTTTTCAATGCACAAATTCAAGTTTTAAACTTTCCTTAAAATACATATTAAATCACTTTATATGCACAACAACATGTGCATGCGCATGATAACGCTTTTTCTATATTCTATTAGGACTCCAATGCCTAGTTGGACATAGTTGTCCTCTAGCTAAGAAAATAATTTGTAAAAATTGAAGTGAAATTCAATAGAAAACATCTAATTTAGATATTTTGCTCAACTTAACTTCATTTTTCTCAATGTGAAAATCTAGGAGATGTTTTTAAGTTTTGAACTTGCCAAAATCCTATCTATTTGCTACATTTATTCATAGAAATGAATATATATAGCACCCTAGCTCTAGATACCTAGAAACCACCTCCTTCATAAGTTTCTACTATGGATGCCTAGATTCATACATAATAAAACATTGCTAGGGATGTTTCAAATCACCTCTTCATTCTTTCCATATTTTTCATCTAATTTTGTCACTCACATGCAAAAGCAGATGATTTAGAATGCTTTGAGCAAAGATCCTTGACATCTCTAAATTTTTATATTCATTGACTTTGTGTGCTTAAGCAATGGTCTTTACAAGTGATCTGTCGTCTTAAGCTGATAGCTCTTGTTGTGTAGTATAGATGCATTTTTTTTTAAAATCCCAAGTGCATAAAGAGCAACAAGCTTTGCAAGCATAACTAGTTTTTTTGCACACAAGTTTGTGTGAAGATCACAAGTAGACCCTAGTGGGCCACCTAGTTCTAGTTGTACTTTGAAGCTCATTGAACCTCAAAAATATGGTTTTTGTTTGTATTTAGATCTAATACACAATAGAATCCACTTGTGATAGGGAGGCTAATTAGAGAGATGAAGATAATGATTGACAAGACTAGTTAAAGGGCACAAGGGAATTCTCCTAACTATACTTATAGAGCTTTTGAAGGACAAAAATGTCTTAAAGGGTGGAACAATGTTGTATAATCATAGGTCCAAGTGGCAAAAGACATGGTTTTTGAGGGTCCAAAGTCACTTGGGGAACCCTTGGATTTTATTGAGAAACCCTTGTGAAAGTGTCTCCAAGACTATTGTTTGTGTAATATAGTGATATGTAGAAGATGTTTGAACCACACCCTTGATAGAGAGATGGTTGAACTACACCTTAAGAGAGGATTAGGAAATAACCCTCAACCATGTCTTTTGGGCCAAGTGGTTAGCCCATCACACACCTAACAAAAAGGTTGTAAGTTGAAATCTTCTATAATTCATTACAGTGGTATAAGAGCCTAGAAAGTAGGATTTGGCAAGTTGGATTGACAGGATGACATCTAAAAAAGATGCTTGGGCACTCTATAATGTAAATTAGTACTAAGGGGGGGGGGGGGGGGGGGGAACGCTTTGAGAATTCTATCCAACAATGATTTGAGTGTATCTCTCAATCCATAGGTCGGATTGAGGTTTATAAAATATCATTGGAAAGCTCTTGCAATGAAATTTCTCAAATCCACTAAGGTAGAAAGGAAATGTGAAGCTTTTAGACACATTGGGTGGCACATGATTAAGGGTTCAAGATATGAAAGATGGGTGGGAATAAGGTTTGAGATACTAAAGTTGAGAATAGGGTTCAAAACACCAAGGTTGCAACAATGTTCAAAAAACTATGTGAGGTAGAGGAAATCAATTTAATGGACATAGGAAGTTCCACAAATAATCACCAAGGCTAGAGGTATACAAGAGCAGATCATTGAGGACAATGATCAACAAAGGGGAAAAGAATAATAAGGTGACAGGTAGGAGATAGTTGAACCACACCCTTGACAGATAGAAGATGGTCGAATTACACCTTAAGAGAGAGGATAAGCAAGTAGTCCCCAACCATGGCTATTGGGGTAAGTGGTTAGACCATTATATTTGTAACCAAGAGCTTGAGAGTGGTTAGCCTATCACATTCCTAACGAAGAGGTTGTGAGCTCAAATCTGTTATTTGTTCAATAGGAGATGGTTGAACTGCACTCTTGATAGATAGGAGATGGTTGAACTGCACTCTTGATAGATAGGAGATGGTTGAACTACGTCCTAAGAGGGAGGACTAAGAAGTAATACTCAACCATGACTTTTGGAGCAAGTGGTCAGTCCATCACACTCCTAACCAAGAGCTTGTGAGTGGTTAGCCCATCACATTCCTAACCAAGAGGTGGTGCATTCAAATTAGTTATTTTTCAAGGGTGTGGTTCAATAGGAGATGGTTGAATTACACTCTTGATAGATAGGAGATGGTTGAACTACACCCTAAGAGGGAGGATTATGAAGTAATCCTCAACCATGGATTTTGGCGCAAGTGGTTATCCCATCACACTCCTAACCAAGAGGTTGTGAGTTCAAAGGTCTTATAGTCTATTACATTTTGGATCCTTTAGCTATTTGGATCTGTTCACTCCTCTCTCACCCCTTGTGGACTTAGTAATGATCTAATATTAGTGTCTTAATTAACGGAATTTGAACTCATGATCTGTTGGTTGGGAGTTTGATGCGCTATTCACTTCTCACAAAGCCATGGTTGATGATTAATTCCTAATCCTCTCTCTTATAGCGTATTTCAACCATCTCCTTCCTATCACTTTATGAAATATTGCTATATTTATTTGAGCTCATACATTTGAGTGTATCTCTCAATCCATAGGTCGGATTGAGGTTTATAAAATATCATTGGAAAGCTCTTGCAATGAAATTTCTCAAATCCACTAAGGTAGAAAGGAAATGTGAAGCTTTTAGACACATTGGGTGGCACATGATTAAGGGTTCAAGATATGAAAGATGGGTGGGAATAAGGTTTGAGATACTAAAGTTGAGAATAGGGTTCAAAACACCAAGGTTGCAACAATGTTCAAAAAACTATGTGAGGTAGAGGAAATCAATTTAATGGACATAGGAAGTTCCACAAATAATCACCAAGGCTAGAGGTATACAAGAGCAGATCATTGAGGACAATGATCAACAAAGGGGAAAAGAATAATAAGGTGACAGGTAGGAGATAGTTGAACCACACCCTTGACAGATAGAAGATGGTCGAATTACACCTTAAGAGAGAGGATAAGCAAGTAGTCCCCAACCATGGCTATTGGGGTAAGTGGTTAGACCATTATATTTGTAACCAAGAGCTTGAGAGTGGTTAGCCTATCACATTCCTAACGAAGAGGTTGTGAGCTCAAATCTGTTATTTGTTCAATAGGAGATGGTTGAACTGCACTCTTGATAGATAGGAGATGGTTGAACTGCACTCTTGATAGATAGGAGATGGTTCAACTACGTCCTAAGAGGAAGGATTAAGAAGTAATACTCAACCATGACTTTTGGAGTTAGTGGTCAGTCCATCACACTCCTAACCAAGAGCTTGTGAGTGGTTAGCCCATCACATTCCTAACCAAGAGGTTGTGCATTCAAATTAGTTATTTTTCAAGGGTGTGGTTCAATAGGAGATGGTTGAATTACACTCTTGATAGATAGGAGATGGTTGAACTACACCCTAAGAGGGAGGATTATGAAGTAATCCTCAACCATGGATTTTGGCGCAAGTGGTTATCCCATCACACTCCTAACCAAGAGGTTGTGAGTTCAAAGGTCTTATAGTCTATTACATTTTGGATCCTTTAGCTATTTGGATCTGTTCACTCCTCTCTCACCCCTTGTGGACTTAGTAATGATCTAATATTAGTGTCTTAATTAACGGAATTTGAACTCATGATCTGTTGGTTGGGAGTTTGATGCGCTATTCACTTCTCACAAAGCCATGGTTGATGATTAATTCCTAATCCTCTCTCTTATAGCGTATTTCAACCATCTCCTTCCTATCACTTTATGAAATATTGCTATATTTATTTGAGCTCATATATTCACCATGATTGCCGGAAACTTGTTGGAAGGTTTGACTATCAAAAAAAACTTGACCAAAATAACCAAACGAAAAAAGCACATCATAGGCTCTTGACATGGGATTCTCTAGAGATAGATTCAAACAAAAGATAAATGAGTATATCACAGAGGCATTCAAAAGGTCTGGGATGGGTGGTTTAAGCTATCATATCTGTTCTTTCCCATGCACATAAACTTGAGCAACATAGATTGCCTTGAATGGCAATGGATCTAGTTTGTTTTTTGAAGGTATAGTAGTTAAAAGTAATCTCTATTGTTAAAATTCCAAACTATGAAGTGTTGTATCACTTCATCGAAGAGTCCATTGCAGTAGAAAAAAGAAAAGTATGTTCGAAGAGTCTCTCACACATAACAATGTAATCTTTGATTACTGGTGTTGTATCACTTCATCCAAGAGCCCATCAAAGTAAACAAAAATGTATGATCGAAGAGGCTCAGACACATGCCAATGTTGTAGATGCATTTACAAGTTTCTAACATAGTGAAGTGATGGTCTTCACTTTGGGCCTAGGATTATGTTTTTAAAACTCTGAATTGTGTGTACATGCACGTCGGATGAGCGTACTACTTTTAGCGTAGATTACCATTCTTTAAGAGCTTTCAACTGGCAATTGTTTTTTCTTGGATCTAGCGGACACTCACTGATGATGCCAATCTTAGCGGACACTCACTGTCAAATGTCATACATTGTAAGGAGATGTCATGAAAGGCTTAAATGATGACATATCTTTAATACCCCTTTCATTGTTAATCATATCTTTAATACCTCTTTCATTGAAATGTCCAAGTCCTTTGTGCCACAGATCTAATTTAGAGATCTTATGTCCTCCATAAGTGAACAAGGCATGACCAACATTGCCTGGAATCTTCAATGTAAAGAGCTTTCCTTCTTTCTTTCGTGAAACAATTTGTTTATACCCATTGCTAGATCTCCCACAAAAACTCCATCATCGGTGAACCTTGCTTCATAACCTTTCTCTACAATTTTCCCTACACTTATCAGATTCTTTGGAATTGTAGGAACATATAGAACCTTACTCAGAAGTGCTTCCATCCTTAGCCCTCACTGATCCAATAGACTTCACATTGTGCTTTGTGTTGTCACCTATTTGAACCACATGATTTCTTACTTCTTCTCTAAATCAGTCATCAAAGCTCTGTTGTCACTCAGGTGATTGCTACACCCTAAGTCTATGTAGAAGACTCTCTGATCATCCCTTTGTCTTTCACAAATTGCATTCATAATTAAGGTTGAATCCTCCTTTTGATATAAAGCATAATTGTAGTAGGTATCATGGTAGGATTGACTTTGGAAGCCTCTACTTGCATTTCTTCCAAAGTAACCTCTACTACCTCTACCTCTACCTCTACCTCTACCTTTGAAATTACCTCTTTGATTTCTACCACCTCTTCCTATTGTATTAAAGTTCTGATTATATCCTCCACCATCCCGATTATTATGCCAACATTCATGAGCTAAATGATTAGTCTTACCATACATCTAGCAAACTTTGACACCATATTTATTGCTTCTGCCTCTTCCTCTTCCTTTGCCACCTCCTCTTCCTCTTAGGAAGTTAGCTTGGCTTGTAGTGCCGTCATCTTCATTCAATTGTTGCTTGCCTTTGTTAATCTTCTTCTTGTCCTTTGAATACATTGCTTGACCTGTACTCTTATCAACATCACCTTTGATATCCGGCTCAAAGGTTAGCATATGTCCTAGCAATTGATTCAAATCAGGAGTGAAATGATCTAGTGATAATTCAGTAGATAAAATGAATGGTTTCCAATTCTCATATCCTCTCAAACTTGTGAGAATTTGTCTTATCAATTTGTCCTTTGCAATATCTTCATTAATTGCTCCTAATGCATCTGCAATGTCCTTCATCCTTGCTACATAATTAGAAATAGATTGAGAAGCTTTGTTTTTTAATGTCTCGAGTTCTAATGTTTGTATATCTGCATCTTATTGGGTCGCGTTTCTATGTCCAACGCCATTCCCATGCTTGATATGCATTGTCTGCCCATTGAGGTGGGTACGCTTGTCCATGAATGGAAGAAAAGCAGTATTTTTAAGCCTCATAGCTGCAAAATATTGCTTGATCTTTGCCTTTTCAGCCTTCTTCCTAAGCACGATGCATACTCGTCAAGGACATGAAGCGATTGTAGATGTGTCGAGGTTTTATTGGCATTATAGAGCTCGAGGGCACCTTTAACCTCCTTAATGTTGTTAACCCGTAGAATGGGGAGGCTGAATTAAGAGACCTCGGAGCATGGAAGAGGTAAAGGACTGGATACTCCTTAGGCTATACATCGAAATGGATATGCACAGTCCATACCGCGGTGCATGAGTCGCAAAAACAGCTTGAGAGAATTAACCCTCGCAAAAGCATCTTTTGGATGATTGAAGGTAGTAAATGATTCTAGGTAGAGGGGTGAAATATAGTGTGGGAGGCCCTTATTTTAGCAATCACTGTATTTTGTTTTGTGTTGTTATGAGTTTCTCATACATTCCTAACTATAGGCTCATAAACTTTTTTTTTCTTTTAATAAAGGAAGTTCTGCCTTGGCCTATTCTCCCAGACTTTAATTAAAATAAAGAAGAGTTACAAGTGAATGGGACTAGTGCCCATGGGACCCACAAATCCCACAATCCAAGGGAAAATTTTGGTAAGCTAGAGGGCATTACAAATGAGGCATACAAATCTATCATCTACTTCATGCGAGACCCATTTGGGTTTCAGCTTATTATCTTCGAGGAGATAAATACAATGATGCCTAAACGGTGGAGATCTCTTAACATGGGAGATTCTTTTACCTAGAAGAAACAAGGATTTCTCAATCGACCATTCCTTTGGGTTTTGGCCAAAATTGAGAGCACATCGCTCCCTCTAAATCTTCCAAAGAGTCTCACCTCTGATGGCATTCCACAGCCTTGTTGAGCAGCCAATTACCTCACCCAACAGAGCTTGTTGCTAGTTGATTTGGTTCGTGAGCCTCAATACCTGTGTCACATGGTGTTAGATAACACGGGTCTTGGGGCAATCGAAGAAAAGGTGAGCTAAATCTTTGATGCATCGATGGCAACGCTTGCACCATGGAGGTACACCACAAATTTTGTCAGCCCTTGCATTGGACCAGATACCCTTATGCAAGATCTGCCACATGAGAACATACTTTTTTATCTCAATTAGGGGGTTCCAAATAGACATGAACTTTAGTTCCCATAGAAGTTTGGTCCAAGAAAGGCACCACACCTTGTTAAGGTTGTGATGACAATCTAAGTTCTCTTTGAAGTTGGGGATTTTGGATAATTTCTTACTATTGCTCCACTTGAGGCCCTCCAAGCAAGGAATATCCTGTCCACAGAGAAGCCGGGTAGTTGAACGGTCCCACGCTTAATACCTTCCTTGAAGAAGAGTCCATTCCTCGAGGGTAACTCTATGTCTCGGGTCCAAGTCTTCAAACCTGATCCACTGGCCGGTCTCTTGTTTCCAGAGTTTTTTCCACATTTTGAAACCGTTGTTCCATAGCCTCTTAGCAGTTTGGAGGTTCCAAGACTCCCACCCCCTAATTTCAATGATCAGGAACCAGATAGTGTCATTTTGTCTTATCCCGGTCGCCCACTTCCACTCATCACTGATCTTGATGAATTGTTTGGCCTTGTTCCAACTCTTCCATAAGGAACATATGAGGCTGGAGCCTTTAGGGGACATCGGGAGGGGGGAGAAAAAAAGCAAAAGGATCCCTATGTCCTTCCAACCAGGAAGGCCCACCAAGGTAAGGTCTTTCAAGTTTCTGAAGATCAATTTAGCCCAAGAGGAATCACTATTGCTCCAAGCCTTGATAAACCACTTTCCCGCCAACTTGTCTGCCAACCCAATGATATCCAAAATACCCAGGCCCCCCGAGTCTTTCGAGTTAATGCAAGTTTCCCATTTGATTTTGGGAATCCCCCTCCTATTGGGGTCCCTAGTCCAAAGGAAGTTTCTGCAAATTCTTTCCACTTTGGCCATCTCTTTCTCCTTAGGTCTCCAACACGAGATAAAGTAGATAGTCATAGAAAGCATAAACGTGTTAACTACCATTGCACGCCCTGCCAAGTTAAGTTGCATACCTTTCCAATGATTTAGTTTGCTATTCAGTTTGGCTAGCACCCAGTTCCACCGTTGGTCCATTGAGATGTTGAAGCCCATCGGAATACCGAGGAGACGGAAGACTTGACCTCTAGGGATAACTTGACACCCCTGATCTAGCAACAGTTGGGGTGAAGGTCCACGTATTACTCTAAAAGAAGTTTTAGCATGGTTGATTTTTGCACCTAATGCCACACAAAAGGTGTCGAGGCAATTCCAGAACACCTCAATGTTGTTCATATCGTTAAGTACAAAGGCATTCATGTCATCGGCATAGAGTCTCACAATCATTTGGCCGTGATCTAGAGGTAAGGAAAGACCCTTGAGATTGCCAGCATCCACGTGATGCTTTAATAGACGACTGAGGCCATACAAAGCGATAGCGAAGAGTAGTGGAGCCAGTGAGCAACCTTGCCTAATAGATCTTTTTAAACGTATGGGCTCATATAGCTTACCGTTGATATTTATTCTCGTTGAAGGATTTCCAAGTAGAGTGGAAACCATCTTCGTGAACTTTTGGCTTCATAAACTATTTTGTGTTTTGTGTTGTTTTGTGTTGTTTTGTGCTGTTACGAGAGCAGCGAAAGCAGCAAGCCATAACAGGATTGAACGTTGTTGATGTGGATGGCAATTTAGATTAGCTCTTTTCGAATATGCATGCTGTAACGATTCTGACTTTCGTGGTTTCAGGAATCGGGTTTAAGAGTGTGTTTTTAGGATTGAACGTTGTTGATGTGGATGGCAATTTAGATTAGCTCTTTTCGAATATGCATGCTGTAACGATTCTGACTTTCGTGGTTTCAGGAATCGGGTTTAAGAGTGTGTTTTTAGTGACCCATCACCCCATTGTGATCAGCAACGGGTTCCGAATTGGCTTCAGTGATTCCCCTACGGAGAGTACAGACCTTGGATACATCGTGCCGGAATGGGTAGAGCATCCCACAGATGTTGAACTCTCAAGTTTCTTGGGGATTGCAGAAAATGAGCTTCCGAGTACCGTCATTGTACTCCCCATTCGCCAGGACAAAGTTGAGATTATAAAGAAGCAACTGTTTGAGCTTTCACCCCAGCTTGTGTTGTTCTTGAACAAAATAGATAAGCTCTCTGTTAGGGAGTTGAGAACAAAACGCTCAGCAGGAAGCTTAGATGGTTCCAGAAATATGTCCGTGCATCGTCGGAGAACGGCGCCGTCGGAGCTGATTTCGCGCATGATACCAAATGACTGTAGTTACTCAATGATTCAATTGGCGTTACCAGCTACAGGCAAAGAAGTTTCATTCCATGTTTGGCAGCAGACATTCTCTATGGTGGGTGATCATGAAATTACGGACCGTCGCAATATTAACATGTACAAGATCACTCTCGCGTTTCCTTTAGATCTGAACAGTAATGCCTCGGAGCCAACTTTGTTTGCCTTTCTGCCAATGAAGAATCAAAGTACTGGATTCAAATTCATAATTAACGCAGACTTTGTCCTTGTTGCATCCCGTGATTCTATACGGTTCGATAGCATATGGAATGATAACATCTTCCAAAACATCCCTGAAGCATTCATGTCAGCTTTCACCTGTCTTCTAAAGACTACAGATAATCAGCTAGAGGAGGATGTTTATCGTTTTGCCCCTGATACTTCTTCGAATGCAACTTCTAATCAGCCCTGGTTAGCGGCTGTAATCGATGGTATACTTCAGCGACTCAAGGTCTCTAGCATAGTTAGATGTGCTGAAAACATCGGGCAGCAATTCTCTGTAATCACAGATTCAGACATCTACTCTCGTCGTTATAGTCCCCCCTTTTATGCAAGAATGGTTCATCCAATGTTCAGGTCAATCCTTGAAAAGGCTCAGGAAATGAATTTTCGTTGTCCGTGGCTCACAGAAAATAGAAATCTATATATTGTTGATGCTGAATGTCAGGGGAAATATGAGAGAAAACTCACAGATTTCGATGTCAGGCATTTCAATTCTCAAGAATATGCAGCATTCCTCAGTGAGAATTGGCTGTTGAGCTTGCCGGATGAGCTGTACGTAGAACTTCTGATCTTTTTGTCCAAAGAAGTAAGATCTGAGGACTTACAATACCTGCCGCTTCTAAAATATTTTGATCAGGAGAGCATGTTAAAGTTGCTTGCACCGTGTGACAAGAACACAATCTCCCTATACATCCCGGAAAACTCTACGGATATGTCATTTTTGTCACAATGGATATCTCATTTTGCTAGCTGGATAAGTGTTCGGTTCATGCCTAGTAACATTATGAAGATAGCTAAAAGTATCAGCGAAGATGATTTCCGTTCACTTTACAGGTGGCTGGGAAAAATCGCTGGAGTTCAGTATCTCTCGGTCAGGAGTTATGTGACGAAATTAATCAGTTTACAAAAGGAAAATGTTCCATTATCTCTTTCGATTGTGCACCTTATTCTTCATGCCGTGGAAACTGGGTATGTAGGCAATAACAAGGAATTCTCAAATCTGCCGATTGTGGACAGTTCAGGGACGGTCCACATGAGGAAGTTCATGGGTACTGTTTTGCTGCCAGCGAGTATCTCGAAGTGGCCAAGATATGACCTGGCGTCTTCGTGGCATTCGCACATTCTGTGTCTTTCGGAATCTTATTTGAATGTTCCATCCTTCTTGAAGGGTAGGGTTAGGCATGATCTAATCGTCAAATATCTAACTGAAGCAATGGGTGCTCTAGACATCTTTGACATCAAAAACCCGCCTGATGCCCCTCTCACTTTACGTTCTCATTTGGGTCTGTCTGGAGAAGAACTTACACTCTTTCTAGCATGGTTGAAGAATTTGTGGTATATTCCTCCTAAACTTAAGATGAGCTTAAGAGAGAGTGAGTGGGTAAAGACTGTGAAACATGGTACACGAAAGCCTTCAGCCTGTTTCTTAGATCTAGGGCGATGGAAAGGTTTACTCTTGGCTGGAGATGTGCCCTTTGTTGACACTCAATGTTTTGGTGACTTGAGATCTTTCGAGTCAATCCTGAAGGAGTTGGGCATGGTCACTCAACCTGGAAGTTCTGCGGCAGCAGCTGTGGCGGCACATGTGGAGCTCTCCTTATCGAGTGGCATTATGCAGCATTCTGAAGGACAGAATGATATAGCTAAGCGTTGGTACGCTTTTTTGCGCTCAGAAATGTGGATGGGCTGGAGAAATACAACCAAGCCAGTGATCTGGATACCTGATCATTCATCTTCAGGAACATGGAGACGTATAGACGAGTGTGTCATACATGACAGGAAAGGTCTATTCCATGGGACGTTATGTGTACTAGATTTGTATTACAGAAATGAGGAGATTCTATCTTTTTTCAAGGACAATGTCGGGGTTGCAGAAACACCGAATGCTGGAATGCATTGTCTTCTATGGATTAATTGGTCTGAAAGAAAAACTAGAATCACAGAAGAAGAATGCCAAAACATGTGGAGTGTAATTGCCGAAGGATGGGGTCTTCTGAAGCAAAAGCGGAGCACAGAGTTGAAGGCATTCTATTCGAAATGTCGCATTCCGTGCACTTCATCTAGTACAGGTGCTGAGCAAATCCTGTTAGCTCAACCTTCTGAAATATTACTCTCTGATGACCTTGTTTTAACGGAGGCATTTCAAAAGGCATTCCCATCCCTCAAGTTCGCTTGGTACCCAAGAAACGCGGATGCATCAGCATGGGTGGATCAGTTAGTTCAATGCTATAAAGATCTTGGAGTGAATCAGATATCTGATGTAGTTACAGTAGAGTCCTCTAAAGGTCTAACTAGAGATATGTACTTTGAGACAGGCAGTATTGGCCGAGGAGTGTACAGAGCTATTCTCGGGTACTTAACTGGTACATCATGCAATGTATCATACCAAACCAGGAAGAAAATGGTGAGGCAATTACAGAACGTGAAGGTGTGTTTTATGAATGATGTGGGCAAGGTCAGTTACACACTATGCATAGGAGGAAAGGTGTATAGTGTCGACCGCGATACAAATGTGAGATGGGAGAAGACAGAAAGAACAATGTACGTTAGGACGCGTGGTTTCTGCAACAAAGCCCGTGTGGCATATGAGGTGACATCAGAACTTGCAAAAGGGATGGTTGGTGGGGAGAGGGCCGAATTGGTGAACGGCCTACGGGATTGGCTGCTCATGAGCTTGGCCGTTCATTTTGAAGATGACGCGGTGAAGGATTTGCTGTGTGCATACAACATGCGTCTTACTTTGGAGGATGAGGCTCTGCTGCAAGAAGGGCACATCCCTGTAGAAACCGTGCTTTTCTTTTAATGATGCAATTGCTACATTTCCTATGAAATGTTACGTGAGAGTGGACATGAACTCATACTTCCTTTTCATAGTATCTGCATAGACAAGTCCTTCACAATCTCTAAAACAGATGGTCACTTTTGCAACTCTGGATTCCTTAAGGAGAACTCTTTGCTTTCCCAACATTTGTTGAACTTTTTTAAAGTCCATATTTTCAAAGAAACTCTTTCAAATCACGTTTCATGGCTTTGCAAGGCAGCTTGCTTCTTTCCAAGGCATTATCAGTTTAGATTTGGTAGTATGTCTTCTAGTCCTTTACATATCATAATGATATTGAAGGAGAAAGAGAAAAAGAGATGAAACAATCATATGCATTGTCTCCTTACCTTCAAAGTTTTGTAAAAGGGATTAACGGTTCTAAATATATTGATGAAGTCTCTCTCTCTCTCTCTCTCTCTCTCTCTCTCACACACACACACACACATATAGAGTTGATCGTAGACAACACAAGCCCTACCGTTTGCTGTGTGTTCTCTTTCTTGTTGGATTTAGACCTCCGCAAAGAAATGCATAGGTAGAGGAGGTAGGAGCAAGATGAGCAAGCAAGGCTGCTTCAAGCACGAAGGGTCGACATCGAGTGCCCATAATAGGTGCTATCCTATAGAGTATTTATCCTATAGATTATTTTGAAGACATCTAGTACTTAGTGCTTGACATAACGTGGTTAGTGAATTATTCTCATTGTCTACTTGTCGCAAGCAACAATGCCAAAAGACACTCACAGAAGAAACAAGGGAGCCAATCTATAACTTTTGGAAAGATGAAACATATTTATTCCCCAATTCGAAAGATGTACGTAGGAAGTGAATTGGAAGGAATAGTTTTGTACAACAACGAGAGCATCTCTCAGAAGAGATTTAGCTAATCTCTTACATGCTTCTTGACCCACCTACCAATGCATGACCTACATAGGAGAAATTAAAGATAATGCTTTATGATGTATGATTGTGAATAATGGTCCGAGAATTGTTGATAGAGAAGGAACAACCTAAAATTATAGAGAGAAGATGTTATTGATAAGGCCACAATGAGGACTTGAAACTTTATTATGTGATTAAATAGTGGGAATTCTTGCTTGGAGAAGGCTACAGTTTGGTTCTTATTGAGGAAAAAATCAAGAAAGTTTCTCTATACGTCAATGAAAAAAATTATGGATGAATTTAAATGTTATTCTGACACATATTCAAGTGGTGTATCCCCTATCTATGTAGGAATCAATTATTTCTCCTCTTGTAGATATTGTTTCCTAGGTCCAGTGATGAGGACTTGAAACATTATTATGTGGATTCAATTAGATATGATTTTCTCTTGGAGAATGCTACTTTTTGACCTCCCTAGGTCCATATAGTGCCATCCTTAAACTAAAAGGATGAGATATCTACACCTCTTTTTATATCCATCCATTTAAGAAGGAATTCTTGGCATCCATCTAGTATATCTATCGATTCTTCGCAGTTGCAACACTCATGCGTATTTTGATTGTGGGAATCTTTGCTACAAGAGAGGTCTCCTCATGACTAAGGCCTTGAGTTTGATCATACCATTTGGCTATTGATCTAGCCTTTTACCTATTTATGGTGTAGAGAGTACAAACGCAGAAGCAAAATGAAAAGAAGAGTGTACTCACAAAAGAAAGAGTGTGTGAGACTCAAAATCAGTAGACCGAGAAATGGGTAAACTCACATGGATTAGAAATGAGCTTGCCAAGAGCATGGAGCAAGCTCCTCAAGCTTCTAACCAAGTATAAATGGGGGGAGAGGCCCTCATGTATAGATTTGGGAGGGGCTCTCCAAAGTACATCTCATGCGGGATAATTCCCCTGAAAGGAGAATGAATACAATGATAGAAGCAAATGGAAAGGTACCCAAATACAAAGGAGATACAATATAAAATGGAAATAAATTATGAATGGAGTGCCCCTTAGATACAAAATGGAGATGCACTCATGCAGATACAAAATGTAGATGATGTAGGAGCAATTTTGTCGTCAGCACCCCATCTACAGCTCCATTTTGGAGCAACTGAATGTTGCAAAGGTCCACCAAGCACAGGAGCGGAATTGGAGGTAGAGCCTCCATGAACATATATGCCAGATTCTCTGGAGATGTACATTGATCCAGAGTAATCTCCTCACGGATGAGCTTCTTGTGGATGAAGTGGTACTGGATTTTGATGTGCTTCGTCTGAGCGTGGAACACTAGATTCTTGGTGATGGCCAAACTGATTGCTTGTCTATGTGGATGCATGTCAGAGTAACCTGCAAAACACCAGTGTCACATAATAAACATCGAAGCTAGATTGCCTCACATGCTGCAAAGCAGGATGCTCGATACTCGACCTCACTAGATGATAGAGCAATTGTAGGTTGCTTCTTACTTGCCCGAGAGATAGGTTCTGAGCCAAGAAAGAATATGTACTCAAAAGTAGATCGTCGAGAATCAGGATCACCAGCCCAATCTGAATCTGAATATCTAGTGAGTTTGATGCCCCCTCTGTACCAAAGACCATGACGTCGGGTGAGGGCAAGGTAGCGAAGTAGTCTCTAAGAAGCATCCCAATGTGTCTAATGAGGTTGATGTGTAAATTGAATGAGTATACCAACTGCATAGGCAATATCTAGTCTAGTGTTGGAAAGATAGAGTAATGAGCCAACAAGTTATCGATACGTATGCGCATCCACAAGCGATGATGAATCCTCTAGTGTGAGCTTGATGTTTGGATCAAGTAGTGTAGATACTGAGCAACAGTGGTCCATGTTATATCTGGAAAGAAGATCAAATCACTACTTCTTCTATGATAGGAATATGCCTTCTTTTGTTTGCCAAACTTCCATACCCAAGAAGTAGTGAAGTAGTCCAAGATCTGCCATAGAGTACTCAAGGTGAAGTTGTGTGATGATGAATTAGATGCATTTGTCATCTGAGCCTCTAAATATCAAGTCATCTACATAGAGGATGATGATGGCAACTAAGGACTCGTTCTTATAGATGTATAAGTTTGCATTGGCACGGCTCCTTTGAAATCCCTTATCTTCAAAGAACTTGTGAATCTTTTCATATCAAGCCTTGGGAGCTTGCTTGAGTCCATAAAGTGCTTTGTGAAGTTTTTATACTTGGTCTTCATTTCCTTTGATCTTGAATCCTTCAGGTTGTTCAATGTATACTTCTTCTTGAAGATCTCCATTGAGGAATGCACTTTTGACGTGCAACTGGTATATGGGCCACTTAAACTGGTAACTTAGTGCTAAGATGATTCTTATGGTTGTGAATCTCTCAGTAGGAGCAAAGGTTTCTTCATAGTCAATCCCACGTTGTTGCTTGTATCCTTTAGCTTCCAGTCTTGATTTGTACTTGTCTAATGTTCCATCTAATTTGTACTTAACCTTATAGAGCCACTTAACTCCTATGACTTGATGATTTGTGGCTTTAGGAACAAGAGTCCAAGTCTTGTTCTTCTCCATTGCATCCATTTCCACTTGCATATCTTCTTCACACTCAGGTTGTCCCTCTGGAATTTATTAAATCTAATGCATCAAGGCATAATTGACATAATGACTTTGTTCTCACTGTCGCTTGCCAATAAGTCTTTGAGATCTTCTCAGTTGACTTGACGTCCTTGCTTCTGAGTTGGGTTTGGAAAAGATTGAGTCCCCCTCTGTAGTGTGGATGGGTGGACTAAGACTTGGTGTTGGATCCTTGTTGGAGTATGTGGAAGCTTCATTGAATATTACATCTTTAGATATTGTGATGGAGTTGTTTTCAAGATCATATAAGCAATACACTTTTTATTGCTCACTATACCCTATGAAGATGTGCTTCTTAGACTTGGATTGCAACTTGTTGCGATCTTCTTTTGGCATGTGGATAAATGCTTCACTGCCAAATACTCAAAAGTAATGCACATTATGCTTTCTTCCATGGTATGCTTCAAATGGTTTCTTGATTTGCAATGCACTGGTGAAGCCTCGATTAAGTATGTGAAGAACAATATGCACTGCAATTGCCCAAAACTTGTAGGGTAAGTCTTTGTTATGGAGCATAGTTCTCGCCATTTCTATCACACTTTGAATTTTCCTCTCAGCTACTCCATTCAAGGATGGAGTGTGAGGTTGAGTAACTTGTCGTTGTATCCCTTTTTGTTTGAGAAATTTGTCAAAGATGTGATTTATGAATTCACTACCTCCATCTGATTGGATGGTCTTAATGCACTTGGAAGCTTCATTCTCCACTTGGGTGATCCAATCACAAAACTTAGTAAACATCTCTGCCTTTGATTTCAAGAAATACACCCAAATGTAGTGGGAGTGGTCATCTACTAAAACGAAAACGTAAAGTGATCCACTGAGAGATGGTGTGTTCATGGGTCCACAAAGGTCCATGTGGATAAGGGTTAAAGGGTTCCTAGCTCTTGTTGATTCTTCCTTGATGGAGAGTGTTAATCTCCAAAAGAACAACCTACTCTTGAATTTAGAGCACCTCTATATCAAGAGTAAGTCAAAACCTTCACCAATTTAGAGGATCAATGATCAATTATCAAGATTTTGGATAAACTATGAAGAAGATGATTCTACAGAAAGTTTTCTGCACATATCTCTCTCATAGAGTTATCAATTGTGTAAAGTTTTTTATGAGACTTTGCACAAGGTGTCGCCTACAGTTTGCGCATGTTCTCCAAGTTGAATCACTCCTAAAGATTCAGTAGATCTTGAGAAATGATCTTAACAAGTTACCTATGTCTAAAATTGCTCTTTTGAAAAGTCGATTCAGACACTTGTAACTTCTAACACTTGGTTCTCTCAATCTAGAACCCGTTTATACAAATGCTTTTAACCATAGATGGCTTACCTTCTAACTTAAATTTTGACTCCTTAGTCATGCAAAACTTTAACCTGTGCACTGAGAAATGATCAAATCATTGACCATCGAGATTGCACCCATTTCAGGAAACAATGAACACTTCTTTACATATGAATGTTCCTACTCATAATTCTCACAGCCTGTTTACAATTAGGCTGTCAAACTTTAACCATAGACTCATTAACTATGGAATTATACATCTACAAAGGGATTCTTGAAATGATCAAGCATAGAAGGAGAATGCACAGAAACATCGGGCACAATTTTCTTTCATTCCTGAAGGAATTTTTTACAACTAAGTAATGAGAGATATCTTATCTAATGACATCTAATTCTCCTCAAATCTTGTCTTAACACAATCTCTCATATTTGCCCCGACATTTTTCATAGTATATATAGGTAAATATTTACAAGATCATGACTATACAAAAGTATAAGTGAACTATCTCTCAATTGATGTACATATGTATACACATCTTTCAACTTCTGAATATGCACTTCCTCCATGCTTTATAACTTGAACTTTTCTTCAGTCCTTGACTTCCAAACCTTCATTAAAACTTCAATTGTTGATTTCCCTACACCAATAGCTCCCCCTCAATCATCAATTGAGGTTTTCTCTATCTTCTTTATGCGTGCCATGTCTTTGAATCTCTGTAGCTTTGGTCCATCCAAGCTTTTGGTTAGCATATCAGCTATTTGATCTTTTGTTGAAGTTGTATTACTTCAATCTCTTTATCCATCACCTTCTCTCTTAGAAAGTGATACTGAATCTCAATGTGTTTAGTCCTTGCATGAAAAACAGGATTAGCAGCTAAATACAATGAACTCATGTTATCTCCATGAATAGTGGGTGTACTCTGAGTAATGTCAAAACTCTTCATCAGAGTCTTAAGCCATATTATTTCCTTTGCAGCTTCAACCATCCCTTTATACTCAGCTTCTGTGGAGGATAAAGCAACAATGTGTTGCTTCTTTGAACACCAAGAAATTAACTTATCTCCCACATAACACAAGTATCCATATGTTGATCTCCTATCATCAGGATTACCTGCCCAATCTGTATCACTATAAATCTGTATGTTTGTATCTGATGTAAAACCATAATACAAACCTTCTTTGAGTGTACCCTTAATGTACCTCAACACTCTTTGACCTACAATCAAATGTTCTTTCCTAGGGCAATGCATGAACTGAGATAATACTCCAACTGCATATGACAAGTCAGGTCTAGTTAATGTAGCATAGATCAGACTACCAACCAAACTCTGATATAGTTTCATGCCCTTGAACTCTTCACCTCCATATCTGCTCAATTTGTGATTCACCTCCATGGGAGTAGGTGTTACCCTGCAATCATTCATCTTAAACTTGATCAACAAGTTTATCAAATACCTTTCTTGAGTTACATGCACTCCATGTTGAGTGTATGAGATCTCCATGCCCAAGAAATATGACAAGTCTCGCAAGTCACTGATTTTGAACTCTTTCTCTATTTGCTTCTTTAGGCTTTGAATGCCTTTCTCATCTGTACCTGTAAGAATTATATCATCAACATATATGCACATGTAAATGAACCCATCATCACTTGCTTTAACAAGCAAGCTACTATCTGCTTTAGATACTTGGAATCCAAGTTCTTTCAAGAACTTCACAAGTCGATAATTCCATGCCCTTCGGGCGTGCTTCAAACCATACAAAGCTCTCTTGAGCTTACACACATAATCTGGATATTTTTCATCTCTGACTCCTTGTGGTTGCTCCATGAAGACATCATCTAAAATATAACCATTTAGAAAAGCATTCTTCACATCTAATTGACATAACATCCAACCTTTACATGCAGCAATGGCTATGAGTGTCCTGATGGTTGTCATCTTTTCCACAGGACTATAAGTCTCATCATAATCTATACCATATGTCTGAGCAAACCCTTTCACAACAAGTCTAGCTTTATACCTAGACACACTTCCATCTGCAAACCTCTTTGTCTTGTAGACCCATTTGCATCCTATAATCTTCTGACTATTTGGTTTAGGAACCAAATCCCATGTCTGATTCTCCATCAATGCATCATACTCTTCCTGCATAGCTTTCTCCAAATTTTCCTTACCTTTTGCCTCTTCATAGGTAGAATGGTCTTCATCTGCCTTTATCATATAAGAATAATCTTTGGTAGCCAAAAAAGAAGTGTCATAGCTATACCTTGTAGGTTGCCATTTGTGCCTTGATGACCTTCTGAGTTCTCCACTCCTTGAAGTTTCTGGTTCATCACATTTTGGATCAAATCTTGGCACTTCTTCAACTTCAACCTGTACTTCATTGTTCTCTTCTTCATCAAATATCTGAACCTTTGATTTACCTTTCTTTTGATTCACAACTTCTTCATCACCTGCATAAATATTAATTGTTCCTGCATACCAAGTGCCTTGCTCATCAAATGTAACATCCTTTGACACTAGGAATTGTTTTGTGGATGGACTCCACAACCTATATCCCATTTTCTTATCATCATATCCAATGAATACATACTTTTCAGCTTTAGGTTCCAATTTATGCCTCAATTGTGATGGCACATATGCATATGCCAAACATCCAAATACTTTGCAATGATCTAAAGTAGATCTCTTACCCCACCATGCCCCATATGGTGTCATACCCTGCAAAGCTTTACATGGTAACCTATTAACCAAATAAGTAGCTGTATTTACAGCCTCAACCCACAAGTAATTTGGGCAATTTTTCTCCTTCATCATGGATCTTGCAAACTCAACAAGAGTTCTATTTCTCCTTTCTACTACACCATTTTGTTGAGGAGAGTACCTGCAAGTAATTTCCCTTTTTATACCTACATTCCACAAGTAATCACTGAATTCATTAGAGAAATACTCTCCCCCTCCATCTGACCTTAGTCTTTTCAACTTTTGACATGTAATTCTTTCTGCATACACATGATAATGTTTGAATGTATTGAATACCTCTTATTTATCTTTGATCACATAGATAGTGATCCATCTGGTAGCATCATCAACTTAAATCACATAATACCTTGAACCATTGATACTGAAATCCTTTTATGGTCCCCACACATCTGTGTGTACAAATTCAAGCTTCTCTGAATACATAAAACCATGCTTGGAATAAGATTGCTTATGAGCTTTACCTATGATTGACATGCTTCACATCTGTATGTCATATGTTGACCTGCAACATTAGGCAATCCAAGCACTGAACCATTGTTAACCATATCTTTGATACCTCTTTCATTGAAATGTCCAAGCCTCTTGTGCCAAAGATCTAACTCAGAGATCTTATGTCCTCCATAAGTGAACAAGGCATGACCAACACTGCCTTGGATCTTCAATGTGAACAATCTTCCTTCTTTCTTCCCTAAAACAATTTGTTTATACCCATTGCTAGGGTCTTCCACAAACACTACTTCATTAGTGAATCTAACTTCATAACCTTTTTCAACAATTTGTCCTACACTTATTAGATTCTTACGAATTGTAGGAACATACAAGACCTTACTCAAGAGAGTGCTACCATCCTTGGCCTTCACTGATCCAATTGACTTCACATTGTGCTTTGTATTGTCACCTGTTTGAACAACATGATTAGTTACCTTATTTTCCAAATCAGTCATCAATGCTATGTTGCCACTCAGGTGATTGCTACACCCTGAGTCAATGTAGAAGACTCTTTGGTCTTCACTTTGCCTTTCACAAGTTGCATTCATTATCAATGTTGAATCCTCCTTCTGATCTGAAGCATAATTGTAGTAGGTATTATTGTATTGTTGACTTTGGAATCCCCTATCTGCACTTCTTCCAAAGTAACCTCTACCTCTGAAATTTCCTCTTTGATTTCTGCCACCTCTTCCTCTTGAATTAAAATTCTGATTATATCCACCATTGCTCTGAGTATTATGCCAACAATCATTAGCTAAGTAATTTGTCTTACCACAAATCTAGCAAGCTTTGACTCCATCTTTATTACTCCTGCCTCTTCCTCTACCTTTGCCACCTCCTCTTCCTCTTAGGAAGTTAGCTTGGCTAGTTGTACCTTCCTCTTCATTTGCTTGTTGCTTCCCTTTGATATTCTTCTTCTTATCCTTTGAATACATTGCATGACCTGCACTTTTATCACTTTCACCTTTGACATCCTCCTCAAAGGTTAGCATGTGACCTAGCAATTGATTTAGGTTAGGAGTAAAATGATCTAGTGATAATTCAGTAGACAAAATGAATGGCTTCCATTTATCATCACCTCTCAAAACTGTGAGGATTTGCCTTACCAATTTATGCTCCTCAACATCTTCATCAATTGCTCTTAATGCATCTGCAATGTCCTTCATCCTTGTTACATAGTCTGAGATGGATTGAGAGACCTTCTTCTTGAAAGTGGTAAATTCTGCCCACAAAGATGCCTTCCTTGACTTTGTGGTGTTTTGGAAATGCTCCTCCAAAGCATTCCATATATCACTTGCACTTTTAATACCTCTAATGTGAGGTAGCAAGTAGTCATTGACTGCCATATAGATAATGCTCCTAGCTTGAGCATCTCTCTTCATCCAATTCTTCAAATCTGATAATTCCTCCCTAGTTGGAACACTAGGATCTTTGAACTGGGGCTTTTCTTCTTCACCTGTAATATAAGCTATCAAGTCTTTGCTCATAAGATGAGCTTCCATCCTCATTGACCATGCTGGATAGTTCTCTCTATCCAACTTCTCTATTTGAAGAGAATCTCCCATCCTTTCTTCACCTGTATATTGAATTCTTCAAACTTTATGAGTAATAGATGTACCTTTACTTCCAATAATGTTCCTTTTGTCTTCCTTGATGTCTTATGACCTCCTTCTCAAGCTTTGCCCTCAAGCTTTCACCTTTTGAACCTTCAGATGTTGAATTCTTTGCAACTGCAGCAGTCGGGATCCTCCTTCATTCAATTTTGATACTTCCTGCTCTGATACCACTGATGGAGAGTGTTAATCTCCAAAAGAACAACCTACTCTTGAATTTAGAGCACCTCTATATCAAGATTAAGTCAAAACCTTCACCAATTTAGAGGATCAATGATCAATTATCAAGATTTTGGATAAACTGTGAAGAAGATGATTCTACAGAAAGTCTGCTGCACATATCTCTCTCATAGAGTTATCAATTGTGTAAAGTTTTTTATGAAACTTTGCACAAGGTGTCGCCTACAGTTTTCACACCTTCTCCAAGTTGAATCACTCCAAAAGATTCAGTAGATCTTGAGAAATGATCTCAAAAAGTTACCTATGTCTAAAATTGCTCTTTTGAAAAGTCGATTCAGACACCTGTAACTTCTAACACTTGGTTCTCTCAATCTAGAACCCGTTTATACAAATGCTTTTAGCCATAGATGGCTTACCTTCTAAATTAACTTTTGACTCCTTACTCATGCAAAATGTTAACTTGTGCACTAAGAAATGATCAAATCGTTGACCATCGAGATTGCGCCTATTTCAGGAAATAGTGAACACTTCTTTACATATGAATGTTCCTACTCATAATTCTCATAGCCTGTTTACAATTAGGCTGTCAAAATTTAATCATAGACTCATTAACTATGGACTTAGACATCTACAAAAGGATTCTTGAAATGATCAAGCATAGAAGGAGAATGCACAGAAAGATCGGGCACAATTTTCTTTCATTCCTGAAGGAATTTTACAACTAAGCGATGAGAGATATCTTACTCACTTCTAAAGTATCTAGTGACATCTAATTCTCCTCAAATCTTGTCTTAACACAATCTCTCATATTTTCCCCGACATTTTTCATAGTATATATATGCAAATATTTACAAGCTCATGACTATACAAAAGTATAAGAGAACTATCTCTGAATTGTACATATGTGTACACATCTTTCAACTTCTGAATATGCACTTCCTCCATGCTTCATAACTTGAACTTTTCTTCAGTCCTTGACTTCCAAACCTTCATTAAAACTTCAATTGTTGATTGCCCTGCACCAACATTCCTTTGGAACGCAAGCCCTATGTTGCCTTGAGTGCAAGCCTCACAGACATCATTGAGTTGCCCAAGCTTGGGCAATCCTTTCACTATCTGTGATGAAAAAATTCTTGGTAAATAGGGGGTGTGGCCATATCTTTGGTGCCACAAACTAGATAATGATTCCTTGGATAGAAAACAAGATAATTTATATAAGCCCTTCTTTTCAACACCTTGGGCGATTATTGTTAGTGCAAATGTACAAGCCTACAAATTTGTCTTAGCAGGGAAGACTTTTGTGGAACTAGCACTTGATGATACATGTGAACCTTAGCTTGTAACTACTTGATCATTTAGCATTGTAAAAGATTAAATCTTTGAAGAATCTTGTAAAAGCCTATATCTCCCAGAGTTAGGAAGTATATTAGTTACAAGTTCAATTGAGAGAATAACTCCTAAATAAATGGATTCACTTTTAGTTGGAGCCAAGTTTGAATTCAAAATTCAAACTTAGAAGAAATACCTATAAAGTACATGGTAAAATCTTGTGGGGTAGTGTACCTCATTGAGAGCTCATTCCTTGACCATTTGTAGAGCTTGAGTAGCTTACACCATAGCTCACTCAGTTCATCATCATTGAGCATCATTACAATGCCAATGAGTTTGTACAATCATGTTCTATAGTACACATAGCTCATTGAACATCTCTATCTACGTCTCTGCTATGACTACTCAAAACAGTCAACTTCTTCTGGTCATATCACAGTGAATACTCAACCATTTTTCATAATCTTTGGCTTGTTGGAACCAAAATGATGTCTATCTTATGCTCTCAAAATTTCAACCCATTTGGTTTAGGCATCTTGGAGAAATCATCTTCAAAGTTCTCACTAGTCATCTACTCGTTAGTCCCTAAAAAGTCACGAGTAAGATCTAACTTGCTAAAGTTGTTTCTCAAAGCCTAGTTCTTCATTTTAAATTATTCCACTTGCAATCATTATCTATCTAAGCTATTTGAATTCCCTCAAAAGGAATTTTGTCAATTGTTACTGTACTGTGAGCCCTAAGCAAAAAAGCCAGCACGTGTATGGACTAAAATAGCAAGTTTTCTCAACACTAGCTATTCTTGAACTAGTATGTTTTGCACCAATTATTTCAAGCATCAACTCCAAAGCACATTAGTACTTTCTTGGTGTCATGTGCAAGCTAAAATGGCCTACCTTATAACTCTAAAGTGTATCACGGCTGGTACAAAGCAGGTTTCAGCACCACCACCTCACTTCCTTGAACTATCAATCCATCTTTCCAACTGTGGTATCAGAGCAAGTTGAGGTAAAATGGGAGATGGTTTCCCTTCTTTCATTTTCTGGTGCAACTTACAAGCCTACACTTTTGGCTTGAAGGTTACAAAGAAATGAGGTTCCATGTGAACCATAGCTAGAGGATTCTTATCTCTTTACCTCTTTGTAAAAGTTAAATCTTCATTGATTTGAGAGAATATGTGTAACCACCTACCCAAGGGAGTCATGGACTTTATTAGTTGTAAAGAATCAATCAATTAGAGAGAATATCTCCTAGGATGTAGGAGCATGATTATAGAGAGCCAAAGTTTTAATTTAAATTCAAACTTTGGACTCAACCTCTATAAAAGATCAACTCAAAAATTCGCAGGTGCAAGTCACTTTCCGAGCTCCTCATGTTGATCTCTGAGTGTGTGTGAGGCCTACACTCTAGCCCACACCTTTCTACACCATTAGGAAATGATCGTCATGCCTATGGCATTGTACAACATTGTTCATTAATACATTACATTTACATTGTTCATTTCTGAGTTCTCTATCATAGTCTCTATCAGTCAGTCAACTTGTGTAGCTCATATCTCACTCATTTCTCCACCAAATTCAAAGTTCTATAGCTTAATGGAACCAACTTGAAGTCTTTTACATGCTAGTAAAATTTGAAGGATTTATATTCAGCCATTTCAGAGAAAAGTGTGTCGAAGTGATCACTGGTCAAAGTCTACAACAGTCCTAAAAAATCGGGGGTAAAGGTTTACTTGCTAAATTAATTTCTCTGAGCATAGTTAATCTTCTTAAGTAATTTCACTTGGAATCATTAGCTTAATAAGCTAATTAGATACCCCTAAAAGGAATTTCTTCAATTCCTATTGTGTTGGTCATACTGAGCAAAAGATGTAGCAGGTGTATGGTAAAAAATAGAAGGTTTTTTTGAAGACTTGAAGTTCAAAGTAATCTGTTTTGATTCAATCATTTCATACATCATTTCCAAAGTACATAGGCACTTTTATGGTGTCATTGGAGAGCTAAGAAGGTCTACTTATCAACTCTAAAGCATCAAAGGGCTGGTACAAAGCAAGATTTGGCAGTACCTACTTATCTTTCAAAAGTATTCATCCATCTTCCCAATAGTGGTATCAGAGCAAAGTTAAGGTAAAATGGGAGATGGTTTTCCTTCATTTATTGATAAATTGGATAGAAACAACTATCAAGCATGGTCTCTAAGGACGAATAAATACCTACAAGGAAGGAGTCTTTATGTATACATCTCAGGAGATGAGGAATCGCCCTCATTCAGAACCAGAGGACTACCAACAAAGGAAGAACATGAGAAGCTCAACACATGGTGTGCCAAGGATGCATAAGCAAGGTCTTACTTACTCAACTCCATCTCTGATTTTCTTTTGCCACATATTAGAAACTGTAAGACATCCCAAGAGACTTGGGAAACCTTGTCATCCTATTTCTCTTCCAACACAAGGGCCAGAAAAAACCAATTGTGGATTGAATTCACCAAACTAAGGAAGCAAACTAAGCAGGGTATTTCAGAGTATGTGACTAAGATTAAAGATGTAGCAGATCAGTTAGCAAGCATAGGAGAAGAGATTGAAGAAGAGTAGATAGTAAGGCAAGTGATCAATGGGATTAAAGCTGATGACAAATGGGAAAGCTTCACCACTGCCATGGACCTATACATGGACATGCAAATTCCAAATCTTACCACTCTCATGAGGAAATTGTTCACTCATGAAACCAAGCTCAACAAGAATGGAGACTCATCCAAAGGTAATAGCTCTTCTACCCTATACACTGATAAAATTAAGTCTAAAGATAAAGGCAAGAACAAGAAAGGAGAGGATGAAGGCACTACCCCCAAGCCAACTATGCAGGGAGAGGTAGATCATGAACACGAAGGGGCAAAGGAGGTAAGCAAGGTAGGGGGAGAACTTATAAGTCCTCACCATGCAACATTTGTGGTTTATCAAATCATACTACAGATGTGTATTTCAGGAACTATAAGAATCAGAGAGGTAGAGGATATCAAAGAGGTGGATACTTACAGTCAAGAGGCAGAATCAACCATCATCAAGGGTACAACAACAACTACAACAACAACTACAATGGCAACTACCAAGGAGGATACAAATCCAGAAAGGATTACAAAAACTACACAGAAGAACAAGATGATTCTCTTCTGATGATGAACCAAACTTCAAAACCAAGTACAAATGATGACCATCTCTTCTACATTGACTCAGGTTGCTCAAATCATGTGGCAGGCAATGTAGCTCTTCTCTCTGACCTTGAAGAACCAAGAGGAAAGCATCAAGTACAAAGAGGTGATGACATCGAGCACTCAATAGTTAAAGTTGGAAATGTTAAGACTTCTGATGGGAATCAAAACTTGTTGAGTAGGGTACTATATGTACCAACCATTACCAAAAATTTGATAAGTATTGGACAGATTATGGAAAAAGGTTTGCCGGTTAGGTTCAACCAATATGGAGCATTTGTGGAGGATCCCAAGCATGGGTTCAAGAGAATAGCTAAAGGAGAAAAATCAGGTAGACTTTTCACTTTTGAGCTAGAAGATACAAAGAATATTGCACTCTACAATTACAAAGATCAAACACTTTCAGAGCTTGAGATTTGGCATAAAAGATTAGGGCATGTAGGTGAAAGAACCTTGAAGCAATTATGTAGGGACCAATGTGTGCTTGGGATACCTAATGTATCCAAGCAACATATGATCTACAAGTGTGGTGCTTGTCAGTTCGGACAGTCTCACAGGTTACCATTCTCAAGGAAAGGCTACATGCATGAGGACTACCTAGAGCTTGTCCATATAGATGTCTGGGGACCAAGAAAAGACCCCTCAATCTCAGGATCAAGGTACTATGTATCTTTTATTGATGATTATAGAAGATGGATTGTATTATACTTTATGAAACACAAAGATGAAGTGTTCAATTGTTTTAAAAAATATCTTGCACTTTTTGAGAATCAGAGAGGAAGAAACCTAAAGGGGTGAAGGTCAGATGGAGGTGGTGAGTACTTCTCCAATGAGTTTGAAGCATTCTTGTAGGACAGAGGCATCAAGAGAGAAATCACCACAAGGTATACTCCTGAACAGAATGGGGTAGCTGAGAGAAGAAATAGATTGATTGTTGTTGGTGTAATCCCAAGCCTACACATTTGGCTTGGAAGATATCATGAAGACTCTACATACATGAAGAACCATAGGAACATATGCTAGTGGTTTATTACCACTTTACTTCATTGTAAAAGTCTTATTTGACTTAGAATCTTTGTAATCACCTACCTAATTGATTCGTTAAAAGAAGTAGCTCACTTGATTGAGAGAATATCTCCAAACCTTTAGGAGCTTGATTAGAGGGAGCCAAGAATTTGAATTTGAATTCAAATTCTTACACATTTCATATAAAAGGTGAACTTGAAAAGTCGTGTGTGAGAGATCACTCCCGAGCTTCATTCTACTGTCATTGAGTGTGTGTGAGGACTAAATCATAGCCTACACCTCTCTATACCATTAGGCAATGCTTGTCATGCCAATGGGATTGTACACAAGTGTTAGTTTATAGATACATTTACATCATTCATCTCTGTGTTCACTGATTGACTACTCCAAAGTCTGTCAACTTGTCAAGGGCATATCTCAGTCAATACTCCACCAAATTCAGTGATTCAAAGCTTGTTGGATTCAGCTTAAATTCATCTACATGCTGACAAAGTTTAAAGTGATTTACTTCAGCCAATTCAGAGAAATCTTTGTCGAGGTGCTCACTGGTCTATCTCTGCTACATTCCTAAAAAGTCGGGGGTATACCAAATCTTGCTAAATTAATTTCTCTTAGCATAGTTCATTTATTTTACATCATTCCACTTGCAAATGGTAGCTTACAAAGCTAATTGAATACCCCTAGAAGGAATTTTATCAATTGCTATTGTGCTGGTCACACTGAGCAAAACATTGAGCAGGTGTCAAGACCAAAATAGAAGGTTTTCTTGACTTTGTGATTTCCAAAGTTATCTGTTTTGATTCAATCATTGCACACTTCATTTCCAAAGGACATAGGCCATTCCTTGGTGTCATTGGAAAGCTAAGGAAGTCTACTAATCAAGTCTGAAGCTAAAGAGGGCTGGTACAAAGCAGGTTTGAGCAGTACCTACTCAGTCTCTTGGATCATCCATCCATCTTTCCCAACAGTGGTATCAGAGCAAATAAGGTAAAATGGGAGATGGTTTTCCTTCATTCATTGACAAATTGGACAGGAACAACTATCAAGCTTGGTCTCTAAGGATGAAGACCTACTTGCAAGGAAGGAGTCTTTATGGATACATCTCAGGAGATGAGGAATTGCCCTCATTCAAAGCAAGAGGATTACCAACCAAGGAAGAACAAGAAAAGCTCAATACATGGTGTGCAAAAGATGCATTGGTAAGGTCTTATTTACTCAACTCTATATCTGAATTTCTTTTACCTCATATCAGAAATGGTAAGACTTCCCAAGAGACTTGGGAAACCTTGTCATCATATTTTTCCTCTAATACAAGGGCTAGGAAAAATCAGTTGTGGATTGAATTCACAACACTAAGGAAGCAACCTAAGCAAGCTGTTTCAGAATTTGTGACCAAGATAAAGGATGTTGCAGATCAGCTAGCAAGCATAGGAGAAGAAATCAAAGAAGAACAGATTGTGAGGCAGGTAATCAATGGAATCAGGGCTGATGACAAGTGGGAAAGCTTCACCACTGCAATGGATCTCTACATGGACATGCATACCCCAGATCTTACAACTCTCATGGGACAACTATTTACACATGAAGAAAAGCTCACAAAGAATGGAGATACATCCAAAGGTAACAACTTTTCTGCCCTATACACTAATAAGAAGTCTAAGGATAAAGGCAAGAGTAAGAAGGTAGAAGATGAAGGTTCTACCTCCCAAGCTAATTATGCAGGGAGAGGTAGATCTTCAAGAGGTAGGGGCAGAGGAGGTAAGCAAGGTAGGGGGAGACGCTATAATTCATCACCATGTAATATTTGTGGTCTATCAAATCACACCATAGATGAGTGTTTCAGGAATTACAAAAATCAGAGAGGAAGAGGCTACCAAAGAGGTGGATACTCTCAGTCTAGAGGAAGGTTCAACCATCACCAAGGCCACAACAACAATTACAACAACAACTACAACAACAATTACAATGGTAACTACCAAGGAGGATTCAAAACTAGAAGGGACTACAACAACTACACAGAAGAGCAGGATGACTCTCTTCTGATCATGAACATGACTTCAAAGTCATGTACAAATGATGATCACTTATTCTATATTGATTCAGGGTGTTCAAATCATGTGGCTGGTAATGCGGCACTACTCTCTGATCTTGAGGAACCAAAAGGTAAACACCAAGTCCAAACAGGTGATGATACAAAGCATTCTGTAGTTAAAGTTGGAAATGTGAAAACTTGTGATGGTAATCAGAATTTGTTGAGAAGAGTACTTTATGTACCTACAATTACAAAGAACTTAACGAGTATTCCGCAGATTGTAGAGAAAGGGTTGCAGGTCAGGTTCAATCAACATGGAGCATTTGTGGAGGACCCAATACATGGATTCAAAAGGATAGCTAAAGGATAAAAATCAGGTAGACTTTTCACTTTTGAGTTGGAAGATACAAAAAATATTGCATTATACAGTTATAAGGATCAGACACTTTTAGAGCTTGAGATTTGGCACAAGAGATTAGGGCAGGAGAAAGGACCTTGAAGCAAATGTGCAGGGACCAATGTGTGCTTGGGATACCTAATGTATCCAAGCAACATATGATTTACAAGTGTGGTGCTTGTCAATTTGGTAAGTCTCACAGGTTACCCTTCTCAAGGAAAGGATATATGCATGAAGACTACCTAGAGTTGGTACACACAGCTGTTGGGGACCTAGCAAAGACCCCTCAGTCTCAGGTTCAAGGTACTATGTGTCTTTTATTGATGACTATAGCAGATGGACTGTATTATACTTTATGAAGCACAAGGATGAGGTGTTTAATTGTTTTAAGAGTATCTTGCACTAGTTGAAAATCAGACAGGAAGGAATTTGAAGAGGCTAAGGTCAGATGGAGGAGGTGAATACTTCTCCAATGAATTTGAGGACTTCTTGCAGGACAGAGGCATCAAAAGGGAAATAACAACAAGGTATTCTCCTGAACAGAATGGGGTAGCTGAAAGAAGAAATAGGTTAATTGTTGAGACAGCTAGATCTATGCTTAATGAGAAGAAGTTACCTAACTACCTATGGGCAGAGAGTGTCTCTACTGCCACCTATCTCATAAACAAGTTACCATAAAAATCACTTGATGGTATGACACCTTATGAAGCATGGCTGTTGGAGATAGACGTCTGCAGAAGCACGTGAACAGCACAAGGAAGAAGAAGAAGCTTAGAGCACAAACACACAATATTGAATGTATTACTAGAGAATGTACAAAGATAAGTAGCCCATTAGGGCAATAGGCGTATATACAAGCCGGGGGAAAAAAACCTCCTAAAGAGGGAAAAAAGTGCCCCGACGGTCCTAGTGTGTTCACACACATCACTACCTAAATATATCAACAAATCCCCCCTGGGAGTGATGCGGTGAACAAGGAGCTGGCACTCATGTATAAGGAAGTGCCAAGCTATGTGGAAATCACTCCACAAAAGGAAGTAAGCCCAAAGCTTTGCGGAAAGCTTCAAACTTCTCCCTAGGCAGAGCCTTCGTGAAAGGTCTGCAAAGTTCTCCTGTGTGGGCACATATGCCAAGCTAATCTCCCCTGCAGAGAACCTCTCCCTGACATAGTGATAATGCACCTCAATGTGCTTAGTGCGAGCATGGAACATAGGGTTCCTCGCAACTGCCAATGCGCTCTGACTATCAGTGAAGATGGTGGTGGCAGAAGACTGGCCAACATCCAAATCAGCCATAAGGCGTCTGAGCCACACACACTCAACAGTCGCTGTGAAAGCTGCCCTATACTCAGCCTCACAACTGGAAGTGGCCACAGTAGGCAGCTTCTTGCTCAACCAAGATATACATGAGCTACCAAGCATGAAGCAAAGACCACTGGTGAACACACGAGTGTCATAGCAACCAGCCCAATCTGAGTCAGAAAAAGCATGCAAATCTGGCGGTAGTGATCCCCCCTTGGGATAAAACAACCCAAGTAGCCGAGTACCACTCAAGTAGCAAAAGATGCGCTTAACCGCCTTCCAATGCGTTACTCATGGGCAATGCATAAACTTGCTCATCTGTGAGACAGCAAACTGAATATCTGGCCGAGTAATGCATAAGTAAATCAAGCATCCAACAGCCTGCTGATAGAGAACAGCATCAAATGCATCTCCAGCATCATGAAGACTCAATCGTAAACCTGTCTCCATAGGAGTGGCAATAGGCTTACAGTCTTCAAGGCCAAAACGCTGCAATAATGTGTCAATATATTTCGTTTGGCAAAAAGCCATTCCACCATCAACATGCATAAACTGAATGCCCAAATAGTGATGCAAATGCCCCAAATCAGACATCTCAAATGAGGCATGCAAATCAGCCTTGAAATCAGCAATATGCTTCTCAATAGGACCAGTGAGCAGCATGTCATCAACATAGACAACAATGATCAGAAGCACATCATTAGCACGCTTAACATATAAGGTGCTTTCAGTTGGACTGTTCTCAAAACCATGTGCAACCAGATAGGCATGTATCTTCTCATACCAAGCACGTGGTGCTTGCTTTAAACTATATAATGCCTTCTTTAACCTGCACACCTGGTTTTCATGCCCTTTCTGCACAAAGCCATGAGGCTAAAAAACATACACTTCTTCATGTAAGTCACCATTCAGAAATGCTGTTTTAATGTCCAACTGATGTACATTCCAACCATGATGGGCTGCAAGTGCACAAATGCTCCGAACAGTAGTCATACGGCATGTAGGTGCAAAGGTCTCATCAAAATCAATGCCTCTTTCCTGCGCATAACCCTTTGCAACAAGCCTAGCCTTATACCTGTCAACGGTACCATTAGGTTTACGCTTCAGCTTGTATACCCACTTAGTGCCAATGCATTGCCTTCTTGCCAGGAGGCAAGTCACATAAAGACCATGTACCATTCTTCATTATAGCATCATATTCAGATTGCATGGTAGCCATCCAATTTTCTGAATTTTGTGCTTCATCAAAAGAAACAGGCTCATTCTCATCACAGAGACTAGACGCAGCCATAGCATAGCAATCTGATGCAAAGGAGGCACTATGAGAGCCTGAACAAGTACGATATGACAAAGGTGCATCTAATTTGCTATCACGCAAAGTCTGCACCAGCCATTTTGGCATAGTTTTTGCCTACTCAATATCAGCTCTCTCATCAACAAGTGCATCATGTAAATCTGCATCAGAAATAGAACGATCTGCATCATCATATGAAACCTGCAAGGGCTGAGAAGTTGCCTCATTTGATCCAACAATGATGCCAATTCTCAAAATGAATGTCGTGCAGTTAGAGAAAAAGTATTGATCTTTGGACTCATGGTTCACTATATCCTCTTGATCCAATATCTTCTTACCATCCAACATTCCATAACCTATCAACTTTACTTCAGCTCATTGGTGTGAGTGAAGCTGGACTATTAGGTTACTACAGGCGATTATCTACACATTCACATGCTACTGCTAAGTATTGGTTCCAACAATATCAACTCGATCATATGAGGGTGGTCACTTTTGAAAGCACAATCATATCTTTACAAAAATAACTTGCAGATTTTGAACAGGATATGGAAGCAAAAGAAAGCACAATTTCAAAGTTAACTACCAATCTCCAGCAGCTGAAAAAGACTCAGCTTGGTATGAGACATAGGAAAAGAGCATTGTCATCCTTTGAAGCTCTTTCAGTAGGTGGCGGAGCATGCAAAAGATGTATATATGCAACAAGGTGAGTGTTTTTTTTACTTTTATATGTTTAAATGAAGATTTGTAATGGAACCTTTCATTGTGTAGGTCATTCATTCAATACATAACTACTTCATAAACAACACAAGACCAATTCAAGCTGATGAATGGTTGTATAAACACCAAAGAAATCACTTCTGCTATAGACTCACCCATAGGAAAGTGTGTTAGAGTTTTTGTTGAAGCTGAGTTTTCGGAGAAGTTAAAAAACCTTATCAAAGTGCAAGATGTGCAGGCAATGTGTGACGAAGCGCGCATCAGTAGAAATGGGTATACTGCAATGTACACCCTTCTGACGCAAGCCTTACAAGCACAAGGTATTTCTAATAGTATATTTCCATGCCCATATAAAGTGTCTATCAAAAAAAAACTTCAAATGAGGATGTGACTCGTACTATTGGACAATATTTATTCATAGAAGACACTATGGCTGCCTCTGTTTATCATCCAAATATTCCCAAGAAGGAATCAAAGATCCTATCTACACAAGGATTTACTTACACTAAATTCAACAATATATTTATGGATCTTCAAAAGCTTCAATAAGCAATGGTTCACTTTTATAGTTCAACAATCAAAGGTACACGTACTAAATTTTATTTGGTGTTGAAGTTTTACTGCATTCAAGTGTCATATTAAGATAATGTTTTCTCTTTTGTGCAGACTGTAATGTTAAGTTAAAGTTCATACTAAATCTTGATGAGTGTCAAATCATAAAGGGTCAAAGACTAGAAAGGTCGAGTGTGATGCTGATGAATGAAGTTACGGACCATGCAATGAGTGATGAAACTTTGGGATCCACTTCCCATTTGACTTACAGTGTGTAATCAGAGAGAGAGATATAGTGGTTAGGTGCTATAGAAGTTCCCAAAAAATCAAACAAGGTTATTTCATGGATTTTTAGTAGGACTCCATGCATTACGGAAGTAATCTCTTCTCAAATACATGGGCAAAAGCTTTTTGTAGATGATATAGATGATTTTGAGGTAGAATGGCATTTGGGTGGAGACCTTAAGAGTATAAAATGCATGTTAGGTTATAAACAAGGAGCATCTTCTCTCTATCCTTGCCCATATTGTACACAAGGTTACAAAGGATCTAAGAGATAGTCTAAACCTGCAAGGGTATTGATGGGAGTTGATGACTCTAAAGAAATTGATGAAACAAACTCATCGAATCGCAGGGAATAAGAGATATCACTTTTGAGGTGTCTAATGTTACAAGAACCGACTCGTGATAAAATAAGCAATGATTAGAACCCATTATTCCATTTCCATTAGTCAATGTTCACTTTTGTACTTCTCATGCATTCATGAGGATCTTCGATAGGCTTTTGAAGCTCCATGTTGAATATGCATTTGCAATGAAACCACTAGAGAGGTCTACAATAGCAATACAAAAATAGAAGATCTTTTGAATTCTATTGGTTGTCATGGTGGCCATGTATCTTTAGTTGTTAACAAGTATGGTGAGTCTCAAGAGATTTTACAACAAGTTTCAATGACTGGGAGGAAGGCAAGATGTTTCTTTAAAAGATATGTGAATAGTCAAGATGATGGGAAATGGGAGCTTTGGAAGGACCTCTGTTCAATTACAACAGACAATGATAGTCAGGTTGATTTCATTAATAAGCAAAAGAAGGTTTGGTCATCGTTAGATCAATTGTTACATTTGATGTGTTTGGTTTCCACTAATGCTTCACAACAAGAATTATTCCAAGTTGACTTTGAAGGAGTTTACATAGTCATTCATCTTATCTTGGGGACAAAGCAATATTACACATTACATAGTAAGTTTTGCTTACATTTTTTTATTTGGTCTTAAACACCATGTGTATATCTTATTGACCAATTCATAGCATATTCTTTTTGCACATGGAGCATATTTTATGATTTAATATGGGTCACTGAAGATTTTTATAACACAAGGAATGGAGAAGTCGCATTACACGGCTAGAGGTGTTTACTTTAAAAACACTCATCATGGGGGTGGTCTACTCCAATCAAACTATTTAGAAGAAATGTTCAACTAGTTTTTTCGTGCGACATACGCTAGAAAATATGTAATGGAATGAGCATGTGAGTCCCAAATAGCAAAGATTACATGAAAGCTACAACATGATATTGCAAGAGAGAAGTGGATGTCATCATGAGGACCGCTACGTCATGCCCAATGGCGTGCACAAAGAGTCTGTGAGGGTTCTACTTGGAAATAGTTTCCAAACTCTTAAAATGCATTATTTTTTTCAAGGTTTTTATAACCCCTTTCACTTCAAATAAACTTTCAATGTTTTTGTGAATATAATTTTAATGTTTCAAAACTATTTTTTATCCATTTAAATGTGAACAAGATAATTCTTATGTGAAAGGCTATAAATAAAGGTGTCCTTCCTCATTTTACCACTTTACAACCTAAGAGAATGGCACACATAAAGCAGACTACTATAAAGGATCATATCGTCTACCCTAGCCATGTGCAAGGTACTCAGCACCCTTCATGGATGACACCCCACAAGAAGCATCGAACCACAAGCCACTCTTCTAGACAAAACTTGGGTGCAGGGACACACTCTGGTAGCATTCCATCATAGGGGGATGAAGCTTCACAAGAGAGAGATGTAACACAAGAAATAAATTATTCCCCTCCCACATCTGATGATGAGCCCCTAGTGAGGACACCACTCAAGCAAGGCCCAAACAACGAGGACGGTTGTGATGGAGACAACATCAAATTTAGAGAGTTCCTCAGATGAAGAAAGTGTTAATGAGCCACCATGGAACAATGATCATATCCCCGTGAACCATTGAGTAACACAAGGAGGCAAGACACTCCGCACAGGACAAGGACAAAGACCAACCAATGAAGAAAGAGAGAAAAGCTGGGCAGACCAAGTAAATGATGGGGAAAGACCATCTAGGCATGCTCCAGGAAGAAAGAAGAACTATAAACCACGTCGTAGACCACGACACAACCCAACATCCCCCCAAATGCGAGAGCACCGCAAAGGTGCAAAAAGCAAACCAGAGCCTTTGCAGAGATTAGACACTATCAAAAGTTTGTGGAGCTTCTTATTCCGCAAAGCTCATTTGCAAGAGTTGTGAAGGAAGAGATCCAAAGGTATTGCGTTGGACTTCATATCCAAGGGATAGCCATTGAAGCCCTCCAAGAAGTTGGAGAGGTGTATCTTATCTCAATGTTGGAGGACTCTAACCTGTGTGCCATCCATGCAAAGAGAGTGACAATACAACCTAAAGATTTACAAGAATTAGAGGGAATAACCCTTAACAAATATTTGTACTCCCTTGTTTGGAGAACTTTTTGTATATCCCAAATGATGAATATTTTGTAAACCCCAAATGATGAATATAATCTTTTCCCTATTATATTTGCTCTCCCAAGTGTTTATCTCTTAGTGTACATGTTTCGAAGTCTATTTCTCCTATGTATCTAGGTGTCTTTTTCTAGTACCTCTTTAAAGTGCTTTGCATAGTTTAATCACTCTTTTTACTGTACTTCTTGTAAGTGGTGTTGCTATATAATGCATGCAATGGCCAAAGAATGCAAAAAAAAGGCTTGCATAGAAATGCGGGGATGGTCCCTACAAAACTTCCCCGTGAATCTGTGGCAAGCCTTTTTTTTGCATTTCTGAGCCATGAAACCACATGCCATGCACATTCGAGCATATGATTGGCCTTAGATAGGGTGCACTGCATGCTAACCCTCTGACCAATAGATAAACAATGTTAATGAACATTCAAATGTACTTATTTATTGTTGCATGCTTATATGCACCTAGACGAGTCTAAATTTTCTCTAATTATTTCACATAAGAAGAGTGTAGCTCAAGCGTAAGCACCACCTCCTTTACTTGTCAATCCGCGGAGACGTGAGGACCAGTATGAAGACCACGAGCAAGTGAAGGCACAAGTGCGTGAGTGAAAGCACACAAACATGCACACACATACACACACGCACGCACAAAGTAAGATCAAAGAGAGGAACAATGGAAAGCTTCGATTGCAAATGAGTTCTCTTACAAAAGCTCTATCCTCTAACAAGCTAACCTCAAAAATGAGCTCTCTAGCTCTTTTTATAGTTTTTTTACTAGTTTTGGCCCTGTCCAGACCTAGTGTCTGGCCTAGTTAAAAATTAGGTTCCAGGGCTTATTTGAGGGCTCAAATGAAGTCTAAAAATTATGAAAATTGGTAGGATGATACTTCTAATACTCCTCAAGCTCGAGGACTCCTTGGCTTGAACAAAATGGAATTACAAAAATAGAAAATGGTATTTACAATGGTTTTTAGTGATGAAAATCACTATTATTGTAGGGGATTTCTTCTGAAAATTTGACATACACTTCTTGGAGCTCCCTACTTGCTCCTTCTTCTTGGGTGTTCACCTCTTTGATGTGCTCATGTGCTTTGTCCTTGACCTTCAGCTTCAACACTCCCCCCCCCCTCTCAAGTCTGTCGTCCCTGGCAGACCCTTGTTGTAATGGTTGTTCTAGGTTGCTTTGAAATGGAGTGTCCATTCGGAAGAACCAGAGCCGTCTCTCTTCCAAATGTGGAAAGGTTGGTTGTCCGATTCTTCATTTGTCACTACAAGCCTTTGCATGTTGTAGTCCCTTGGTAGGTGCTTCTGCCTTGGAATCCAGCATGATTGTGTCGTTATGGGTCTCCATTGATGACCTCAGATCGTCCAAAGATGATGTTCATAGTAGTCCTGCCAAGTACTCATAACCCATAATGGATGATGGGTAAGTGTGTTCGTGCATGGTTTGAGGAAAATATGTGCCTTGTGCACGGCCTTGTAATGTAGCCCTATGCATGCTTACTTGGAAAATGCATTGGAAGAAGTATGGTGCAAAAATTGGGGGTCTTGAGCTAAGTGTTCAAGGGTCTATCGACGAAGAGGTTTCCTAAACTATCATGGTTATGGTGTTTCCAAAGTAAAGATACTTACCATGGAGAAGGTCGATCGATATTCATCTCTTTGTGTTGTACACTCGGCCTTTGAGATGAAACATTGTTGATGAATGTCCATGTTGAAGGTCCACTGATGAGATCTTTTGAGTGGTTGATCCTGTCTCCTCTTTTCAAAGCATCATTTGCCAAATACTGAGAATTGAATTTCTTTATATTCCTTGACAAACAACCTTTGATAACTACACCAAGCTTAGTTTCACATACTCTCTTTAGCTCACCATAAGGAGGAGTCTTCGTATCCAGTATACATACAAAGGTGTGCAGGATACCAGAACTATCCCTTGCAGATATCTCCTTGGATGCTCTTGTACATACAGTAGTTAAGCATCACTCAAGTTGCGGACCTTCAAGCACTGCACTCCCATGGTAAGAGGAAACCATAGTTTTGGATGCCATGTTCATGCCAAGTTCTTGACATCTACCAGATAAGGTAGCAATTATATCATCTGCTAGCCGAGACGCACTTCTATCCAAACTGATAAATGCCTAGTAATCAACAGTTCCACCATCAACTAAGCATGACTCATTCATGTTTCATGAGCCAAACCTAGGAACAAGTGCTTTCTCTCTTTTTTTTTCCTTTTTTCTCTTTTTTTTTGTTTGGAACAACATCACAAAACAAGAAGATAGACGTTAGTATCAGTAAAACTAGTTGACATATGTCAATGTGCTCTTGTGCATGGGACTCTCAAGTGTGTCTATGCACGGCCATGTAATGTGGCCCTATATTAATGCATACTTTGGAAATGCATGACCTGAATGGTGCAAAAGACAGGGTTGTGCAAAGAGCACATGGAGATGTTGATGTCATCTTTGTTGGAGGTATCCATTGGATCTCGATATGACAACTGATCCTTCCTCCTTATAGGGATCCATTTTAGAACAGCATTTCGCACTCTAGAGATTACTTCAGGCATCTTCCTCTTTGGATGCTTTCTGAACTGTGGTATCCAGTGTGGTTGGCGCTTTGGTTCGGTGGAGACTACTTGTACTTTTGGCTTCCAAACCCATATCCTTTTTGCACGTCTTCCTACTATTGTTGAAGGGCTCATCTGATCTTCTTTCAGTCTCTGTACATGGTGCTTACCCTTTTCTCTTTTTGGCTCTTTTGTTGAGACCTTTTGCATGTGGGAGAACCTAGGTTGTTGTGGATGTAAGAGCTTCTTAGGTACCCACATCTGTAATCGCCCTTGTTGAGCTACAGCTAATTTCTTAGGCACCCAAACTTGTTGGATACCTTGTGATTGAGCTTGACTGAGCTGCTTCCTTCGTCTTCTAGCTTGGTTGGCTTGCCTGGATGGGATTTGTGGGGGCAAGGCTGATGGTTGCTCTCCTTTGCATACCTAGATCTGCTTCATGCTCGGAACTGCTTTCTTATCGAATGGTGTCTTTCTATTTGATGTAGCAATTGTCGTGAACAATTGTGTTTGCTTGTGTGGTGGACTCACTACTGTGGCTACTTGATTCTTTGGAGAAGAAGAAAGATCCACCCGCCTTCGAACCTATTCTTCCATGATTGACTCCTTCTGCATCATAGAGCTTTTGACACATACAACATCTTCTTCCATATGATTAGTCTTAGAAGAACTAAGAGAGTGTGTGGTGCCATGATCTGGGAGCATGCAGTTCTCTAACTCTAATGTAATGCATTGTTCATGTACCCAAACTTGAAGAATTTGACTTCTTAGGTTTAAGTTAACTGCATGGTCATAGATCCAATCTTGACCCAAGACAAGTGGTTTTGTAAGGTTCTCATCTCGACACACTAGCGCTTTGACTTTCATTGGAACATCTTGAAGGTAGATGGGAAGTTCCACCTCACCCAAACAAGGGGTTTCCACACCTCCCAATCCTATGAGATAAGCTTCTATGGGGTTGATGTTCAACTACAAGTCTTGGCAGTAGGATAGTCTAACTGCACTACTTGCTGCACCTGAGTCAATGAATGCTTTCACAGTCCTTGCACCCTTCCCTTGTCCTATCTCTATGGTCACAAATGGACATCGGTCAATGGCTTGAGAAGTCGCTATGCCTAATTTTTGGCACATATCCATGTGATATTTTGGGGCTTTTGAGTTGACATCTAGGCCTAATCGCCTTAACTTATTTCGCCTTATGCGCTCTCTAGCCTCTGCTTGTGCTTCTTCTCTGATTCTCATCTCTTCTTCTTTTCGTTTATTAGCAGTGTTGAGTCTCATTAGCATGTCCTCTGTAAGAGGTTCTTGATATAGCTTGACTCGACATCTGCTAATATAGTTTGGCAAAATATCTCCTTCTAGAGTGGCCAACTGAACTGCACCACTAGTGGAAATTCTATTAATGATCATGGGTCCATATCCTCGTTTTTCCAACTTATGGGCATGTTGTTTTAGTGTGTAAACCAACACGAGATCTCCCTCTTTCAATCCCTTATTTCTTAATGTGTGCATCAAAGTATGCCTTTTGCCTTTTCTTTGCAGCGTAGATGCCTGTTGCCGCTCGTAGCCTCGTCTCACCTAAGCGTTCTAGGTCAAAGATCCTGGAGGAAAACTCATGTACATTCCACTCATGCTCTTGTGCTACCTTTAAGGCTGGGATGAGGAATTCCAATGGCATTGAGTACCGTTTTGTAGGCAACTCGAGTGGCATTGAGTACCGTTTTGTAGGCAACTCGATAAGCCCAAACAGCATGATGAAGTTGTTTGTCCCAATCAGAGCATTTATTATTTACGAGTTTTGTCAATATGTTACAGAGGATCTTATTGGTGCTCTCGGCTTGTCTGTTAGCTTGTGGGTGATAAGGGACAGACTTCTTATGTATCACTAAGAATTCTTGGAGAAGATTTTCAATGACCTCATTCAAAAAGTGTTTGCCTCTATCGCTCACTAACTCTATTGGTAGCCCATATCTCGTGAACACATTCTTGAATAAGAACTTAGCCATAGTATGAGCATCATTCTTTGTTGTGGCTTTCACTTCTACCCACTTTGTAAGGTAATCTGTGGCAACAATAATATACTCGGCATGGGAGGTTCTAGTAAAATGTGTTTCTGATGACAAAATAATGCACAGAACACCGAAGGATATGACTTTTTTTGCTTCAAAGCAAATGTCTAAACATAACACAAAAAAAAACATGAGCAACCACATTTCAAAGTAGTGAACATAGACTTTTTGACATTTCAAAAGTTTTGAAATTACCATTGCAGAGAAGACTGAATATACAATATCTAACATGAATTGATTGTCCTACTTTTTACAAGGTTCTTGAAAGTGCAAAAACCATGAGATACAATGACTAGGGCCCAAGAAGTGACATTATCAGGTTGCAAAAGAACTATGACAATGAGAGTTCTATTCCATCTTTGCTCCAATCTACAAGGACTTTCATTTTGTATTCCAATCTTCTGCCCACATGTAATCAATTTGCAAGAAATTGAAGTCATTAAAGTAAAATAAGCAATAATGAAAAGATTACTTTAACAAAAGCACAAAACATTTCTCACCTTATGTCCTTGACTTTTTAATTTGGATTGAGTTAGTCCTTGAAACCCCATAATCACCAAGTGTTCTCTCAGATTAGCCAAGGTCCAATGATTATTCACTAAAATAGTTTCTGTTTCATTGTTGGACAATCTAAGCTTTATTTCAAATGAATGTAAAGATCCCGCTGAACTTTGAAATGGTATCCATTTGCCAAGTTTGCACATCCAACGATCATAGTAGAATCTAATGTATAATGAAGTACGTTGTTTCAAATATCAAAACCCTATACCTATTCCACCTATTTTACAAAGAAATTTATCACCTTTTGCAATTCCTTCTATCAAACCCCAATTTTCACCAAGAAGACTTTCGACTTGCTCATATGTGACATCTTTACACATGAACATGGCAGAAGTCTCTTGGAATGAGAATCCATGGAATAAATATACAAAACAAGTGCAAACCTAGAGACCTAGACACTTTTGTGAATTTCGAAGAGTTATGTATATCCATTACCATCTTGTGCTTCAAAGATGATATGGACCATGTATCAGGTTTTGGCCACCCCAAGCTAAGAAGAGAATGTACTTCAATTCTCTCTAACCTTCCAAAACCATTCATTGTAGAGGGTACAACATATCTATGTGTGTAAAAGAAAACTCTATCATGGTAAAGTTGAGCGGGAGATATTTCTGGAAAGACTAGTGCACCAAGATCTACATGCAATGCCTGGAAAGTACCTGTAAGACTACGAAGTGGTTATTCTTCCACCAAAGTAGAAGGAAATATATCTAAAACAAACAAAAACATATCTAAATAGTTCAGAAATATATGCAAAACAAGAAAACATACAATATTGTAGAGTAATACTTACAATTCACAGAATATGTCATTCTACTAGAGCTTTCAAGTTTCATAGTTGCCATTGTAAAAACGTGTTATACAATAGCAACCATCACATTGTCTCTATGCTTCTTGAAGCCAAGTAACTATTCCTTTCAATGAAGATCTAAGTTTCCATGATCTCTAACTCGATGAGGCCCAACTCTAGCGGGTTGCATGTACACCCATGCACCTTTGGAGTACTCATGTGATAGCCATTGTCCATTTGTGGCTTTGATATTGTGACATCTTAATGTGAGGATTTCATTTCTCGATCGCCTAGAAGCTTTAGATATTGCCATTGAAGCTAAAGGTCTTCAAGCTACAACAGTAATTCGAGATAGGAGATGCAGGTAGGTTGGAGTGTAGAAGTAGGAGCTTCAATGGTGTGATGCAAAGTGAAAGTAGTGGGAAAAGATGACTTTTTGGGACCTGGGTATGAAAATGTGAGGTTTAGGAGGGAAATAATCTTTTTTTAGTATTTTTGAAAAAACCCATTTCTTTCAGCTCAAAACATGCACGGATTTTGAATTTGGGATCAAAAAGAGTACTTTTGACTGTAAAAAGTAATGGGGGGTCCATTCTCAGGTGTTATGATGAGTTTTTTAACTTTTAAAAATTTTAAAACTTTGGGCCCAACTAAGTTACGAGATTCCTTCTCTCTCTAGAGGCACCTCATTATATAAAGGAGAAATATGTCTCCTCTCCCCCCTTCACCCTAGGGCATAGACAGTGGCCACCACCCTCTTCTAATTGGTCCATCACTAATCACTCCTTAATCTAAAAGGCCCATTCAAGATTCATTTTTTCCCCTAATGATATGAAGAAGTAAGGACCAAAGCAGAATGGAAGGAGGCTATGGATGAAGAAACAGAAGCACTCCAAGAGAATGACACTTAGGAGCTAGTATCCAAGAAAACATCAATGAAGGTAATTGGTTTTAGGTGGATTTGCAAAATCAAAGAAACTGAGATGAATCCATAAACAAGCTAGTCTTGTGGCTAAGGCTTCTGCACAAACCCATGGAATAGACTATGAAGAAAGTTTCTCACGAGTAGCTAAGATGCCAACCATCACAGTATTTGTAAGTGTAGCTACATCTAGAACTTAGAATATGTATCAATAGATGTGAAACATGCTTTTCTCAATGGGTGGATTTGAAAGGAGGTTTACTTGGATCAACCTCCTGGCTATGAAGATCCAAGCAAGGTAAATCATGTATGCAAATTAAAGAAAGCTCTTCATGGTTTGAAGCACGCACCTAGGGCATGGAACCATAGGCTAACAACCTATCTTCAAGACGAAGGATTCATGATGAGCAGGGCAGATTCTTCTCTGTTTATCAAGAGGAGTAATTCACAAATGATATATTTATGTGTATATGTGGATGATATCATTCTTACAGGTAGTGATGCCAATGGCATCAAACAAATCAAAAACCTAATGATGCAGGAGTTTAAGATCCGTGACCTAGGATTTCTAAAATATTTTCTTGGACTTGAGTTGGTATACACTAACTCTGGAATCTACATCATGCAAAGGAAATATGTGCAAGACATGTTGAAGAAGTTCCACTTGGAGAATCCAAAAGTAGCTAGCACCCCTATGGAGTTAAATCATAAATTAAGTGCTCATGAAGGTGATTTGCTTGAAGAAATTGCAAGTTATCAAAGCATGAATTTTGAAGTACCTCAAAGGTACTCAAAATCAAGGTCTTTACTTCCCATAAAGTTGTACTCAGATGTAGATTGGGTAGGATGTAAGGATGAGAGAAGAAGTACTTATGGCTATTTATCTTTTGCAGGTGATAAACCCATCTCATCTTCTTCAAAGAAGCAATGAATTGTTGCTTTATCTTCAACAGAGGCTTAATATAGGGGATTAGCAAATGCTACACAAGAAGCTATTTGAATTAGATTGCTTTATTCAGATTTAGGACTTCACACTCGTTCACCAATTATTTTTGGTGATAACACTAGTTCTTTGCATCTTGCAGCCAACCCTATTTACCATGCAAGAACTAAGCATATAGAAGTGCACTATCACTATGTTAGAGAGAAACTCTCGAGCAAAGAGATTCAACTAGCATATGTATCAACAAATCTGCAATGTGTTGATTCGGTAACTAGAGCACTTGATGGTACTAAACTTTGCAAGTTTAAAACCATGATCGGATTTCAAGATATTCAAGAAGATTGATGAAGCAATGCAAGCCAAGATGTTTGGCTTGAGGGGGAGTTGTTGGTGAAAATGTACAAGCCTACACATTTGGCTTAGCATGGAAGACTTTTGTGGAACTAGCACATGATGATACATGTGAACCTTAGTTGTAACTACTTGATCATTTACCATTGTAAAATATTAAATCCTTGAAGAATCTTGTAAAAGCCAATATCTCATGGAGTTAGGAAGAATATTAGTTACGAGTTCAATTGAGAGAATAACTCCTAAATCAATGGAGTCACTTTTAGTTGCAGCCAAGATTGAATTCAAAATTCAAACTTAGAAGAAATACCTATAAAAGATATTGTAAAATCTCATAGGGTAGTGTACCTCATTGAGAGCTCATTCCTTGACCATTTGTAGAGCTTGAGTAGCTTACACCGTAGCTCACTCAGTTCATCATCATTGAGCATCATTACAATGCCAATGAGTTTGTACAATCACGTTCTATAATACACATAGCTCATTGAACATCTCTATCTACTTCTCTGCTATGGCTACTCATAACAATCAAATTCTTCTTATCATATCTCAGTGAATACGCAAACATTTTCAATAGTCCTTGACTTATTGGAACCCGCTTGAAGTCTATTTTATGCTCTAAAAATTTCAAGAAATTTGGTTCAAGCATCTGGGAGAAATCACCTTCGAAGTGCTCACTGGTCATCTACATGTTAGTTCCTAAAAATTCAGGGGTAAGATCTAACTCGCTAAAGTTGTTTCTCATAGCATAGTTTATCATTTTAAATTATTCAACTTGCAATCATTAGCTATCTAAACCAAATTAACTCCCTCAAAAGGAATTTTGTCAATTGTTATTGTATTGTGAGCTATGAGCAAAAAATCCAGCAGGTGTATGGAATAAAGTAGCAAGTTTTTTCAACACTAGCTATTCTTGAACTAGTATGTTTTGGACCAATCGTTTCAGAGCATCAACTCCAAAATACATAGGTAATTTCTTGGTTTCATTTGCAAGATAAAATGGCCTACCTTATAACTCTGAAGTCTATCAGGGCTAGTACAAAGGAGGTTTTAGCAGTACCACCTCACTTCCTTGAGGTATCCATCCATCTCTCCAACAGTGGTATCAGAGCAAGTTGAGGTAAAATGGGAGATGGTTTCCCTTCTTTCATTGACAAATTGGACAAGAACAATTATCCAGCATGGTCCTTGAGGATGAAGACCTATCTACAAGGAAGAAGTCTCTATGGATACATACTTGGGGATGAGGAGATGCCCACATTGAGAAACAAAGTTCAACCTACAAGACAGGAGCAAGAAAGACTCAACTCATGGTGTGCCAAAGATGCTTTAGCTAGGTCATATCTACTTAACTCTATCTTTGACTTTCTTCTTCCTCATATTAGGAATTGCAAAACTTCCCTAGAGACTTGGGATACTCTATCTTCATATTTTTCTTCCAATACAAGAGCTAGGAAAAATCAATTGTGGATAGAGTTTACTACTCAAAAGAAGCAACCTAAGCAGAATATTTCAAAGTATGTGACCAAGGTAAAGGATGTGGCTGATCAGTTGGCAAGCATAGGAGAGGAGATTGAAGAAGAGCAAATAGTGAGACAGATAATCAATGGCATCAAGGGAGATGATAAGTGGGAATCCTTTACAACTCCAATGGACCTTTATATGGATATGCAAATCCCTGATCTAACCACTCTCATGGGGCAACTCTTAACCCATGAGGCCAAGCTCAACAAAAATGGTGAACCGTCCAGAGGTAACAATTCTTATGCCCTCTATACACATAAAAGAAAGTCAAAGGATAAAGGAAAAAGCAAGAAGTTTAAAGATGAAGATACTACTTCCCAAGCTAACTATGCAGGGAGAGGTAAGAACTCAAGAGGAAGGGGCAAAGGAGGTAAGCAAGGTAGGGGGAGACCTTTCAAATCTTCCCCATGCAATATATGTGCACTATCTAATCACACAACAGGTGAGTTCTATAGGAACTTCAAGAACCAGAGAGGAAGAGGACTTCAATGAGGTGGCTACTCATAGTCAAGAGGAAGATTCAACCATAATCAAGGTTACAACCATGGCTACAACAACAATTACAAAAACAACTATCAAGGAGGATACAAATCAAGAAAAGACTTCAACAACTATATCGAGGATCAAGAGGGTTCTCTTCTCGTTATGAACATGACTTCAAACCAAGGTATGAATGATGAGCAACTCTTCTATATTGACTCAGGTTGTTCAAACCATGTAGCACGCAATATAGCTCTCCTTTCTGATCTTGAAGAGCCCAAGGGAAAGCACCAAGTGAAGACATGTGATAATACGAGGCATTCAGTTGCCAAGGTAGGAAATGTCAAAACTTATGATGGGAATAGAAATCTGTTGAGCAGAGTTCTTTATGTATGTACTATCACAAAGAATATAATGAGTGTTGGACACATAGTGGAAAAAGTTTTGGAGGTTAGATTCAATAAATTTGGAGCCTTTGTGGAGGACCCCCAACAAGGATTCAGGAGAATTGCAAAGGGAGAGAGAACAAGTAGATTGTGTACATTTGAGATTGAGGACACTAGAAACATTGCACTTTATAACTATAAGGATCAAACCTTATCTGAGTTAGAGATATGGCACAAAAGATTAGGACACATTGGTGAGAGAACATTGAAGCAGATATGTAGAGATCAATGTGTACTTGGAATACCTAATGTATCCAAGCAACATATGATCTATAAATGTGGTGCATGTCATTTTGGTAAATCACATAGGTTACCCTTTACAAAGAAAGGCTATATGCATGAGGATTATTTGGAACTTGTCCACAGAGAAGTGTGGGGACCAAGCAAGGACCCTTCAATTTCAGGCTCAAGGTACTATGTGTCATTTATTGATGATTTCACTAGGTGGACTATCTTGTATTTCATGAAACATAAGGATGAAGTGTTCAATTGTTTCAAAAAAGATCTTGCACTTGTGGAAAATCAAATAGGAAAGAGTTTAAAGAGGATAAGGTTAGATGGAGGAGGTGAGTACTTCTCCAATGAGTTTGATGCATTTTTGCAGGATTGGGGTATCAAGAGAGCAAAGTGGACTAACAAAAAGGAGGAAAAGATTGATTGTGGAAGAAGCTAGATCTATGCTAAATGAAAAGAAGTTGCCTAATTATTTGTGGGGAGAGGCTATGTCTACTGCCACTTATCTTATTAACAGGTTACCTTCTAAGTCCCTTGATAGAATGACCCCCCTATGAGGCACTGAATGGTAGGAGACCATCACTTGAACATTGCATAATATTTGGATGTGTTGCTTATGTGTATGTTCCATCTCAAATCAAAGGTAATTTAGACCCTAAGGCAGAAAAATGCATCTTCATAGGTTATGAAATAAATCAAAAAGGGTACAGGCTTTTTAATTCATCCAACAAAGGAGTTATGGTCAATAAATATGTTGTGCTTGATGAAAATGATGCTTGGTTTGAAAGTGAATGCAGGAAGGTCAAATTACGATACGACTTGGAAGAAGAATTTCCAAGCCTCACCAAGGAGGAGCCAAGCACAATTGAAGACATCAAATCAGATGATGAGGACACTATCAACTTGGAAGAATTTTAGAGCATGGAAATCAAAAGGCAAGGTCAAGATGAAAATGTTGGAGGACATACCTGAGTCATCCAACCAAGCCTTAAGGGGATCACAAAGAGAGAGTAAGAAGCCAATTTGATATGGGTATGATACTTCATTAGTCACTAAGCATTCTATTTATCTTGCTAAGGATTCATCACTTGAAGAACCTTCTTCATATGAATAAGCAAGTACCAAAGGAGGCTATGGATGAATAAATAGAAGCACCTCAAGAGAATGACACTTGGGAGCTAGTACCCAATAAAGCATCAATGAAGGTAATTGGTTCTAGGTGGATTTACAAAATCAAAAGGAACTCATATGGATCCATAAATAGGTACAAAGCAAGGATTGTGGCTAAAGGTTTTGCACAAACCCATAGAATAGATTATGAAAAAAGTTTTTCATGAGTAGCTAAGATGCCAACCATCACAGTATTGGTAAGTGTAGCTGCATCTAGAAATTGGAATATTTATCAACTAGATGTGAAAAATGCATTTCTCAATGGTTGAATTTCAGAGGAGGTTTGCATGGCTCAACCTCTTAGCTATAAAGATCCAAGCAAGGTAAATCATGGATGCAAATTTAAGAAAGCTCTTTATGGTTTGAAGCAGACACCTAGGGCATGAAACCATAGGCTAACAACCTATCTTCAAGAACAAGGTTTCATGATGAGCAAGGCACATTCTTCTCTGTTTATCAAGAGGAGTAATTCAAAAATTATATATTTATGTGTATATGTGGATGACATCATTCTTATAGGTAATGATGCCAATGGCATCAAACAAATTAGAAACCTGATGATGCAAGAGTTTAAGATCAGTGACCTAGGATTTCTAAAATATTTTCTTGGACTTGAATTGGTATACATTAACTTTGGAATCTACATCATGCAAAGGAAATATGTGTAGGAAATATTGAAGAAGTTCCACTTGGAGAATGCAAAAGTAGCTAACACCCCTATGGAGGTAAATCATAAATTAAGTTCTCATGAAGGTGATTTGCTTGAAGACATTGCAGGTTATCAAAGCATAGTTGGGAGTTTGAACTATGCAACATTAACAAGGATTGATATATGTTATGGAGTAAGTGTTGTGAGCCAATTCATGTATAAACCTAGAGCACCTCACTTGGAAGCTGCAAAGAGAATTTTGACGTACCTCAAATGTACTCAAAATCAAGGTATTTACTTGCCATACACATCAAATTTGGACATAAAGTTGTACTCAGATGTAGATTGGCTAGGACGTAAAGATGATAGAAGAAGTACTTCTGGCTATTTATCTATTGAAGGTGATAAACCCATCTCATGGTCTTCTAAGAAGGAACCAACTATTGCTCTATCTTCAACAGAGGCTGAATACAGGGGATTAGCAAATGCTACACAAGAAGCTATTTGAATTAGATTGCTTTATGCAGATTTGGGACTTCACACTCATTCACCAATGATCTTTGGTGATAACATTAGTTCTTTGCATCTTGTAGCCAACCCCATTTATGATGCAAGAACTAAGCATATAGAAGTGCACTATCACTATGTTAAATAGAAACTCTTGAGCAAAGAGATTCAGCTAGCATATGTATCTACAAATGTGCAATGTGATGATTTGTTAACCAAAGCACTTGATGGTACTAAACTTTACAGGTTTAAACCATGATTAGATTATAGGATATTCAAGAAGATTAATGAAGCAACTCAAGCCAAGATTTTTGGCTTGAGGGGGAGTTGTTTCTGAAAATGTACAAGCCTACACATTTGGCTTAGCATGGAAGACTTTTGTGGAACTAGCACTTAATGATACATGTGAACCTTAGCTTGTAACTACTTGATCATTTACCATTGTAAAAGACTCAATCCTTGAAGAATCTTGTAAAAGCCTATATCTCGTGGAGTTAGGAAGAATATTAGTTACCAGTTCAATTGAGAGAATAACTCCTAAATTAATGGAAAATCTTGCGGGGTAGTGTACCTCATTGAGAGCTCATTCCTTGATCATTTGTAGAGCTTGAGTAGCTTACACCATAGCTCACTCAGTTCATCATCATTGAGCAGCATTACAATGCCAATGAGTTTGTACAATCATGTTCTATAATACACATAGCTCATTGAACATCTTTATCTACTTCTCTATTATCACTACTTAGAACAGTCAACTTCTTGTGGTCTTATCTTAGTAAATACTCAACCATTGTTCATAATCTTTAGCTTGTTGGAATCAAATTGAAGTCTATTTTATGATCACAAAATGTCAAGATATCTGGTTTAGGCTTCTGGGAGAAATCATCTTCGAAGTGCTCAATGGTCATCTACTGGTTAGTCCCTAAAAGTCGGGTGTAAGATCTAACTTGCTAAAGTGGTTTCTCATAGCATAGTTTATCATTTTAAATGATTCCACTTGCAATCATTAGCTATCTAAGTTAATTGAATCCCCTCAAATGGAATTTTGTCAATTGTTACTGTATTGTGAGCTCTAAGGAAAAAATACAGTAGGTGTATGGACTAAAATAACAAGTTTTCTCAGCACTAGCTATTCTTGAACAGTTACTAGTATGTTTTGGACCAATTGTTTCAAGCATCAACTCCAAAGTACATAGGTACTTTCTTGGTGTCATTTGCAAACTAAAAGGGCCTACCTTATAAATCTGAAGTATATCAGGGCTGGTACAAAGTAGGTTTTAGTAGTACCACTTCACTTCCTTGAGGTATCCATCCATCTCTCCAACAATTGTCTCTCGTATGATGGCCAATGGCTTTGGTAGAGGTGTTATCAAACAACATCTGTTTGTCAGTAATTGCTTTTACTCACAATAAGTTCATGCATAAATTGGGAATAAATAACACATTTGAAAGTGATTTGCATTCCCCTTGAGCATTGGTGATCTATACTTTGCCCTTCCCTTCAATAGGTAGACTTTTGTTATTTCCAATGTACACTTCACTTGTGTGCTCTTCAAGTTCTTGAAAAGAATCTTTATCTTTACACATGCAAGGTCGCTCTACTATCAAAGATCCATTCGTGAGGGAAGCTAGATGTAACTAGCGCATTTGGCTTGGTAGAGATAAAGAGTTCTTTGCTAGAGCAATGTGATCTATGTTGCAAAGGTTTGGATGAGTGCTAGGAACTAGAAGCTTTTAAGGTCTATTTTTTCTTATAGCAGAATTTCTCTAAATGGTCCGTTTTTTCATAGAAGCTACAAGTATACTTCTTGGAGGAATTAGTCAATCCTGGTTTGGGTCCATTTCTCGTATGATTACTAGTATTTTTTCCTTTTTTAAAAGGCCCTTTGACCTTCATTGCAACCTCTTGGGAGGAGGTCAACTCAAGTCACGAATCATGAAGTAGCAGAAGATGACGGACTTCTTCTCAAGTTCGAATTTGCCCTTGATTATACAAGGTCAATACAAAGGTCTCATACAACCTAAGTAGTTTGTTAAGTAGCTTGATGGCCATATCTTCATTGGAAATCTACCAGCCATAGAGTGCTAACTTGCTTTGGTAGTCTTCAAACTGATCTATGACTTTTGTGATTGTATCTTGCAACCGAATAATTAGATTATGGAATTTTTCTTCTAAAGCATACATCCTCGAGGGTGTTTGATGGTGTCTATCATGATAGTTCTATCTATCATGATAGACGAGTGTCTATTGCGATAGATGGATGTCTCTCACGATAGGGGGGTATCTGTCAATAGATGATCTCTATCATGGGTGGTTGTCTATTGTGATAGATGGGTGTCTATCGTGATAGAACTATTTGTTGGGATAGATGGTTGTTTGTCATGATAGATGCTATCTATCCTCTATCATGGCCTTCTGTCTGTCAAGATAGATGGTGCATATCACAATAGACAGGGTCTATCATGGATCTTGTCTATCACGATAGACATGTGTCTGTCGTGATAGATGGTGTCCATCGTCTACCATCTATCATAGATTTTGTTCTATTGTGGGGGTCTTCTATCACCATAGATGATTTCTATCATGATAGATGGTGTCTATGATGATAGATGGTGTCTATCATGATAGATGGTTTCTATTGTGAATTTTGTTTATCATGATAGATGATGTCTATGGTGATAGACCAAAAAAATGCAATTTTTTGCAAAAAATTCTAGTGTTTTGGGACTCTCTGGTGTGAAGTTTATCGTTCAATTCATGAAAACATGAAATACCAACTTTCTCTATCTATTTTTATAGACAAAGGTAATCATCTCAAAAGCCGTGGAAAGATATATCGTACCTACGGAAGCTGCTAGATATGGTGATATAGGCCAAACCTGCAAAGAATGCTCACAAACAACAAGAAAATTGAACGCACTAAAGCTCTCTCTTAGAAATGGAATGAGGGGAACGAGGTACGGAAGGGAATATGACCAAAAAATTGAAATTTCAGCAAAGAAAGAGATGGAGGTGGGAGATGGTGAGCATGATGATGGTGATGAAGGAATTAAGAAAAAATGAAAATAAAGAAATTACCAATCACTCCAACATCACAACTCTACATCTTACCAGCACATAGTCATCCTCGAAGCTTGGTCCCTAGCAACGGTGCCAGATTCAGTATCACTCTAGCACAATGGTGAGTACAAATGTGAGGAGATCCACCTCATAATTATCAATCCCTGGAGATGTGAGGGTTGTATGATAACCATGAGCAAGTGAAATGCACAAGTGCGTGAGTGAGAAGCACACAAGCATGCACACACATACACACACATTTGCACACAAGGTAAGAACAAAGAGAGGAACAATCGAATCTTTGATTAGACAAAAACAAGTTTACAATCTACTCTAGTTACTTCTATTCCCAAACATCCAACCTCAAAATTGAGCTCTCTAGCTCCTTTTTTAGTTTTTCACTAGCTTTGGCCTATCCAGGCCTAGTGCCTAGCTTCGCAAAAAAATAGGTTCCTATGCCTATTTGGAGGCTCAAACGAGCTCAAAAAACTAAGAAACTTGATACATAGGTACTTCTAGTACTCTTCAAGCTCGAGGACTCCTCGGCTTGAAAAAAAAGTTTGAACTATCAAAAATGATATTTACAATGTTGGTGTAGTGATAAAAATCACTCGTGATTGAAAACAATTAATGAAAATTTGATTGGGTCTATTCTTTGCCTGATCTACATGATGGTTCTATATTCTTGATCCTTCTAATCCCTTTCTTTTTCCTTCTTGTCCTTCAATACTTCTAACACGTTCCTCCAGCATTATCTGGATGTTCTTTGGTAGCACAGCTTGCAACTCTGATGGAATTATGAGTGTGCAAGGGGTGTGCTTGATTGTTGCTTCCAAGTTTTCTTGATTTGATTGCCATAATCTTTTGTTTCCTTCATAGGATACTGCCAAGTGTCTTCCTAGGAAGTCCATATTACATTGGAGTGTGGTGTTACATTCCAATCGTATGTGCTAATGGCTCTCAACTATTTGCACAACCTCTTGGTCCAAATCTTGAAGCTTGGACTCAATTTTGTTGTGTGATCATTGCAATGCATGGTATTCATCTTGAAATTCCTCTTTGCTTGCTTCGAGCTTGAATACTCATGCCTCAAGCTACAAAGATTTCTCATTGAGAGTCGCATTGAATGTCTCGAGTTTTTTATATTTGTACATGAGTTGTTGTGCACAATTTATCATTGAAGTGATGGCATTATCTACATTCATGGATGTAGTATATGTCATGAGAAAGGAGATAAGGAAGAGATCTCACTCACACACTCTCACACTCAAGAGCAGCACATAGAGATTGAGGAAAGGAAGAATGATCTTCTTCTTGTTCTTCTATTACATAAAAGGAATATACAAGAATGACCTAATACAAAAATACAACTAGTGCAATATAGATAATAGTACATAAGAGAAATCCAAATGTCTATGAATGAGTGAGAAAGCAAGAAACAAATTTGCCATCACTCTCCATAGATAAAACTAGTAAAGCTTGATGAACTATCCCTAACATATATTGGTGTGACCACTATACATGTCAGAGAAAGGAAAAAGTGATATGTGTCATCATGGATCACAACATGTTGAGCTTGATATCTCAACACCCCACCGCAAGCACAATGTTATGTCTTGTAATTCAAGCATCTTCCAAAAATTCTTCAACTTCTCAGCTCCAGGTGCTTTAGTGAAAATATCAGCAACCTGCTCATCTATCCTTAGATAAACAAGGTCAATATCACCTCCCAATACCTTTTCCCTGATGAAATGATAATGTACCTTGATGTGATTTATTCTAGCATGAAAAATAAGGTTTCATGCTAGCTGTATGCTCCTAAGATTATCACAAAAGATGATGATAGGCTTTTGCACTTCCACACCTAAATCTGCAAGTAGCATATCTAATCATGATGTTTCACATGCTTTCATTGCAGAACCTCTATACTTGACAAAGAAATAGTGGGTTGCTTCTTACTACTCCATGTTATAGCTTCACTTCCAAATGAGAATAGATAGCCACTAGTAGATCTTCTACCTGGAATACTACCAGCCCAATTTGCATCATTGTATCCATGAACCTTCAATTTTGCAATAGCTTCATAAAACAATGCATAATCCAAAGTAGCACTCACATATTGTAGAGTGCATCTCAAAGCATCTAAATGTTGCATCCTGGGAACCTACATAAAGTGACTTTCAAGTCCAATTGTGTAGCTTAGATCAGGTCTTGTAATTGTGAGATATATCAAACTTCCCACAATTTTCTTGCACATAGTAGAATTTTCCAATGCTTCACCTGATGTAGCATCCAACTTTGAATTCTGATCTAATGGCATAGAAATTAGCCTACAATTATCCATACCATAGTGAAAATGCAATTAGCCATACCATACTTTTTCACTATACTCAAGGCATTTTGCCTTTGCGATATCCATATACCTATTTTTGTATGTATAAACTCCATGCCCAAGAAATAGCATACCACACCAATATCTTTCATGTCAAATTCCTACATAAGGATTTGCTTTACCTCTTTAATGTTTTCTTCATTATTACCACCTACAATCAACTCATTAACATAAATAACCACAATTGTGATGCCATCATCACCCTTCCTTGCATATAATGAATTATCTACATCACACATAGAAAATCCAATGGTGGTTAAGTAATCAGCAATCCTTGCATGCCAAACACGAGGGGCTTGTTTAATCCCATACAAAACCTTTTAGAGGCTGCAAACATATTATAGGTTCTTTGAATCCTCATGTCCTTATGGTTGCTCCATGTATACTTCTTCCTACAACTCCCCATGCAAGAAAGCATTCTTCATGTCCATCTGATGCAAAATCCATCCTTTTCCGCTTGTAACCAATGCAATAAGTGCTCTGACAATAGCCATTTCTTCATAATCAATGCACATGACTATGAATATCCTCTTGCTACCAATTGTGCTTTATACTTCCTTATACTACCATCAGCATTGTGCTTCACCTTATAAACCCACTTGTAGCCTATGGGTTTCTTTCCTTACAGTAATGGAACCAACTTCCATGTTTCATTTTCATAAAGTGCAGCCATCTCCTCATCCATAGCTTTCTCCCAATCCATATTTCCAATTCAGTGCATCTTCAAAACAAGAAGTCTCAACATCTTGTATTACCTTGGTCATGTAGGCACAATGACGAGCCATGTAGTTGTCATATGTCAATCATTGCACTGAATTTTGCATCCTCCCAAATCTTCTTGGTCTTGGGTCACTTCTCCTTGTATCATCTACATGTGCCTTTCTTACTCCTCGGGTCTTCATAGAAGGCAATCCAAGTTCCTCATCAAGAATCTTTTTTGAAGCGCTTGAATTTCCATAAATAAGTTCAAAACATGTAGACATTTTACTATGAGAAAAAAGCTTTTCTTTAATTTTCTTGGATGTATGCGATGAATCTGATGGACTCAAATTCCCATGCAATCTTACACTCCATCGATTTGAGTTGGAACTATTTCTTGGTGATGCATTAGGTCCACTCAAAACTTGAGATTCTGCACTTGATTTTTCATCATTTCCTTTTTCATTTGAGTCAAGATTAAGTCCTTCTTTGGCATCTCCATAGAAGCTTGACATTTCATTAAACACCCAATTTTCTTACCTTCACTTATCATGTGAATGGATTGTAGCATTTATATCCCTTTTTCTCAAGGGAGTATCCAATAAAGATACTTTTTTTTGCTTTTGGATCAAGCTTCATCCTCAACTCATCTGGAACATATACATATGCAACACATCAAAACACCTTCATATGTGACAAGTTTGGCCAATTTGCTTATGCCAAATCTCTATATCAATGATAACACCTACACCTTTCACAAACATGGCTTCATTCATTTTAGGAATTTTCACATTTAAGGTGAACATCCTACCCACTTTGTTTCATTTGGTGATCAATCTTCCATCCTATTTGTATTCTTCTACATATAACCCATCAACATTGAACCTGACTTGTAAACCCTGGACAAACATTTGTCCAACAAAAACTAGATTCTTTGTTATATTTGGAACATGCAGCACATCAGCAAGATGTTTCACCTTCCCATCCTCCATAGATAGTGGTATGTTTCCTATATGCTCGATAGGATGTGATGTGTCATCACCTATTTCAACATATCCAGGTACTAGAAATTTATGCAAACTACTAAACCATTATGCATGACTAGTCATGTGATTTGAAGCACATGAATCAACATACCAGACATTACCATTCAATTTCCAAACATCAACAGACATCGTATTCATCATATGATCTTGGACCATGAACAACTTCTCACAATCATCTCCACTTGTGGATGCATAGTTGTTTTGTTGTCTTATGTTATTTTGATTCTTCAACATGCAATCACATTCAAAGTGAACAAGTTTACCACAATTCTAGCATCCTTCATTATCATTACATGAATCATTTCTTTGGAAATTTTGGCAGCCTCTTTAGCTCCCCTGCCTTGAAATTTTCCTTCACCTGTTGCATGATTCTGTTATTGACCTTGCTCTTGGTTATTGTGTCATCTTCCACTTCTAAAGCCTGTGCCTCTACCTCTTCCTCTACCAAAGTAGAATACCTGCTCACAACTAGGTTTTCCTCGAGAGTTTGAATCCTCACCAAGATTCTTTTCTTCAATTATTAGCATGGAAACCATGAACACAATCATCTTTTTAGCTCATTGAAAGGCATCTCACACTTATCATTCCACTCAAAGTTAGTCAACAAGCTATATAAAGGCTTTGCTATTATAGCACACATGTGGATAATGCAACGGTAGTATCCAGAGTGACTCATATAAGCTTGTACTTCTTTGTCTATCTTTGGCCTAGGTAATTCTATAATGGCTTGTACTTTATCTTTGTATATTGATATCCCATTCTTTGACACTGTGTGGCCTAAAATCTCGCATTTCTTGACCATGAAAACACACATTTTTTTGGGTTTATGAAAACTAGATACTCTTTACATTTGTCAAATATCTATCCAAGTTGTGGGATGTGTGTTTGTCTAATGTGAAATGAATGCATAGATCATCCACATAAACCTCTAATATCTTCCTCAAGAAATCCTTAAATACGTGACACATCAACCTTTTAAATGTAGTGGGTGCATTGGTGAGTCCAAATGGCCTCACACAAAATGCAAACATTCTCAATTCAATGACAAAAGCCATCCTATGTTGATGCTTGGAGACAATGGCTACTCCATTGTAACCCAAAAATCCATCAAGGAAGTTGTAAACTTCCTTTTCCACTACTCGCTCTAACAAGTTTTAGTGATAGGAAGCATATAACTATCTATAATGGTGGCAACATTAACTTTTTTCAAATTAATGCACACACACAATTTTCCATTCTTCTTGGGCACTACCACAATGGGGAATACCCATTGAGTATACTCAATTTCATAAATGGATCCTGCTTTTATCAATTGATCGATTTCTTCTTTGATTTTGGTTGCATAGTTATCATTATAGGTGTAAGGCTTTTGCTTGGTTGGCCTAGCTTCTAAGGTCGTTGGGATCCTATAAGAACAAATGTCTCGATCCACTCCTTTTAGGTCCTTATAGCTCCAAGAAAACACTCTTGATACTCTCTTAGCAACTCTGTCAATTCTTGTTCTTCTTTTTCATTCAAGCCATGTCCTATGTAAGTACATCTCTCTCCTCTATCTTCTATGGTCACTACTATCTTCTTGGTCTATTCTTTGTTATCATAGGCTTCCCTACAAGAGATTCTTGTTTAGGCATTTGTGTCATAATTTTCTTATCTTGTATTCAATATTTCTTGAGTTTATGTATGGTGTCACTCTAGCACAATGGTGAGTACCAACGTGAGGAGATACACCTCATAAATGTCAATCCGTAGAGACGTGAGGACCGGTATGAAGACCGTGAGCAAGTGATGGCACAAGTGCGTGACTGAAAGCACACAAGCATGCACACACATACACACACACGCGCACAAAGTAAGAACAAGGAGTGGAACAATGGAAGATCTTCGATTATACAAGAGCTCTCTCACAAAACTGAAATCTACAACAAGCTAACCTCAAAAATGAGCTCTCCAGCCCTTTTTATAGTTTTTGAGTGGTTTTGGCCCTGTCCAGACCTAGTGTCCAGCCTAGTTAAAAAATAGGTTCCAAGGCTTATTTGGGGGCTCAAACGGAGTCTAAAAATTATGAAAATTGGTAGGATGGTAGTTCTAATACTCCTCAAGCTCTAGGACTCCTCGGCTTGAACAAAATGGAGTTACAAAAATGGAAAATGGTATTTACAATGGTTTTTAGTGATAAAAATCACTATTTTTGTAGGGATTTCTTCTGAAAATTTGACAGGTGCTTCTTGGAGCTCCCTACTAGCTCCTTCTTCTTGTGTGTCCACTTCCTTGATGCGCTTCCATGCTTTGTCCTTGACCTTGAGCTTCTTGGAGCTCCCTACTAGCTCCTTCTTCTTGTGTGTCCACTTCCTTGATGCGCTTCCATGCTTTGTCCTTGACCTTGAGCTTCAACACTCCCCCCCCTCCTTAGTCTGTCGTCCCTGACAGACCCTTGTTGTAGTGGTCGTTCCATGTAGTACGTTGAGAGGTAGCATCCTTTGCGTCCAACAGGGGCGATCCCTCTTCCCAATGTATCCTGGTCGTTTGTCTAGTTCTTCACTTTGCCACTGTTATCTCTTGCAGTTTGTAGTCCCTTTGTACGTACTTCTGCCTTGTATTCCATCTGGATGGTGCATTTGTAAGTTTTCCAAAACTACTAGTTGCTCAAAGGAGGTGTTCAATGTTGATTATGAGCAACTCTCAGTGGTGGATGGCTCGCCTGTTCTTGTAGTGGTCACCGTGATGTCCGCTGATTCTTCCAAAGATGGTGTTCATAGTTTTCATGCCAAGTACTTGTAACCCATAATGGATGATGGCTAAGTGCTTAGTGCGTGGGTTGAACAAAATATGTGCCTTGTGCAAGGCCTTGTAATGTGGCCCTATGTATGCGTACTTAGAAAATGCATGGCAAGAAGTATGGTGCAAAAGATTGGGCCTTGAGCTAAGTGCTCAAGGGTATGCTGACGAAGAGGTTTCCTAATCGATCATGGTTATAGTGTTGTTGAAGCATACACGTCTTACCATGGTGAAGGGTCCGTTGATCTTCATCTCTTCGTGTTGTGGTTCCAACATGGTGTTTGACCATCGGCTTGTCCTTTTTGTTGATGGATGTCCTTGCTGAAAGTTCGCTGATGAGCATTTTCAAGCACAGTCCTCTCCTTTGCCCTTTTTTTTTTTTTTTTTTTTGGACACGATGGCATCAAACAAGAAGAAAGGGGTTAGTATCAATAACATATTTTGCATGTGAAAATTGTGTCTCATGTGCCTGGGATTTCTCAATTGTGTCTATGCACGGCCATGTAAGGTGGCCCTATATTCATGCATACTTTGGAAATGCATGACCTGAATGGTGCAAACGACTGGGTTATGCCAAAGGCACATGGTTGCTGCTGGTCGAGGCTTTTGATGTTACTTGCATACTTGATGAATTCTTTGATTGGAGGTGTCTATTGGATCTCGAAATGATGTAATCCTCCGGATTGGAACCCATTTTGGAATAGGGTTTGGTGTTGTAGAGATCACCCCAGGCCACTTCATCTTTGGATGCTTTCCAAACTTTGGTATCCCGTGTGGTTGGCCTTTTGGTTCTCTGGATGTTGTTGGTGCTTTTGGCTTCCAAACCCATATCCTTGATGATTGCCTGCTTTCTTTTGCAGAAGGGTTGAGTTTATCTTTGTTTGTTCTTTGTGTTTTGTTCTTACCCTTTGCTTTCCTTGGCTTCTTTGTTGAGACCTTCTGCCTGGTGGGGAGCAGAGGCCGTTGTGTATGTAAGAGCTTCTTGGGTACCCACATCTGTAATCGCCCGTGTTGAGCTGTAGCTAATTTTTTTGGCACCCAAATTTGTACATGATTGTGGTCGACCTTCTTTGATAGCTTCGGTACCCAAATTTGTTGGATTCTTCGTGCTTGAGCCTGTCGTAGGTGCTTGGTCCTTCTTTTTTCATGGTTGATCTGGTTGGGTGGGAATCTTTGAGGCAACATCGATGGTTGCACTCCTTTCTTTACCCAGATCTGTGTCATGCCCAACACTTCTTTCCTCTTGAAGGCTCTTTGTCTATTTGATAGACTGGCTCTCTTGCACTGTTTTGCTTGCTTCTGAGGTTGAACTAATGTGGATGCTTTACTCGTTGAAAAAGAAGAAGGTTCTTCTTGCCTTTGCGACTGTCCTTCCAGGATTGTGTCTGTCTGGATCATAGATCTTTTGACATTTACAACATCTTGCTCGAGAAGATTAGCCTTAGAGGAAAGAAGAGAGCGTGTGGTGTCTTGGTCAGTGGCCATGCAATTCTCCAATTCTAATGTAATGCATTGTTCATGTGCCCAAACATGAAGAAGTTGACTTCTTAGGTTCAAGTTGACAGCATGGTCGTAAATCCAATCTTGACCCAAGACAAGTGGCTCTGTAAGGTCCTCATCATGACACACTAGCATTTTGACTTTTATTGGAACATCTTGAAGGTAGATGGGAAGTTCCACCTCGCCCAAACAGGGGGTTTCCACGCCTCCTAAACCTATGAGATAGGCTTCTATGGGCTTGATGTTCGATTGCAAGTCCTGGCAGTATGAAAGTCGCACTGCACTAGTTGCTGCACCTGAGTCAACTAATGCTCTCACAGTCTTTACACTCTTTCCTTGTCCTACCTCTATAGTCACAAAGGGCCGTCGATCAATTATTCGAGAAGTAGTTATGCCCGATTTTTGGCACATGTCCATGTGATATTTTGGAGCTTTTGTGTTGACATCTAGGCCTAACCGCCGTAGCTTATTTCTTCTGATGCGCTCTCTCGCCTCTGCTTGTGCTTCTTCCCTAACCCTTAACTCCTCTTCTTTTCGCTTCTTAGCAGTGTTGAGTCTCATGAGCATTTCCTCTGTAAGAGGTTCTTGATATAACTTGACTCGGCATCCACTAATATAGTTTGGTAGGATATCACCTTCTAAAGTGGCCAATTGAACTGCACTGCTAGTGGACAGTCTATTAATGATCATGGGTCCATATCCTCGTTTCTCCAATTTGCGGGCATGTTGCTTTAGCGTATAAACCAGCACTACATCTCCTTCCTTCAATCCTTTATCCTTTACATGGGCATCAAAGTATGCCTTTTGCCTTTTCTTTGCAGCATAAATGCCTGCTGCTGCCCGTAGCCTCGTCTCACCTAAGCGTTCTAGATCAAAGATCCTGGAAGACAACTCATGTCCATTCCACTCATGCTCTTGTGCTACTTTCAAGGCTGGGATTAGGAAGTCCAATGGTAGCACGGCATTCTGTCCAAAGACCATCTGAAATGGGGTAGCATTGAGTACCGTTTTGTAGGCAACTCGGTATGCCCAAACAACATGATGAAGTTGTTTGTCCCAATCAGAGCGTTTATTATTTACAAGTTTCATCAATACGTTACATAGGATCTCATTCGTGCTCTCGGCTTGTTCGTTAGCTTGTGGGTGATAGGGGGCAGACTTCTTATGTATCACCATGAATTCTTGAAGGAGATTTTCAATGACCTCATTCAAGAAGTGCGTACCTCTATCACTAACCAACTCTATTGGTAACCCATATCTAGTGAACACATTTTCGAATAAGAACTTAGCCGTCGTTTGAGCATCATTCTTTGTCGTGGCTTTTACTTCCACCCACTTTGTAAGGTAATCTGTGGCTACAATAATGTATTCTGCATGGGAGTTTCTAGCTGGGGGGTTGATGGGACCTACAAAGTCTTATACCCCACTTTGAAAATGCACGTCCTCCCATCATTGGCCTTAAAGGCATCTCTTCTTTTCTTATCGGATATTGGGCACGTTGGCATGTGTCACATTTCTTCACATAAGTATGTGCATCCATATGAAGAGTGGGCCACCAAAGTCCTGAGAATAGAATGGTCTTAATTACTCTGTCAGGCCCAAAGTGTCCACCTGCAGCACCACTGTGTGCAGTTTCTAAGACTTTCAAATAGTCTGATTCATGAACGCACAGTCTTAGGTAACCATCCTTGCCTCTTCGATATAAGTTGTCCCCTACCAAGGCATAGTCTTGAGCCTCTTGCTCCATGCTCCATTTTCTTGCAAGACTAGCCTGATGGGGTAATGTTCCCGATCTCATGAACTCAACCAATGGAGCACTCCAATCTGGGATTAATGACACATGATAAAGAGTGGCATGCTCCACTGGGGGTCTCTTCTGGCATACTGGACAATTCTGGATCCACTCCTATATTTCTTTGTCCATGCTAGGCCAATACACTCCTAAACGTTTTAGATTCTGCAATGTTCGTTGTTTTGAGTAGTGATTTCCTAGCAGTCCCTCATGGGCTTGTTGCATCCAACTAGTATGTTCGTCGTCCTCAACACAACAAGCTAATACGCCCTCGGTATCTTGCTTGTACATACTTCTGGCCAATATTTGATACTTTTGTGATTTTACAATTTCTTATTTGCTTGTTTTCACATTCTTATTTGCAGGCCCGAAGGTTAGGACTGGTGCCAACTTATTTGCCCATTTAGGAACAACTTCTAAATTGAACAGATAAGCATCGGGCAATTCATCAGACACTCCTTGCGATGGCTCTCCTGAAGTGATACGAGAAAGATGGTCTGCCCTAAGATGGGTTCTACCTTTCCTGACAACAACTTCAAAGTCGTATTCCATTAGTAAGAGGAACCATCTCACCAAACGGCCTGTATTGCAAGGTTTATTGACCAAATATAGTAAAGCTTGATGATCAGTGAAAAACTTGAACTTATTGGCCAATAAATAGTGTCTAAACTTTTTCACAGCGTATACCATGCCTAAGCCTTCTCTCTCCATTGTGGTATAATTTCGTTCAGCTGCATTTAATTGCCTACTAGCATATGCTATCGGCAAATCTAGGTTTCCTTCACCTGTGGGTTGTGCTAGCACGCATCCTATTGCATGATCGGAGGCATCTACATGGACATGAAAGGGTTTGCTCCAATCCGGAGTAGTCAATATTGGTGCTGTGCACAAACTTCTTTTCAGCTCGTTGAAGGAATTCTCGCATTCCTCGTTCCACTCAAAATTTGTTAGCAACCCATAAAGAGGTTTAGCTATGATGGCATACATGTGGATAAACCTACGGTAATATCCACAATGGCCCATAAAGGCTTGTACCTCTTTAATATTCCTTGGCCTGGGCAGCTCTGCTATTGCTCTTACTTTGTCCTCATCTGTTGAAATTCCATTCTTAGAAACAATGTGACCTAAGATTTTACCTTGTCGTACCATGAACACACACTTCTCTGGGTTCAGACACACTCGATAATCTCTACACTTGTTGAAGATTTGTCTGAGCTCAGGGATGTGGTAACTTCTTTCTTGGGAATGAGCGCATAAATCATCCATATATACTTCTAAGCTCTTTCGCAAGAACTCTTTGAAGACATGACACATGAGCCTTTGGAATGTTGCAGGTGCATTGGTGAGCCGAAATGGCATCACATGAAATGCAAAGATTCCCCATTCTGTGGCAAATGCCGTTTTGTGTTGATCTTCGGGGGCAATGGCTACTTGGTTGTAACCTGAAAATCCATCAAGGAAGCTATAAACTTCCTTGCCTGCAACACGCTCCAATAGATGTTCGGTGATTGGAAGTGGATAACTATCTCTGATTGTAGCGGCATTAACTTTTTTAAGGTTAATGCACACTCGCAATTTCCCATTCTTCTTGGGCACCACCACAATGGGGGACACCCATTCAGTGTGCTCAATCTCATAGATGAATCCAGCTTCAATCAGCCTGTCAATTTCCTCCTTTATTTTGGCTGCATAATTGTCATTATATGTGTAGGGCTTTTGTTTGGTGGGCTTGGCATCAGCGGTCATCGGAATCGTATGAGAGCAAATCTTTGGATCTACTCCTTTCAAGTCTCTATAGTGCCATGCGAACACATCCCTATATTCCCTTAATAGAGCTACAAGCTCTGCTTCTTCTTTTGCACTAGGTCATCTCCTATGTACGTACATCGTTCCTCGTTCCCTTCGATGGTCACTACAATTTTTTTGGTCTTTTCTTTATTGTCATATGCTTCTCCTATAATGGCCTCTCTCTTAGGCATCCGTACCAAAGTTTTTCGGTCTTCCACTTCATATTTCTTGAAATTTTCTGGTACTTCAAACAATGATTCTTCCTCTTCTTGTTTCACTACTTTTCTTTTCTTTTTCTTTTGACCTCCTTCACTTTTTTCCTTTGTATTTATCGTTTTAATACTCGTGAGGGGTTCTTCTTCTTTTTGGGTTAACACTCCTATGTCTTCTAAATAGTGTTCCTCTGAGTCAAAGTAAGTATCCATCACAATGGATTCTAGATCATCGTCATTCTCTTCTTCTTCTATGAACTCACTAGGATCACACTCTTCCAACAGGGGCTGACACATAAACACTGAAATATCATAACCCTCCTCATCACAATGAGGTGTCCATTGTTCTTCATTGACTGCAATGTCCATGGTAGCTAAGATTTCTGCCCAACCATGAGGCTCAAATTCCTCATCTGGAAATATCATCGGTGTATAGGCTGGGTCTTTTATTGGTCTATCTCCTGGGGAAGTTCCTTCTTCTCTTGCTTTTAGACGCTTTTCCTCTTCCTCCGCGACCTTGCACATCCACAAGTGAGTATCTTCATGCAGCCAGGATGGATCAGGTGAACTTCCAGAATGCACGGAGATAGAATCTTCTTTTGCTTTGTGGATAGGATTCCACTGTAGGGGTGGTACATCTCTGAAGGTGTAATCCTTCAGATTGACCTCGGTGGTGACCCCTAAGTGCTGTAAGTACAAGGAGTTGGTTCCCCAATCCTGTACTATTTGCAATTGTCGTAGGAAGGGTCTTCCTAGGATCATCTCCTAGACATTATTTTTTTCAAAGTCACATATAGCAAATGTATGTTCAAACTCTACACGACAAGTGGTTAGAGTTATCCCTTCAAGAAATCCTAGAGGTCTTTCAAAATGACCATCTGCCATTTGAAGCTTCATTCTTGTTGGTCTTAATGTGGGTTTGCCCCATCGCTTCCACAAGGAGGTGGTCGCAATAGCAACACCAGCACCTGAATCTACGATTGCTTTGGTTGTGTAACCTTGATAGGTGATTGGAAGATAAGTATTACCTTCTTCACCTTCACTCATGTCTCCTATCTTGTCGAGAGGTATCTCTGGAACTTTTTGCTTAGAGCCTACTTTTGGCATATTGGATTCAAGTTTTGGAACCTGATCCTTCACATGATTCCAGAGCTCAGGTTTTGCTTTGAGCAGCTCTTCCACAGTGAGATGACATTGAACCTTCGTGTTCTTCACAACATCAGTGTTTCTTGGAATCACTGAGTCTTCATTTCTTACCAATATTGTGGGAGCTCTGATCTGGATAGATTCAGCATCCCATGGGCCTATGAAATGAGGCAACTCTTGTAAAGAATTAGATTCAAAATCTAATCTTTCATCTTCTTGTTGTTCTGCTTGGTCTCCATAGATAGACGGGATGTCTTGGGGAAATTGATCATGAAGATCATCAATCTCAGGAATAGGAGGGGAATTACCCTTCTCCTTGGCCCATTTCTCTTCCTGTATTTCCCGCAGGAACTCTTGAGAGTACTGTTGAATTGAAGGAGGTATTCCAGCATCCGTGGAATTAGGAACATAAGCTCCCATTGGTGGTGAGCTTCCTCTTTCAATAACTGGTTGAGCCTGTGGAGGTAAAGAAACTTGTGGTTTGTTTACCAACTGCTCTAATCTTTCTAGTAAGCTTTGGAAATGCAAATTTGGTTTGATAGAGTTTGTCTGATTGAACTTTTGACTAGTCTCAAGTATAGCTTGAGCTTCTTCTACCATTTTCATGCACATTTTCATCCGTTCAATCTCTAAATCTGCTCCTGGGGTTGGATCTGCAAGAACAGACCCTGATTCCGGGTTATTTACAATGGGTGGTGGGGTGGAATGAGGTGGAGTGGATGGAGCTTCGGTATGTGAGGGGCTTTGAGATGCAATGTCTTCTATTTTTGTTTTGGTATCCCTTAGACTTTCTTCTAGCTCGGATAGCTTTTTGTTCCACTTGCGATTAGCCTTCTCTCTGGTTCTAGGTTCTCCTGCGATTAGCCTTTTTGTTCCACTTGCGATTAGCCTTTTTGTTTCCTCTTACTAGGTTCTCCTGACTCACTTGACCCCGATTGCTCAGATGGTTTTGCTTGTTGTGCAGCCTGTGCCCTAGTAACTGCCTGTACAGGAGCCACATTACTGTTACTTGAACTTGAATCTGCCACTAAGCCTACCACGTTGATGGGTGTGACCTTGGGTGCACTAGAGGGATTCCTGGGACACTCTCTAGGAAGATGTTCCTTGCCACACTCAGGACAAAAGCCTTGTATTGTAATGTTTTGCCCTTGTCCCAGAGTTGGTTGGTGGGGGCATTCACGAATGAAATGGTCGCCTTGACATCTAAAGCATGGTCCTCTAGGGGCTTGTGGTCTCTTTAGTCTCAATTGGGGCCTAGGATTTGGATTCATATACATGACATTGGAGTATTCTGGCTCCCAATTTTGTTCCATAGGTGGTGTCTCATATTGACACTGAGAAGTCTCACTTTGCTCAGGTGACTCTATATAATAAGCATGTGGACTATCTTCATGGACGTAGTCTGAACCATGAGCGTGAGAATCATTTTCTGGTATCAATGGGGTTAGCGGTACCAATGCTCTATTAGGGTTCTCCTCCGCCATCGTATATTTAACTAGGATCACATTGGCAGGAGCTGGCGGTTGGTTTCCTAGGACTGGTTGTGGCCGATATGGTGCCTGATATTGCTGCTGGTATTGAGGTTGATATTGTTGTGGCCTATAATATGGCTGTTGGTACTGATTCTGATACCTACCCTGCTGGTAAGGTTGCTGATAATTTTGTCTAACAGCCTGCCTGTTATAGGGACAATCTTGGGCCGCATGATTTGTGTACTTCCTTTCAATGGTGCAATATAGAGCATTAGGGTTTCCTTGGGGTTGAGTCGTCAACGGGCAAACATTAGCCATGTGATCTCCTCCACATGTATAACATCGCTTCACTGAAGTGACCCTTGGCATTTGTCTATTTTGAACTCCTAGCTTTTTGGCCACTTGCTCAGCTATCTCATCTATCTCAGTGGAGGCTCTAGAGGTATGACTTGTAGAACTATCAGAGTCCTTATAGAGTTTGGATAGTCCTAACTCCTCACCCAAGTTGTCTTCTATGTCAATGCATATCCGTACACATTCTTCTATGGATCTAGGCTCTTTCAAGTATACGTATGACCTTAGTTTTGTGCTCAATAGGCCATCTAAAAACAGTGCCACCTGTTTGGCTGATGTGGGTAATTCTGGTATAGGGCATCTTTCCAAGTACTGTCTAAACCTTCTTCCTGCAAGTCACACTGTTTCTTGGGGTGTCTGCTTGAAGCTGTGGATCAAGGATGATGTGTTATGTCTGATACCGCTTTTGGAAAATTCCACAATGAATTCTTCTAGCAGCTGACCTATCTCTCTATAGTTGCGACTATTTAGAGGTTGAAACCAAGCTAAGGCAGTACCCTTAAGAGTCAAACCAAATGCCTCGAACTGGGTGAATAAGTCTTCAACCTGTTCAACTCTTAGTACTTGTTTGAACTCCGCCACATGATCATAAGGATCTCCAAACCCATCAAAGTAGTTCTTCATTGTCTTAACCACTTGAGAGGGTCTAAGGGTTCTGGAGTGCTCTCGTGGTCTAGGCAATGGGAAATCATGATCATCTCTTTGATGCCTATGAACTCTATGTCTCTCCCTTTCAAGTCTTTCCGTTCCATATCCTGATCTATCTCTGCCCATTGTGTCTGCAAAGCTTACCTCCGGTCTCTCTCTAGTTCTTTCCCTGTGGGTTTCATGACTCTTGGATGATCCGGCTCCTTGGAGGCCCTGGGAAACATTAGATCTTGGTGGAGGGAAAATTGATTCACCTTGCCAAGTGTAAGCATGTCTGTCATGATCTGATACCAAGAATAATTTTTGAGATGTGTGATCTAGATAGACAACTTTCCCTGGTGTCTCTGGATCCTTGAATTCATAGATGGTGACTATTGGGCTGGGTTGATCTGGCCTAAATCTCCAAAAGGCTTCCTCCGTTTCTCTATTCACGAATAGTTCTATGCTTTTATTATCTTGAGGAATCCATTCTGGAGTGAGCACTCTGGTTAAGACTGACTTACCTCTAGGGGTCTTGGGTTCTCCTCCTAGGTCCCCTTTCTCTAGGTCTCCTATCTCATTCTCAGGAATGATATTTCCAAACTCATCTGTCCTATCTGGTAAGTTGGTACCACATACATGGTTCCTTCCTTATCAATGTAAGCACCCTCTTCGAACTTGACTACTGGGTGTTCAAGTCCAAAGGGTTGGTCAGGATTCTTGAGTTGAACCACTCATCGTCTTAGACCATCCTCATAGATGCGAGCACCTAATTGGTTGGTCCTGATATACTCCAATTGGGTCTTATAAGGACCTTCTGGTGTCTGTAAATAGGCAGTGCCTGAGCTACGTGTGGGTCTTTCCATGCTAAAAGACATTTCCGAGTCACTGGTTTCTAAACTTCGTGTGTAAGGATAACCACTAAGCTGTTGAGCCCAAGACTTGGCTGTATGGTTGACACTAGCCTCAGATGACCTAATGCTTTGTCTATCCTTGCCTAAGTGTCTGCCAGATCTCAGGTTCATAAGCCTTGGCTTCTAATCCCAAAGTTCTCTTCTATTGCTCAAAATCCTTTGGAACTCCTTGGTTTTCTAGTTTCCTTGAGGGTCAACTTCAAAATACCCTATCTAATAATCCTGGTATTAATTTTACTGTAACCAGTCGATGTTTTTGTTGTAATCCCCACGAGCTTTCCAACAAAACCAAAATCACAGCAAACAGATTTCGTATGAGAAAGTTATGCCAGTTCAGGGTTTTGGGGGTTAAAACAGGGAAACAGGGCCTCTCAGGAAATGCTTCAAATCAGGCGATACACGACATTTGTAGGACACGATACTTGATACTTGAGGAACTCGATACACGATACTTGGTATGTATCACGATACTTGAAGTAGGCAATACTCGATCTTCAACAAGTATCGCGAGCAAACTCCACGATACACGATCTTTGATAGGTATCGCGATCGCTGTATAACGATACACGATACTTGACTATCACGATACTCGGGCAAAACGATACTTAGCTCAAGACGATACTCGATATTTGGAAGAAAACGATACACGATCTCTGACTTAGGCGATACCCGATCTCTGATAAATATCGCGATCTCTGATAAACGATACACGATCTTCGACCGAAACGATACCGATCTCTCATGCAAACGATACACGACCTATGAACCAAACGATACACGATCACTGGTGAATATCGCGATCTTTGATTGAAACAATCTTTGGCACCAACGATACTCGATACTTGGCTCAAAACGATCGACGATACCTGAACAAAACGATACGCGATCTTTGGTAAGTATCGCGATCTCTGAGAAGCGATACACGATACTTAAGCCAAACGATACCCGATCTTTGATCCAAACGATACCGAAAGGAGGGAAATATCGCGATACTCGACCACAGGAGTAAAACGATACTTGCTAAGTATCGCGATACTCGACCGCGGGAGCAAAACGATACTTGACCCTTAGACAAATTTTGGGAAAGAATTTTTTCTAAGTTTTGGTTGTACACATGCTCTACTCTTTCCTCTCTCCTCTCCTCACTCTCTGTATCACCCCAAATCACTCCTTTTCACCTCTGTCAGTACCAAACGATACCTGACGCAGATCGTTTCCCTTTCCAAACTTAATTTACTGAGAAATTATAGATTAAATGGGTGTTTGCTCACCTTGAGAACCTCTCTAACTTCTTTGTCACTTCCCCTTGCTCTGCGTAACCCCAGGTTGCCCGATTGCTCACTCACGATCTCTGGCGAAGCTCTCACGATACTTGGCGCAGGTTTAGTCTTGTCCGGGGCTGTTCACTCAGATTTTTAGCTATTTTGGTGCTACTTCTTCAGCGCCCCTATTCTGCACCCTCTCCAAGCTTCTTGCTCACAACCACAAGTAAAAACAAGGTGAATGTACTCTAAAAAATGGAAAAAATTGAGAAGATGAAGGTGGGTGGAGATGGTGATGATGGTGAAGATGAAGAAGAAGGAAAACTCAAAAACTGAACTGAAAATGATGATTTTTTTACCTTCCAACGTCGCTACTCTACGTATTACCATCACATGCTTGTCCTCCAAGCTCTCTCCCCGGCAACGGCGCCAAATTTGGTGTCACTCTAGCACAATGGTGAGTACCAACGTGAGGAGATACACCTCATAAATGTCAATCCGTGGAGACGTGAGGACCGGTATGAAGACCGTGAGCAAGTGATGGCACAAGTGCGTGAGTGAAAGCACACAAGCATGCACACACATACACACACACGCGCACAAAGTAAGAACAAGGAGTGGAACAATGGAAGATCTTCGATTATACAAGAGCTCTCTCACAAAACTGAAATCTACAACAAGCTAACCTCAAAAATGAGCTCTCCAGCCCTTTTTATAGTTTTTGAGTGGTTTTGGCCCTGTCCAGACCTAGTGTCCGGCCTAGTTAAAAAATAGGTTCCAGGGCTTATTTGGGGGCTCAAACGGAGTCTAAAAACTATGAAAATTGGTAGGATGGTAGTTCTAATACTCCTCAAGCTCGAGGACTCCTCGGCTTGAACAAAATGGAGTTACAAAAATGGAAAATGGTATTTACAATGGTTTTTAGTGATAAAAATCACTATTTTTGTAGGGATTTCTTCTGAAAATTTGACAGGTGCTTCTTGGAGCTCCCTACTAGCTCCTTCTTCTTGTGTGTCCACTTCCTTGATGCGCTTCCATGCTTTGTCCTTGACCTTGAGCTTCTTGGAGCTCCCTACTAGCTCCTTCTTCTTGTGTGTCCACTTCCTTGATGCGCTTCCATGCTTTGTCCTTGACCTTGAGCTTCAACAATGTATCACTTCAAACAAGGACTCTTTTTTTTGTGTGGTTACTTTTCTTTTTCTCACTCTTGTCATCTTTTGGCCTGTTAAATTTCTTCTCAGGTTTACACACTTCTTGTTCTTGGTCCTAGCATCCACCAAATAGAGGTACTCATCTTATGAAATGTAGAAAGATTCTATGATGATGGATTCATCATCCTCATCATTAGCTTTAGTTATCACTAATGTATTAGGCTCACATTCTTGGACAATCGATTTAAACATGAGGGTTTCTATCATGAATACTGAGATTTCATAGCCGTCTTCATCACAATGGAGTTTCCATTGTTCCTCATTTATGGCTATGTTCATCATGTGTAATATTTTAGCTCAATCATGGGGTTCAAACTCTTTGTCTGAAAATACCATAGGTGCATAGGTTGGGTCTTGAATAGATCTCGGGTTTTTGTTTGCACATAAGTTTCTTGCTTCTAATATATTTTCCTCTTCTACTAAAATTTTACACATCCAAGTGTGTATCATCGTGCATCCATGAAGAATCTGATCCTATGGAATGTACTTATTCTATCTCCTCCACTATTGTATGGACTGGGTTCCATTACACGGGTGGTATGTCTCTATGCAAATATCCTTTAAGATTGAGTTTAGTGGTGACCCCTAAATGTTGTAAGTATAGAGAATTGGTTCCCCAATCTTGGATTATCTGCAATTGTCTCATAGCCTACCTAAAATCATCTCATAGATGTGATTCTTTCCAAATTTGCATATTGCAAAAGTCTGTTCAAACTCTACAACACAAGTACTAAGAGTTGTCCCTTCTAGAAATCCTAGGGGTTTCTCAATATGCCCGTCTACCATTTGCAATTTCATCCTAGTAGGTGGTGGCAATGGCAACTCCTACTCCCAAATCTATAATAACATTCATTGTGTACCCCTAGTAAGTGATAGGAAGATAGGTGTTCCCTTCTTCTCCCTCACTCATATCTCCTATCTTATTCGAGCATGTCTTAGATACCGTATTTAGAGAACCTACCTAAGAGTGGGAATTAGTTACTTGTGGCAGTTGGTTTACTATGTGCTTCCACAACTCAAGTTTGATGTTGAGCAACTCTTCTAAAGTGAGATAGCATTGTGCTTTAGTGTTCTTCACCACTTCTGTGTTCCTAGGTAGAATTGATTCATCATTTCTTACCAGGAGCTATCATATGAATAGACTTAGATTCCCAAGGACCTATAAAGTGAGGAAATTCCTGCAAGGAACTAGATTCAAAGTCTAGTTTTTCACTCGACTACACATCTTCTTGCTCCTCATATATAGAGGGAATTGATCATGAAGGTCATCCAGTTCTTCAATAGGAGGAGGGTGCTCTCTCTCCTTGGTCCCTTTTTCCTCTTGTATCTCTCTCAAGAACTCCTACGAGTAGCAATTTATAGAGGAAGGAATTCCACCATCAGTAGAATTAGCAACATAAGCATTGTGTGGGATTAAAATTATTCCTTCATGTCCTCGATTATGAGCCTTTGGTGTAGCTATAGTCTTAAGTTTATCTACTAGTTGCTATAACCTCTCCAAAAGTCCGTGGAAATGCAAAAACTCAGCCATGTTTCGCCCTTCTTGAATTCAAGCCTAATAAACCTTGAACATCATGCCCAAGTCTTGTAGAGTAGGATCTATTAAGACCAATCCTACTTTGGGTGGTGGTGGAATGGATGGTGAGATTCGATGAGGTGGGTGAGATGGTGGTGGATTATGAGAGTGTGTTTGAGATGCAATTTTGATTATTTTTGTTTGTTTCTTTAAGGCTCTCTTCTAGTTCACTAGCTTCCTAATCCATTGTCTCTTCATTCTTTCTTAGGTATCCTTCCAAGATCTCATCCTTCTTTTACCTTTGCTCTCTCACTTATTCTCTGATGTGTTCTCTTGATTGACACCTAGAGTCTTTTGTAAAGCATGTGCTCTAGTGACTACTTCTATAGGGATTATATTCATCGCATTTCCATTAGGTCCTACTATCAAACCAATAACATTGATAGGAGTACTTTTTTTCACGTTTGTTGGGTTCTTTAGAAAATCTCTCAACAAATGTTTCTTTCCATAATCAGGACAAAAGCCTTGAATCAGTAGAGGTTGGGATTTTCGTGGTGGAGGAAGTGGACAGTCACAAATGAAGTGATCTCCCTAGCATCTATAACATGGTCCTCTAGTTGCTTGGGGTCTTATCTATTGTAATTGGGGTCTAGGGTTTGGATCTATATACATCACATTGGAGTATTTAGTATCCCAATTATGCTCTAATGGTGCTTTGTACTGATAGATTTCATTATGCTCCAGTGACTCTATGTAGCAAGACGGTCAGCTATCTACATGGCTAGAGTCAAAACTTTGAGCATTTGGATCACTATATGAGATCGTTAGGGATGCTAGCACTAGGGCTCTATTTAAGTTGTCTTTTGCCACTACATATTTCATAAAGATCAGATTGGCAAGTAGTGGTGGCTTTTGACCTAATGCAAGTTGAGCCCTCTATTGACCTTGGTAGTGTAGTTGATATGGTTGTTGTGGTCTATAATATGGTTGTGATTGATACTGATTTTGATATCTTCTTGGTTCCTAGCATGGTTGTTGGTAGTTTTGCCTAACCACTTGTTTGTTGTAGGGGTACTCTTGTGTAGTATGATTGATGTACTTCCTCTCAATGGTGCAATACTGAGCATTTGGGTTTCCTAGATTTTGAGTCATCAAGGGGCATACATAGGCCATGTGGTCTCCTCCACAACTATAACAACACTTCACTGAGATCACTCTAAGGGTTTGCCTACTAAAAACTCCTAACTTTCGGGCCACTTGTTTTGCTAAGTCATCTATTAAGGTTGATGGTTTGGATGTGAAACTAGTAGAAGAATCTAAATCCTTATACAGCTTAGAGATCTCTAGCTCATTACCCAAGTTATCCTCAATGTCAATGCACATTCATACACATTGCTCTATAGTTTGGGTTTCCCGGAGATAAACATATCATCTTAGCTTTGCACTCAATAGGCCATCAAAAAACAAGGAAACTTGCTTAGCCTGGGTATGTAGTTTTGGGTAGGACATTAAACTATCTAAATCTATGCCCTGCTAGCCTAATTGTTTTCTTAGGAGTCTTCCTAAAGCTATGGATCGATGATTAGGTATTATGTCGAATGGCACTCTTAGAGAACCATGTTATGGAGGTGTCAAATAACTATGTAATGTTCTTGAATTGTTCCCAACATAATACTTGAAACCATTTTTAGGGCTTTGTTTTTCAACAAAAGACCAAAAGCTTGGTATTGAATGAACATATCATCAACCTCTTTTGATCGCAATACCTGCTTTAATTTGGAGATGTGATTGTAATGATGTTCCATTCCATCAACATAGTTTTTCATGGCTTTCACTAATTCACTCAGTCTTAGTGTTCTAAGCACAAACATCATTTTAGCTGTGTGAATGATTTTTCACACTCCTCATTCTATTTGAAATTAGTTAGAACATTGCACAAGGGTTTGGCAATGATTGCATACATGTGGATAAATCATCTATAATATCCACAATGGCCCATTAATGCTTGTATTTCCTTCATTGTTCTATGTCATGGTAATTCTGCTATGGTTCTCACTTTATCCTCATTCATTGATATTCCATCTTAGATACTATATGACCTAACATTTTCCCTTGTTGAACCATAAATAAATAGTTTGCTTGATTTAAGCACACTTGGTATTCTCTCCATTTATCAAATATCTATCTAAAATTTGAGATGTCATTTTGTTGTATGTAGGAATATGTGCACAGATCATCCACGTAGACCTCTAGATACTTACACATGAACCCTTTAAAGATGTGACACATGGGTCATTGAAATGTAGTAGGTGCATTGATGAGACCAAATGACATCACGTGAAATGCAAAATTACCCCATTCAGTGGCAAAAGCCATCTTATGTTGGTTTTCTAGGGATATGGCTACTTGGTTGTAGCAAGAAAACCCATCAAGGAAGCTATAAACTTCCTTGTCCGCTACATGTTCTTATAGATGTTGAGCGATAGGAAGCGGCTAATTATCTCTTATGGTGGTGGGATTAACTTTCTTTAAGTTAATACACACATATAGTTTTCCATTCTTCTTTGGCACCACCACAATGTGGGATACACATTCAGTATGTTCAATTATAGATAAATCTTGATTATATCACTATGTCAATTTTCTCCTTTATCTTTGTTGGATACATGTCATTATAAGTGTATGGTTTTTGTTTCATGGGTGTGGCTTCTAAAGTCATGGGGATCCGATACGAAAAAAATATCCGGATCCACTCCATTCAAATATTTATACATCCAAGCAAATATGTCTCAGTATTTTTGTAAAGGGTTTATTAACTCTTGCTCTTCCTCAATGCTTAGGTCATTCCCTATATACATGCTTCATTCTTCATTGTCTTCAATTGTCATTTCCTTATTCTTGTAAGCTTCTCCCATGAAAACCTCTCATTTTGGCATCCTCACCATAATTTTACTATCCTCTATCTCATATTTCTTAAAGTTAGGTAATTTGAACAGTGATACATTTTGTCCCTATGTTGATGCGTTCTTTTCGCATTTCTTTTTCTTGTTTTCTGGCTCAACTTGAGTCAATCCTAATGGTTGATCAATATGTCCATCTGTCATTTGAAGCTTCATTCTAGTGGGTTGTTATTGTATAATTCATGGGTTCAGAAGGCTAAATATAGGGATTCTAGAGGTTAGAATATGATGTATGTTTGCCTTGGTTCAACACTTGAATTACCCTTGGAACATGCTTGAACCTTTGGGTTGAAACCTTGGTACTTACCCTTGGATATTTATTCATATGAGCTCCCAATCGAATGGTTGTGAACCTTAGGCTTTATTTATCCTAAGGTGTGGGAACGTTAGTCTTGGAAGAAGCTTCTCCTAGTGACAACTTGGGGTGGACAGAGTGGAGGGACTTACGAAAATCCATGGGCAGCACTTATGCTCTTTTCTTCACTTGATGAAAAGTGACAAGAGTTGTTCTATCTCTTATAGCCCCCAAATCTCTACTTTTATATCCTATATGGGATATTAATCCAAATGCTCATTCTCTGTGCACCTCAAGAAGCCCATATGTCCTTCACCTCTGTATATATCCATAGCATGCAAGTTCATTCTCTATTGGAGATGTCCATGAGATGCATAATTTTTTTGGCCATCGGGAAGGCATTTTGTAAGGATACATTTTTTGTGAAGATTTCTGACTGAATCGATGGACTGTTTCACTTGTAACCCTTCAAAAAATTAAGAGAATTGGATTACTTCTCGATGTAGGCAAAGAGACATCCACCAAACATGTTGGGCTGTCGAACTATTGCAGCACATGGAAGTTCAACTATATGATGTGGCTTTGTGGACTATGCCTTTTGTTCATTTTTATTTGTCTATTGGTGTTTGTGATTGTAGAAGTATGTCCAAGTGTACTCAAACTTGGCACTAGATTGTGTGAAGTTCTTACTTCAGAATTGTGATTATTTGGTGTCTGGGGGCTTAACATATAAGGTGCTCTTATTTGGGTTGTTCTCAAAGCCATGTGCCATTAAGTAGGCATATATCTTTTCATACCAAGCATGTGGTGCTTACTTCAAACCATATAATGTCTTTTTCAACCTACACACTTTGTTTTCATGCCCTTTATACACAAAAACCATGAGGCTGAAAAACATACACTAATTCATGCAAGTCACCATTCAGAAATGCAATTTTAATGTCCAATTGGTGTACATTTCAACCATGATGAGATGTAAGTGCACAGATGCTATGAACAATAGTCATTTGGCATGTAGGAGCAAAGGTCTCATCAAAATCAATGCCTCTTCCTCGAGCATAACCTTTTGCAACAAGCCTAGTCTTATGCCTGTCAACTGGTAGAGGCCTCTACACCCAAAACAAAGTATGCTAATCTTGTGTAGAATGAAGAATGGGCATTTACCACTGTTTGCAATTATGATCCATCTTCTCATGAACAATGTATGTCTATAGTAGACTCAGATGTTTGGTACTTTGATAGTGGGGCAACCAAACATATTACCTCGCAATGCAATTTCTTCACTTCACTCGAGCATGCCCCTACACGGAATACTGTCACATTCACCAACAACTCCTCTTATCCTTTCATGGGAGTTGGTAAGATCATTCTGACTACTATTGATGCTAGTTCTTTTACATTCTCAGATGATTTATTTGTGCAAGGGATCAAGAAGAATCTGTTATCAGTTTTAGCTTTAGCCAAGATTGGCTTGGTTGTGAAATTTATTGATGACAGATGTATAGTTCATGATCTATCAAATGGAGACATTATTATTGCTTCTGGCATTTTCTATCCTTGGTTGTATAAGCTCATAGACTATGAAAACATTGTGAATGATTCAACATGTGCAGTACATGATTCTCAGGCTATATTGGATGCAAAGCTTTTGCAGCATGCTTTGGTCATCTAATTTTGCTAGTTTGTTATGCCTGTAGAAATCTAAAATGGTGTCCTCTTTGCACAAACTTGAGGCACCTGATAAACATGTATGTGAAGACTGTATTTTAGGTAAAATGCAATGTTGCTCCTTCCCAAAAAATGGTTCAATTCGAGCTACTTAGAAATTGTAGCTTGTTCATAGTGATGTCTATGGTCCTATGCAAACACCTTCTTTTGGGAACTATCTTTACTACATGACTTTCATCGATGATTTTTCTAAGCATGCATGGGTATATCCATTGAAAGCAAAGTCGGAAGTTTTTATGTGCTTCAAACAATTTCTGGTTTTGGTTGAAAATCTGTCAGCATGTAAAATGGTCACCCTCCATTCTCATCGAGGGGGGGGGAATATATGTCTTCTAATTTCAATACATTTTTGGTTGAATGTTGGATAAAACATCAGTGTATAGTGTCATATATACCTCACCAGAATGGAGTTATTTAATGGAAGAACAAGTCATGTAAAACAATAGTTACGCAATATAACACAGGAGCAGTAGTAGAGAAGATAAAAGATATAGGAGAATCTCAACAATTTTCTACTAGCAGCAAGTACAAAGATAATGGCGTTGTCCACCTATGCACTCTCAAGGTAGAGCTTAAATGGTGATCTAGACAACTCTAGATAGGGAGATACAAGGTAGAGGTATGTTGGCTCAATTCGATGTCTCAGGTAGTGCAGAAGTCATGTATATATAGGATCATGGGTGGCCTTCTGTGGATGGATATACATGGGCAGTAGAGTGTGGGCGGCCACTGCCTGCGTAATTGCCATACACAGCCTAGACCAGTTGAATCGACCTAACAAATATAAATGATTTCTGACTCCAACAAGGAATATTCCATGGAATATTCCCTTTACCATCGAACCGGGGTGTTGCCCCCAGACCCCCACCAAGGGGCGTGCTCGTCCCCTTGGACCCCCTAGCCGGGGCTGCTCACCACTGCCCCGGACCCCACAATTGGGGACCCTGGTAACTCCCTTTCCTTATAATAGCTTACATGGTCCAATATGACCTTCATCCAGTATGCAAGTTGGGATTCCCATCAATGCACGCTTGGCTTCTCCTCATAATGGGGGCCTTACAAAATGTGCATACAATCATGAGGGGTAGAAATTGATCATATACTAACACCCCCCTCAATGTTTATTGATGATAAATCAAGTAGTTCTCGATCCTATGCCCATCTGTTAAAGATGTCTATTGAGTTGTTCTCTTCCAAGTGCTTTAGTGAATATGTCAGCACAATTTACCTCTATTGGGCAATATTCTAGCTCCACAATCTCATCTTCAATTAGCTCATGAATGTAATGGTACTGTACTTATATGTGCTTGGTGTGAGCATGAAATACTAGGTTCTTTGCAATAGCCATACAACTTTGATTATCACACTTGAGTAGAGTCGCCATATTTGATGGAAAGCTTAGATCTGCAAGAATTCTCCTTAACTAGACTACCTCAGAAGAAGCAAAGTTGGTTGCTTCCTACTTACCCAAGAAAATATTCCTTAACCAAGTGAGAAACAATATCCAGAAACTGATTTTCTAGAATCACAATCTCCAGCCCAATCTGAATCACAATATCCTTGAAGTGTATCACCTATGGTATAAAAGATACCAAAATCCAAGGTTTCTGCAATGTACCTTAGAATTCGCATTCCAGCATTCTAGTGACTCTCCTTAGGGATGTTGGAAAACTTGCTTAACACTCCAATAGCATAGCAAATGTCTGGTCTAGTGTTGCACAGAAAAATAAGACTTCCAACGAGCTTCCTATACTTCTTAGCATCTACATCAGGCATGTTATCATCCATAGATAGCTTATGATTTACCTCCATAGGTGTGCTAGTTGGTTTGCAGTCCATCATTCCAAATGCCTTGAGAATTTCTTTGGCATATTTTTGTTGTGAGATGAAAATGTCATCCTTCCTTTGGCATACTTCAATTCCCAAACAAAAATGCAGTAGACCTAAGTCTTTCATTTCAAACTCAGTTCCCAAGCTGATATGAGTTTGATTGATGAGTTCCTGATGATCTCTTGTAATGATCAAATCATCTACATATACAATGACAACAACTAGCTTGTTATCCCTTTTCATTACATATAAGTTAGCATTAGAAGTACTTCTTTCAAAACCCATATTTTTGAAAAAAATATCTATCCATTGGTACCAAGCCCATGGAGTTTGCTTAAGTCCATACAAAGCTTTCTTCAACTTCCAAACTTTATTTTCTGAATTGGGCACCTCAAAACCTGGTGGTTGAGATACATATACCTCCTCCTTGAGGTGACCATTCAAAAATGCAAATTTGACATCCATCTGGAGAATATGCCAGGCCTTTTGTGCAGCTACCACAAGTACCGTCTGAATAGTTATCATGTGTGCTGTTGGCGCAAAAGTTTCTTGAACATCAAATCCTTCAATCTATGAAAAACCATGTGCAACTAATCTTGCCTTATACTTTTCTAATGTTCCATCTGCTTTATATTTAGCTTTCCAAATCCATTTAGTACCTACTACCTTCTCTTTGGCGGCAAGTCCACTATATCCCATGTATCATTTTTTAGTATACTATCATACTCAGACTGCATTGCTGCTCTCCAACCTGGATCATCAAGGGCTTCTCCAATGGTTTTAGGTTCCTTTATCGAGCCCATGATATCTGTCATTAGAGCCATGTTAACAATGTGTTTTGAGGCTCTTCTTTGCTCCTCTATGTGAAGAGATGGATAGATATGTGTTGAAGATGAAGAGGTGTTGCAAAATCTTTGCTCTACACCAGCCAAATGAACTCCAGGAGTAGATGGTGGGCCCTTTTAGCTTGCCAATGGATGTATTAGACACCCTATGTACCTTGGAAGATCACTCTCAAAAAGATAGATCAAAACAGATAAGTTGGAGTTAGCTCAGAGGTGAAAACTTGCTATTCTTGGTTGATACACCTGTCCAGTGTTTTACATAATTCTCTGAGCACAGCAGCAATTAGATTAATTCCTCTTGGGGAAGGCTAGGTAGCTTAAAGAGCTAACTTTAGAGAGTAATCTCATCAAAGATAACAAACCACACACTGAGAATGACTTTTAACAAGTGATGACATCATCCCGATTTTCACGGGCTGCTACAGAAATAGACCAGTGAGTAGAAAAATTAACATAACTCAAGATTTAAGAATCCAATGATCATGAAAATTTTTATGCTTATACTAGACAGTAAGCTGAATCCAACAAGCTTTAAATCACTGAATTTGGATGAGTAACCACTGAGAAATGACTCTGACAAGATGACTGAAAAAGTCGGGTACCTAACAGAGAAGTGAAGATGAACATACCCTGTTGACTTCAAATGAACATAACTGAAGATTCCAACATCCAAATGACATGAAAATTTGTGAGCATATAGTAGATTTATAGAGCTAACTTTACCAAGTTAAATCACTGAAAATGATGAACCAAGTGCAGAGAAACAATCTCTGCAAGCTAACTGAGAAAAACTGAAGTAATGGCAGTGAGTAGTACACATCACAAGAACATGGAAAGATGAACTCAAATAATCATGAAAATGAAAGTATATTGCTTGTACAATACAATGACTTACTGATACATATGTGTGCCTTGTAATCACACCTTGATATGGCATAAAGCTCAGCTCTTGGAGGTCTTCACATAGGTCTCTCTAACCACGACTAAAACTGCCATCTATTTATAGTTGAGTTTGGGAGGCTAACTTCCCTCAATCACTCTCCAATCAATCAATGATTGATTTGATTCTCTACCTACCACAAATCACGAATTCGTGGCTCCTCTTTCCATTCTTGATCATGTGGGCTCAACCACTTAAGATTCTCTTACTTTTACATTAAGTAAACTCTTCAAAAGTTACAAGAGGTAGTTCACAAGTGAACTTTACATAGTCTTCATTTTGAAGCTTCTTTAATGACTTTGTGAGACTCAAGCCAATACTTAGGCTTGTCATAGACTTGCTCCAACAGCTCCCCCTCAAGCCAAGTATGCTTGAGGTCTTCAATCTTCCAAGATTACCTGCAAACCAATCATAGCCTTGAATTTGCAAAGCTTTGTACCATCCAATGCTTTGGTTAGAATATCTGCATATTGTTGATGAGTGGACACATATGATATTTGAATCTCTTTGATTAGAACCTTCTCTCGTACATAGTGATAATGAACTTCAATATGTTTAGTCCTTGCATGAAAAATAGGATTAGCAGCCAAATGAATAGAACTCATATTGTCACCAAAAATAGTTGGAGTTCCAAACTCCAATCCAAGATCTTTGAACAATGTCTTCATCCACATAGCTTCTTGTGTAGTTATGGCAAGACCTCTATATTCAGCTTCAGTAGAAGAGAGAGCAACTGTGGGTTGCTTCTTGGATGACCATGAAATAAGCTTTGAACCTGCAAAGGTAAGATAACCTGAAGTGCTCCTTCTATCTTCCTTGGAGCGAGCCCAATCTGCATCAGAAAATAGCTTCAAACCTAAATCAGATACATAAGGATAGTAAAGTCCTTCATTTATGGTTCCTTTGAGATATTTGAGTATCCTTTTGGCAGCATCCATATGTGGTTTCCTTGGTGTGTGCATAAATTGGCTTAGCACACTCACACTGTAACATATATCTACTCTTGTCAATGTGGCATAGTTGAGACTACCCACTAAACTTTGATATGATGTGATGTCCTCTATGAGTTCACCTTCATGTGAGCTCAATTTGTGATTGACCTCCATTGGAGTACCTGCAATCTTACAATCTTGGATCTTGAATTTTGCCAACATGTCCTTAATGTACTTTCTTTGAGTGAGAAACAAACCATGATCTTTGTAGACAACTTCCAAACCTAGGAAGTAGGTAAGTGAACCCAAATCACTTATCTTGAACTCTTCTCTCATCTGATCTTTGATCTTCTTCATACCATCTGCATCATTTCCTGTCAATATAATATCATCTACATATACACATAGGTAGATGACCTCGGAATTACTCTTTTTAATAAAGAGTGAAGGATCTGCTTTGCTTGGTTGAAAGCCTTTGTCCTGCAAGAATGAAACAAGCATGAAATTCCAAGCTCTTGGAGCTTGCTTGAGACCATACAATGCTTTGTTAAGTTTACACACATAATCAGGATAAACTTGATTCTCAAAACCAGGTGGTTGTGCCATATATACCTCTTCTGTTATCCAACCATTCAAGAATGCATTCTTCACATCTAGTTGAAGTATCTTCCAATTCTTGGAAGAGGCAATACTAAGCAAAACCCTAATAGTAGGCATCTTTGCCACAGGAGAGAAAGTCTCCTCATAATCAATTCCCTGAGTTTGTGCAAAGCCTTTTGCTACAAGCCTTGCCTTATACCTGTTAATGGAACCATCAGAATTCTTCTTGAGTTTATAGACCCATCTTGAGCCTATTACCTTCATGGATGAAGTCTTGGGCACCAAATCCCAAGTGTTGTTTTCCTCGAGTGCTTCAATCTCTTCCTTCATTGCATGCTTCCATTCTGTTTTTGCTTTGGCCTCTTCAAATGATGATGGCTCCTCTTCGTTTATGTCCTGTGCTATGTAGATAGAATGTTTAGTTACTAATGAGGTGTCAAACCCATACCTTTCTGGTTTTTTCTTTTCCCTCATAGATCTTCTTAGGCCATGATGTGATGATTCTGCCTCATGTCCAAGTTCCTGCAATTTTGCTTTACCTTTAGACTTCCATGCTTTGATCTTTTCCATCTGACATTCTTCATCATCCTCTGAGGTGTCTTGTTCTTCAATCTTTGATTGTTCTCTACCAAGCTTTGGAAAATCTTCTTCAAGATCATATGGTAAATTGACCTTCCTGCATGAATCTTCATACCATGAATTGTTCTCATCAAAAACTACATCTCTGCTTACCAAGAATCCTTTGTTGGTAGGGTTGTATAACCTGTAGCCCTTTTGATTGTTGTCATATCCAATAAATACACACCTTTCTGCTTTTGGATCCATCTTGCCTCTAACCTGTGAAGGAACATGAGCAAAAGCAATACATCCAAAAATTTTACAATGATCGAAACTTGGTCTTCTTCCATTCCAAGCCTCATATGGAGTCATCCCATCAAGGGATTTTGAAGGCAACCTGTTAATCAAGTAAGTGGCTGTAGATACAGCCTCAGCCCATAAGTAATTAGGTAAATGCTTTTCATTTAACATAGACCTTGCAGCTTCAACAATTGTCCTATTCCTCCTTTCTGCCACTCCATTTTGCTCAGGAGTGTACCTTGTAGTTACCTCTCTTTTGATTCCTCTTTCTTGAAGAAAAGAATCAAACTCATGGGAGAAGTATTCTCCCCCTCCATCTGACCTTAGCCTTTTTAGTGATTTACCTATTTGATTCTCCACAAGAGCCAAATATCTTTTGAAACATGAAAAAACTTCATCTTTGTGTTTCATAAAGAATAGGATAGTCCATCTGCTGCAATCATCAATAAAGGAAACATAATACCTTGATCCTGATATTGAAGCTTCCTTGCTTGGTCCCCATACATCTGTATGAACCAACTCCAAGAGATCTCCATGCATATAACCTTTCTTCATGAATGGTAACCTGTGAGACTTTCCAAACTGACATGCACTACACTTATAAATCATATATTGTTTTGACAAGTTAGGGAGTCCAAGTACACTTTGGTCCCTGCAGATTTGCTTTAATGACCTTTACCAATATGTGCTAACCTTTTGTGCCATACTTCCAATTCTGTGAGTATCTGACTACCATAATTAAAGAGAGCAATGTTTCTAGTGTCCTGTAATTCAAATGTGAACAATCTACCTGTCTTTTCACCTTTTGCAATTCTTCTGAATCCTTGACTTGGGTCTTCAACAAATGCTCCTACTTTTGTGAACCTGACTTGCAACCCTTTCTCTACTATCTGCCCAACATTTATCAAATTCTTTGTAATGGTAGGGACATAGAGTACCTTACTGAGTAGGTTGATGTTTCCATCAGGTGCTTTGACATTGCCTATTTTCTCCACAAGATGTTTTGTATCATCTCCTGTTTGTACCTCATGCTTATTCCTTGGATCTTCTAAATCTGATAGGAGTGCCACATTTCCTGCCACATGATTTGAACAACCTGAATCTATGTAGAAAACATGCTCATCAGATTTACCTTGTGGCATAGCCATGTTCATGATCAATAATGAATCCTCTTTGTTTGAGTCTTCTGTGTAGTTATTGTAGTCTCTCCTTCCTTTGTAGCCTCCTTGATAGTTTGAATGATTGTAGTTGTTGTAGTTGCCATGGTAGTTGTTGAACCTTCCTCTTGAGTAGCCATAACTTCCTCTATTGTATCCTCTGCCTCTTTGATTCCTGGAATTCCTAAAGCAATTTTCAGTTGTATGATTAGTAAATCCACAAATAGAACATGAGTTGGAGTCTTGGGATCTCCCCCTGCCTTGTCTACCTCCTCTTCCTCTACCTCTGCCATGTCTTTCTCTACCTGCATAGTTAGCTTGATATGTACCTGCTTCATCATCCACTTTCTTTGCCTTTCCTTTGTTATCTTTAGACTTGCTTTTATCCGTGTATAAAGCTGAAGATTGATTACCTTTAGAGCTTTCTCCATTTTTGATAAGCTTTGCCTCTTGAGTAAGTAGTTGTCCAATGAGTGTGTTGAAATCAGGTACATGCATGTCCATGTACAAATCCATAGCTGTGGTGAATGCTTCCCACTTATCATCTGCCTTCAATCCATTGATGACCTGCCTTACAATTTGCTCTTCATCTATTACCTCTCCAATGCTTCCCAACTGATCCGCTATGTCCTTGAGCTTTGTGACAAAATCAGTCACATTTTGTTTGGGAGCCTTCTTGAGAGTTGTGAAATCCAGCCATAGTTGATGCTTCCTAGCTTTAGTACTTGAAGAAAAGAAAGCTTCAAGTGCATCCCACACTTCCTGAGATGTCTTACAACTTCTAATGTGAGGCAACAAAAAATCTGAGATAGAGTTGAGGAGATAAGACCTTGCAAGTGCATCCTTGGAGCACCATGTGCTCAATCTTTCTTGCTCTTCTTGTGTTGGTTGACTTTTGTTCCTGAAACTTGGCATAACTTCATCTCCAGCCACATAACCATATAAACTTCTACCTTGAAGATAAGCTTCCATCCTTAATGACCAAGCTGAGTAGTTACTTCTGTCCAATTTGTCAATTGATGAAGGAAATCCATCTGCCATGTTGTCCAACCTTGCTCTGATACCACTGTGAAGAGATGGATAGATATGTGTTGAAGATGAAGAGGTGTTGCAAAATCTTTGCTCTACACCAGCCAAATGAACTCCAGGAGTAGATGGTGGGCCCTTTTAGCTTGCCAATGGATGTATTAGACACCCTATGTACCTTGGAAGATCACTCTCAAAAAGATAGATCAAAACAGATAAGTTGGAGTTAGCTCAGAGGTGAAAACTTGCTATTCTTGGTTGATACACCTGTCCAGTGTTTTACATAATTCTCTGAGCACAGCAGCAATTAGATTAATTCCTCTTGGGGAAGGCTAGGTAGCTTAAAGAGCTAACTTTAGAGAGTAATCTCATCAAAAATAACAAACCACACACTGAGAATGACTTTTAACAAGTGATGACATCATCCCGATTTTCACGGGCTGCTACAGAAATAGACCAGTGAGTAGAAAAATTAACATAACTCAAGATGTAAGAATCCAATGATCATGAAAATTTGTATGCTTATACTATACAGTAAGGTCAATCCAACAAGCTTTAAATCACTGAATTTGGATGCGTAACCACTGAGAAATGACTCTGACAAGATGACTGAAAAAGTCGGGTACCTGACAGAAAAGTGAAGATGAACATACCCTGTTGACTTCAAATGAACATAACTGAAGATTCCAACATCCAAATGACATGAAAATTTGTGAGCATATAGTAGACTTATAGAGCTAACTTTACCAAGTTAAATCACTGAAAATGATGAACCAAGTGCAGAGAAACAATCTCTGCAAGCTAACTGAGAAAAACTGAAGTAATGGCAGTGAGTAGTACACATCACAAGAACATGGAAAGATGAACTCAAATAATCATGAAAATGAAAGTATATTGCTTGTACAATACAATGACTTACTGATACATATGTGTGCCTTGTAATCACACCTTGATATGGCATAAAGCTCAGCTCTTGGAGGTCTTCACATAGGTCTCTCTAACCACGACTAAAACTGCCATCTATTTATAGTTGAGTTTGGGAGGCTAACTTCCCTTAATCACTCTCCAATAAATCAATGATTGATTTGATTCTCTACCTACCACAAATCACGAATTCGTGGCTCCTCTTTCCATTCTTGATCATGTGGGCTCAACCACTTAAGATTCTCTTACTTTTACATTAAGTAAACTCTTCAAAAGTTACAAGAGGTAGTTCACAAGTGAACTTTACATAGTCTTCATTTTGAAGCTTCTTTAATGACTTTGTGAGACTCAAGCCAATACTTAGGCTTGTCATAGACTTGCTCCAACACTCTATTCTCTTTGGTCTTCGTAATCCATCCGAGGATGATTCTGGTACATCTACATGTGGATTGTGATCATCAAAGAGCTGTTGTGCCCACTTTGGTAGTGGCTTATGCTATGTAGCTACAACTGGTTGGCTTTTTATTGAGGAAATTTCTCCATCAGATGTTTCCTCCTCCTCAACTTTAACCTGTCTTTTTATAGGCACAAGGTCAGATATTTCTCCCTTTGATGAGATAGTAGATTTACCTTTATCTTCTACTAAGTGCGATCGTTCATCAAACACCACATCTCGGTTGACAAAAATCTTCCTTGCCTTAGGATCCCACAACCTGTATGCTTTGGACTCTTCACTATATCCTAGGAAGACACACTTTTGCTTTTTGAATCCAACTTTGATCTTGTTGAATCAGGAATATGTGCATAACAAAAGCAACCAAAAATTCTGAAATGCAAAACTGAAAGCTTTTTACTAGAATATGATTCTTGAGGATTCATCCCTTTCAGTGCTTTTGTGTAGCTTTGATTGAGGATGTAGACTGTTGTATTGACTACTTTTGCCCAGAATGAATGAGGCATGTCTTGAGCCTTTAACATACAATGAGCCATTTCAACTATTATCTTGTTCCTATGCTCAACAATGCCATTTTGTTGAGGTGTCCTTACACTAATTATTGAATTCTGTTGACAAGAATTCACCTCCTCTATCTGTTCTGAATTTCTTCAATTTCCTTCCTGATTCATTTTCCACATACTTATGCTACATTTTAAATTTTTCAAAAGCATCAGCCTTCTTTCAAATGAAATAAACCCACATCTTTCTACTATAATGGTCGACTAACATCAAAAAGTAGAAAGATCCTCCTAAAGTAGGTGTAGATATTTACCGCAGAGATCGACATGTACCAACTCTAGAGGAGCTTGAGATCGATTGCTGGTCTCTCTTGGAAATGCATTTTGTTGTTGCTTGCCTTGGTGCCATAACCTGCTTACATCTTTATCTTCTGTAGTAGTTAAGGCACTTAACTCATACAAGTTATCACATCTTATGCCTTTACCTACTACATTACTTGATGAATCCATGATTTCTGCACCACTCTTATTAAAGTGAACTTCGAGTCTGTGATCTGTTATTGCAGAAATTGACAACAAATTTCTTTTAAGTGTAGGTACATAGAGAACATTGGATAACTTTTTCTCAACACCTGGAGAAGTGATAAAAGAGATGGTTCTAGTTCCTTCCGTTGGACACTTGGAGTCATTTCCCACCACTACATTGATGGATTCCAAAGGCACTAGGGAACTATACCAATCCTTTTTACTGGTCATATGGTGAGAAGCTCCACTATCTAAAATCCATGGTTCATCAACACGAGCTTGAGCAAATGAGCATACCTCTTCAATAGCTACCCATAGTTCTAGCTCTGTGTTGTTTGCAGACTCTTTGTTCTTCCACGATGATTTTACAGTCCTATTCCATTCATCAGCTAGCTTCTTTCTGCAATCCTTGATGGCATGACCTTTCTTTTCACAACAGAAGCACCTTTCTATGAACTTTTTCTTCTTTGGCTTTTTCTTTGATCCATCAAAAGAGCCTTTACCTTTTGCATTTGCTGAGAATGCAGCATCAGTTGTACTTTGCCGATTCTTCAGCCGCACCTCTTCTTCTAAAAGCATAGCACAAAGCTCTTCAAATGTAAGAGGAGTTGGTGTTACCTGAGTGTTAAGGGTTGTTACTAATCCATCATGCTTTGCTGGAAGAACATGTACACATCTTCGAGCCAGCTCTTTTGGTGTTATAACAACACCAATTGCAGCCAATTGATCTTGAATATGTTTCATCCGTCTGATAAAATCTTCAACCTTTTCATAATGAGAATGCTTTTCATTTGCCAACTAATTTTCTAAATTATGTATCCTAGTGTGGTTCTTGGTCTCATATTGACGAGCCAATATGCCCCAGCCTCATGTGCTTTAGTAGTATGTTGAACTAAAGTAAGCACAGAATCACTTACACTAGTGACAATTGCACATAATGCATCAACATTCTGCCTCTTCCAAGCTCGTAGAAGATCTAGATGTGGTTGAATCATCCATCTTGAATTTTCTGGATCTTCTTGTATAGGCTCTGAATCCAATCCCATCGGTCCCATGATAGTGTCAAGTAATTCATAGGAGTCCAAAATTGCAGAAATTTTGAACTTCCATAGTGTATAGTTGGTTCCATCCAACTTCTCTTCAGTGAATGCAGGTGGGCGAATTCGAATAGGTGCAGCATTAACATTAGCTGAAGCACCAAGATCAGTGTTCAATGATGAAGCCATCATGTAATCACTCAAATAATCTACTAATATTCTAGTTTGGTAGTAGGCTAAAATAGTGATACGTCTCAAGCTATTCGAACCTTACGGCTTTGATACCATGTAAAACAATAGTTACGCAATATAACACAGGAGCAGTAGCATAGAAGATAACAGATATAGGAGAATCTCAACAATTTTCTACTAGCAGTAAGTACAAAGACGATGGCATTGTCCACCCGTGCGCTCTCAAGGTAGAGCTTGAATGGTGATCTAAACAACTCTAGATAGGGAGATACAAGGTAGAGGTATGTTGTTGAAGCTCAAGGTCAAGGACAAAGCATGGAAGTGCATCAAGGAAGTGGACACACAAGAACAAGGAGCAAGTAGGGAGCTCCAAGAAGCACATGTCAAATTTTCAGAAGAAATCCCTATAAAAATAGTGATTTTCATCACTAAAAATCATTGTAAATACCATTTTCCATTTTTGTAACTCCATTTTGTTCAAGCCGAGGAGTCCTCGAGCTTGAGGAGTATTAGAACTACCATCCTACCAATTTTCATAATTTTTAGACTCCGTTTGAGCCCTCAAATAAGCCCTGGAACCTATTTTTTAACTAGGCCAGACACTAGGTCTAGACAGGGCCAAAACCACTCAAAAAACTATAAAAAGGGCTGGAGAGCTCATTTTTGAGGTTAGCTTGTTGTAGATTTCAGCTTTGTAAGAGAGCTCTTGTATAATCGAAGATCTTCCATTGTTCCACTCTTTGCTCTTACTTGGTGCGCGTGTGTGTATGTGTGTGCATGCTTGTGTGCTTTCACTCACGCACTTGTGCCATCACTTGCTCACGGTCTTCATACCGGTCCTCACGTCTCCACGGATTGACATTTATGAGGTGTATCTCCTCACGTTGGTACTCACCATTGTGCTAGAGTGACACCAAATTTGGCGCCGTTGCCGGGGAGAGAGCTTGGAGGACGAGCGTGTGACGGTAAGACGTAGAGTCGCGACGTTGGAAGGTTAAAAAATCACCATTTTCAATTCAGTTTCTGAGTTTTTTCCTCTTCTTCATCTTCATCATCATCACCATCTCCTTCCCTCTTCATATTCTCTGATTTTTTTTCCATTTTTGCCACTACATTCACTCGTTTTTTACTCGTGGCTGTGAGAAACAAGCTTAGGAGGAGCTGAGAACCAAAAGCGCCGAAGAAAATCACTTGAAACAACTCTCAAAAACACCAAAATCTAGGCGACAGTATCGCGGCTTGAGAGGAACAGTGTCTGGTATCACGCGGGTGGTATCGCTGGTTTGGAGATATATTTTGCATCTACAGGCTGATAGGAGTGACAAGGAGGGCAGAAGGTACACATATCTACAAAAAGTTTTGAATTTGGGTGTGAAAATCTCCAAGTATCGTGTCCGGTTGAGATTTGGTATCGCGATACCAGAACTCCCGTGTATCGTGATATTTGTCGAGGTATCGTATCGTGCATGCCCACTTGAGGTATCGCGATACCATTCTGGTATCGTATCGTCAAGTGCTGGTATCGCGATCGCGGTCGCCCCGGTGGTATCGTATCGTCTAGCTAAAGGTATCGTATCACGCGTGAAAGTTGGTATCATATCGCCGAGTCGGAATCGTATCGTCCGGTGCTTTAGTATCGTATCGTGTAAAGATCCAGTATTGTATCGTCTGATTGTTGGTATCGTATCGTGCATGTCAAGTGGTATTGTATCGCTTGGAAGGTATCGTATCGTCTATTAAGCGGTATTGTATCGCTTGTTAACTAGTATCGTATCGTGGACCAACCAAGTATCGTATCGTGAGGTTGGTATCGTATCGTGCACCTTGTGGTATCGTATCGTCTCCTATTTTGGTATCATATCATTGGCAAAGTGGTATCGTGTAAGACAGAGGTATCGTATCCTGGAAAATCTGGTATCGTATCGCCTGTTCTGAGTTCCCAGAGAGATCTTGTTTCCTTGTTTTAAACCCCAGAACCCTGAACTGGCATAACTTTCTCATACAAAATCCGTTTGCTGTGATTTTGGTTTTGTTGGAAAGCTCGTGGGGAGTACTACCAAAACTTCCACTGGTTACGGTAAAAATAATACCAGGATTATTAGATAGGGTATTTTTGAAGTTGACCTTCAGGGAAACTAGAAAACCAAGGTATTCCAAAGGATTTTGAGCAATATAAGAGAACTTTGGGACTAGAAGCCAAGGCTTATAAACCTGAGATCTGGCAGACACTTAGGCAAGGATAGACAAAGCATTAGGTCATCTGAGGCTAGTGTCAACCATACAGCCAAGTCTTGGGCTCAACAGCTTAGTGGTTATCCTTACGCACGAAGTTCAGAAACCAGTGACTCAGAAATATCTTTTAGCATGGAAAGACCCGCGCATAGCTCAGGCACGACCTATTTACAGACACCAGAAGGTCCCTATAAGACCCAATTGGAGTATATCGAGACCAACCAATTAGGTGCTCGCATCTATGAGGATGGTCTAAGACGATCAGTGGTCCAACTCAAAAATCCTGACCAACCCTTTGGACTTGAACACCCAGTGGTCAAGTTCGAAGAGGGTTCATACGTTGATAAGGAAGGAACCATGTATGTGGTTACCAGCCTACCAGATAGGACAGATGAGTGTGGAAACATCATTCATGAGAATGAGATAGGAGACCTAGAGCAAGGAGACCTAGGACGAGAACCCAAGACCCCTAGAGGTAAGTCAGTCTTGACTAGAGTGATCACTCCAGAATGGATTTCCCAAGACAACAAAAGCATAGAGCTATTCTTGAATAGAGAAACGGAGGAAGCCTTTTGGAGACTCAAGCCAGCTCAACCAAGCCCAATAGTCACCATCTATGAGTTCAAGGATCCAGAAATACCAGGCAAAGTTGTCTATCTAGATCACACATCAAAGAAAATGTTCTTGGTAACAGAGCAGGATAGACATGCATACACTTGGTAGGGTGAATCAATTTTCCCTCCACTAAGATCTAGTGTTTCCCATGGCCTCCAAGGAGTAGGATCATCCAAGGCTCATGAAACCCAGAGAGAAAGAACTAGAGAGAGACCGGAGGTAAGCTTTGCAAACACTGTGGGCAGAGACAGATCAAGACATGAAGGTGAAAGACTGGAAAGAGAGAGACGTCAAGCAAATAGAAGAGATGAGCACGATTTTCCATTGCCTAGACCACGAGAGCACTCAAGAACCCTTAGACCCTCTCAAGTGGTTAAGACAATGAAGAACTATTTTGATGGGTCAGGAGATCCTTATGATCATGTGGCCGAGTTCAAACAAGTGCTAAGAGCTGAACAGGTCGAGGACTTGTTCACCTTGTTCGAGGCGTTTGGTTTGACTCTTAAGGGTACTACCTTAGCTTGGTTTCAGCCCCTGAATAGTCGCAACTATCGAGAGATAGGTCAACTGCTGGAAGAATTCATTGTAGAGTTTTCCAAGAGTGGTATCAGGCATAACACATCATCCTTGATCCACAGCTTCAAGCAGACACCCCAAGAAACAGTGCGACTTGCAGGAAGAAGGTTTAGACAGTACTTGGAAAGATGCCCTATACCAGAATTACCCACAGCAGCCAAACAAGTGGCCCTGTTTTTAGATGGCTTGCTAAGCACCAAGTTGAGATCATATGTGTACTTGAAAGAGCCTAGATCCATAGAAGAGTGTGTACGGATATGCATTGACATAGAAGACAACTTGGGTGAGGAGTTAGGACTATCCAAACGCTATAAGGACTCTGATAGTTCTACAAGTCATACCTCTAGAACCTCCACTGAGATAGATGAGATAGCTGAGCAAGTGGCCAAAAAGCTAGGAGTTCAAAATAGACAAATGCCAAGGGTCACTTCATTGAAGCGATGTTATACATGTGGAGGAGATCACATGGCTAATGTTTTCCCGTTGACGACTCAACCCCAAGGGAACCCTAATGCTCTGTATTGCACCATTGAGAGAAAACACACAAATCATACGGCTCAAGATTGTCCATACAATAGGCAGGCTGTCAGACAAAATTATCAGCAACCTTACCAGCAGGGTAGGTATCAGAATCAGTACCAACAGCCATATTATAGGCCACAACAATATCAACCTCAATACCAGCAACAATATCAGGCACCATATAGGTTATAGCCAGTCCTGGGAAACCAACCACCAACTCCTGCCAATGTGATCCCAGTTAAGTATACGATGGCAGAAGAGAACCCTAATAGAGCATTGGTGCCACTAACCCCTTTGGTCTCAGAAAATGACTCTCATGCTCATAATTCAGACTATTCCCATGAAGGTAGTCCACATGCTTATTACATAGAGTCACTAGAGCAAAGTGAGATTTCTCCATATCAATACGAGGCACCACTTATGGAGCAAAATTGGGAACCAAAATACTCCAATGTCATGTATACAAATCCAAATCCTAGGCCCCAATTGAGGCAAGTAAGACCACAAGCCCCTAGAGGACCATGCTTTAGATGTTAGGGCGACCATTTCATTCGTGAATGTCCCCACCAACTAGCTCTGGGACAAGGGCAAAACATCACAATACAAGGCTTTTGTCCTGAGTGTGGCAAGGAACATCTTCCTAGAGAGTGTCCGAGAAACCCCTCTAGTGCACCCAAGGTTACACCCATCAATGTGGTAGGCTTAGTGGCAGATTCAAGTTCAAGTAGCAGTAATGTGGCTCCTGTACAGGCAGTTACTAGGGCACAGGCTGCACAACAAGCAAAACCATCTGAGCAATCGGAGTCAAGTGAGTCACGAGAACCTAGTAAGAGGAAACCAAGAATATGGAAGGATACCAGAGAGAAGGCTAATCGCAAGTGGAACAAAAAGATATCTGAAATAGAAGAAAGCCTAAAAGATGCCAAAACAAAAATAGAAGACATTACATCTCAAAGCCCTTCGCATGCTGAAGTTCCATCCACTTCGCTTCATCCCACCCCACCACCCATTGTAAATAACCCACAACCAGGGTCTGTTCTTGCAGATCCAACCCCAGAAGGCTTGGACATGATGTTCAAAGCCTACCAGGCTCGACTTCAAGAAGGGCCAACAATTGCCAACCTAGACAAGAGTTACCCTATAGCGAACTTAGAGATTGAACGGATGAAAATGTGCACGAAAATGGTAGAACAAGCTCAAGCTATACTTGAGACTAGTCAAAAGTTCAACCAGACAGAGTCAAACCAGATTTGCATTTCCAAGGCTTACTAGAAAGATTAGAGCAGTTGGTAAACAAACCACAAGTTTCTTTACCTCCGTAGGCTCAACCAGTTATTGAAAGAGGAAGCTCACTACCAATGGGAGCTTATGTTCCTAATTCCACGGATGCTGAAATACCTTCTTCAATTCAACAGTACTCTCAAGAGTTCTTGGGGGAAATTCAAGAAGAGAAATGGGCCAAGGAGAAGGGTAATTCCCCTCCTATTCCTGAGATTGATGATCTTCATGATCAATTTCCCCAAGACATTCCATCTATTTACGGAGATGAAGCAGAACAACAAGAAGACGAAAGACTAGATTTTGAATTTAATACCTTAGAAGAACTGCCTCAATTTCCAGGCCCATGGGAATCTGAATATCTTCAGATCAGATCTCCCACAATAGTGGTTAGACATGAGGACTCAGTGGTCCCAAGGAACATTGATGTCGTGAAGAACACTAAGGTTCAGTGTCATCTCACTATAGAGGAGCTGCTCAAGGCAAAACCTGAGCTATGGAATCATGTGAAGGATCAAGTTCCAGAACTTGAGTCCAATACGCCCAAAGCAAGCTCTAAGCAAAAAGTTCCAGAGATACCTTTAGACAAGATAGGAGACATGAGTCAAGGTGAAGAAGGTAATACTTATCTTCCGATCACCTATCAAGGTTACACAACCAAAGCAATCGTAGATTCAGGTGCTGGTGTTGCTATTGCAACCACTTCCTTGTGGAAGCGATGGGGCAAACCCACATTAAGAGCAACTAGAATGAAGCTTCAAATGGCAGATGGTCATTTTGAAAGACCTCTAGGATTGCTCGAAGGGATAACTCTAACCACTTGTGGTGTAGAGTTTGAACATACATTTGCTATATGTGACTTTGAGAAAAATAATGTCTATGAGATGATCCTAGGAAGACCCTTCCTACGACAATTGCAAATAGTACATGATTGGGGAACCAAATCCTTGTACTTACAGCACTTAGGGGTCACTACCAAGGTCAATTGGAAGGATTACACCTTCACAGATGTACCACCCCTACAGTGGAATCCTATCCACAAAGCGAAAGAAGATTCTATCTCCGTGCACTTTGAAATTTCACCAAATCCATCATGGCTGCATGAAGATACTCACTTGTGGATGTGCAAGGTCGCGGAGGAAGAGGAAAAGCGTGTAAAAGCAAGAGAAGAAGGAACTTCCCCAGGAGATAGACCAATAAGAGACCCAGCCTATACACCAATGATATTTCCAGATGAGGAATTTGAACCTCATGGTTGGGCAGAAATCTTAGCTACCATGGACATTGCAGTCAATGAAGAACAATGGACACCTCATTGTGATGAGGAGGGTTATGATATTTCAGTGTTCATGTGTCAGCCCTTGTTGGAAGAGTGTGATCCTAGTGAGTTCATAGAAGAAGAAGAAAATGACGGTGATCTAGAATCCATTGCGATGGATACTTACTTTGACTCAGAGGAACACTATTTAGAAGACATAGGAGTGTTAACCCAAAAAGAAGAAGAAGAACCCCTCACAAGCATTAAAACGATAAATTCAAAGAAAGGAAGTGAAGGTAGTAAAAAGAAAATGAAAAGAAAAGCAGTGAAACAAGAAGAGGAGGAATCATTGTTTGAAGTACCAGAAAACTTCAAGAAATATGAAGTGGAAGACCGAAAAATTCTGGTACGAATGCCCAAGAGAGAGGCCATTATAGGAGAAGCATATGACAATAAAGAAAAGACCAAAAAAATTGTAGTGACCATTGAAGGGAATGAAGAGTGATGTACGTACATAGGAGATGACCTAAGTGCAAAACAAGAAGCAGAGCTTGTAGCTCTATTAAGGGAATATAAAGATGTGTTCGCATGGCACTATAGAGACTTGAAGGGAGTAGATCCAAAGATTTGCTCTCCTACGATCCCGATGACCGCTGATGCCAAGCCAACCAAACAAAAGCCCTACACATATAATGACACTTATGCTGCTAAAATAAAAGAAGAAATTGACAGGCTGATTGAAGTAGGATTCATATATGAGATTGAGCATACTGAATCGGTGTCCCCTGTGAAGAGATGGATAGGTATGTGCTTGAAGATGAAGAGGTGTTGCAAAATCCTTGATCTACACCAGCCAAATGAATCACTCTCAAAAAGATAGATCAAAACAGATAAGTTGGAGTTAGCTCAGAGGTGAAAGCTTGCTATTCTTGGTTCATACACCTGTCCAGTGTTTTACATAATTCTCTGAGCACAGCAGCAATTAGCTTAATTCCTCTTGGGGAAGTCTAGGTAACTTAAAGAGCTAACGTTCAAGAGTAATCTCATCAAAAATAACTAACCACACACTGAGAATGAGTTTTAACAACTGATGACATCATCCCGATTTTCACGGGCTGCTACAGTTTGAGACCAGTGAGCAGAAAAAGCAACATAACTCAAAATATAGGAATCCAATGATTATGAAAATTTGTACGGTTATACTAGACAGTAGGATGAATCTAACAAGTTTTAAATCACGGAATTTGGATAAGTAACCACTGAGAAACACCTCTGACAAGATGAGTGAAAAAGTCGGGTACCTGACAGAGAAGTGAAAATGCACAGACACTGTTGACTTCAACTGAACATAACTGAAGATTGCAACATCCAAATGACATGAAAATTTATGAGCATATAGTAGACTTATGAGCTAACTTTACCAAGTTAAATCACTGAAAATGATACACCAAGCTCAGAGAAAACATCTCTGCAAGCTGATTGAGAAAACTGAGAGTAATGGCAGTGAGTAGTACACTTCACAAGAACATGGAAAGATGAACTCAAATAATCATGAAAATGAAAGTACACTGCTTGTACAATACAATGAATTACTGATACATATGTGTGCCTTGTAATCACACCTTGATATGGCATAAAGCTCAGCTCTTGGAGGTCTTCACATAGGTCTCTCTAACCACGACTAAAACTGCCATCTATTTATAGTTGAGTTTGGGAGGCTAACTTCCCTCAATCACTCTCCAATCAATCAATGATTGATTTGATTCTCTACATACCACAAATCACGAATTCGTGGCTCCTCTTTCCATTCTTGATCAAGTGGACTCAACCACTTAAGATTCTTTCACTTTTACATTAAGTAAACTCTTCAAAAGTTACAAGAGGTAGTTCACAAGTGAACTTTACATAGTCTTCATTTTAAGGCTTTTTCTATGACTTTGTGGGACTCAAGCCAATACTTAGGCTTGTCATAGACTTGCTCCAACAGCTCCCCCTCAAGCCAAGTATGCTTGAGGTCTTCAATCTTCCAAGATTACCTGCAAACCAATCATAGCCTTGAATTTGCAAAGCTTTGTACCATCCAATGCTTTGGTTAGAATATCTGCACATTGTTGATGAGTGGACACATATGATATTTGAATCTCTTTGCTTAGAACCTTTTCTCGTACATAGTGATAATGAACTTCAATATGTTTAGTCCTTGCATGAAAAATAGGATTAGCAGCAAAATGAATAGAACTCATATTGTCACCAAAAATAGTTGGAGTTCCAAACTCCAATCCAAGATCTTTGAATAATGTCTTCATCCACATAGCTTCCTGAGTAGCTATGGCAAGACCTCTGTATTCAGCTTCAGTAGAAGAGAGAGCAACTGTGGGTTGCTTCTTGGATGACCATGAAATAAGCTTTGAACCTGCAAAGGTAAGATAACCTGAAGTGCTCCTTCTATCTTCTTTGGAGCCAGCCCAATCTGCATCAGAAAATAGCTTCAAACCTAAATCAGATACATAAGGATAATAAAGTCCTTCATTTATGGTTCCTTTGAGATACTTGAGAATCCTTTTGGCAGCATCCATATGTGGTTTCCTTGGTGTGTGCATAAATTGACTTAGCACACTCACACTGTAACATATATCTACTCTTGTCAATGTGGCATAGTTGAGACTACCCACTAGACTTTGATATGATGTGATGTCCTCTATGAGTTCACCTTCATGTGAGCTCAATTTGTGATTGACCTCCATTGGAGTACGTACAATCTTACAATCTTGCATCTTGAACTTTGCCAACATGTCCTTAATGTACTTCCTTTGAGTGAGAAACAAACCATGATCTTTGTAGACAACTTCCAAACCTAGGAAGTAGGTAAGTGAACCCAAATCACTTATCTTGAACTCTTCTCTCATCTGATCTTTGATCTTCTTCATACCATCTGCATCATTTCTTGTCAATATAATATCATCTACATATACACATAGGTAGATGACCTTGGAATTACTCTTTTTAATAAAGAGTGAAGGATCTTCCTTGCTTGGTTGAAAGCCTTTTTCCTGCAAGAATGAAACAAGCCTGAAATTCCAAGCTCTTGGAGCTTGCTTGAGACCATACAATGCTTTGTTAAGTTTACACACATAATCAGGATAAACTTGGTTCTCAAAACGAGGTGGTTGTGCCATATATACCTCTTCTGTTATCCAACCATTCAAGAATGCATTCTTTACATCTAGTTGAAGTATCTTCCAATTCTTGGAAGAGGCAATACTAAGAAAAACCCTAATAGTAGGCATCTTTGCCAGAGGAGAGAAGGTCTCCTCATAATCAATTCCATGAGTTTGTGCAAAGCCTTTTGCTACAAGCCTTGCCTTATACCTGTTAATTGAACCATCAGAATTCTTCTTGAGTTTATAAACCCATCTTGAGCCTATTACCTTCATGGATGAAGTCTTGGGCACAAAATCCCAAGTGTTGTTTTCCTCAAGTGCTTCAATCTCTTCCTTCATTGCATGCTTCCATTCTGATTTTGCTTTGGCCTCTTCAAATGATGATGGCTCCTCTTGGTTTATATCCTGTGCTATGTAGATAGAGTGTTTAGTTACTAATGAGGTGTCAAACCCATACCTTTCTGGTTTTTTCTTTTTCCTCATAGATCTTCTTAGGCCATGATGTGATGATTCTGCCTCATGTCCAAGTTTCTGCAATTTTGCTTTACCTTTAGACTTCCATGCTTTGATCTTTTCCATCTGAGATTCTTCATCATCCTCTGAGGTGTCTTGTTCTTCAATCTTCGGTTGTTCTCTACCAAGCTTTGGAAAATCTTCTTCAAGATTATATGGTAAATTGACCTTCCTGCATGAATCTTCATACCATGAATTGTTCTCATCAAAAACTACATCTCTACTTACCAAGAATCCTTTGTTGGTAGGGTTGTATAACTTGTAGCCCTTTTGATTGTTGTTATATCCAATAAATACAAACCTTTCTACCTTTGGATCCATCTTGCCTCTAACCTGTGAAGGAACATGAGCAAAAGCAATACATCCAAAAATTTTACAATGATCTAAGCTTGGTCTTCTTCCATTCCAAGCCTCATATGGATTTATCCCATCAACGGATTTTGAAGGCAACCTGTTAATCAAGTAAGTGGTTGTAGATATAGCCTCAGCCCATAAGTAATTAGGTAAATGCTTTTCATTTAACATAGACCTTGCAGCTTCAACAATTGTCCTATTCCTCCTTTCTGCCAATCCATTTTTCTCAGGAGTGTACCTTGTAGTTACCTCTCTTTTGATTCCTCTTTCTTGAAGAAAAGAATCAAACTCATGGGAGAAGTATTCTCCCCCTCCATCTGACCTTAGCCTTTTTAGTGATTTACCTGTTTGATTCTCCACAAGAGCCAAATATCTTTTGAAACATGAAAAAACTTCATCTTTGTGTTTCATAAAGAATAGGATAGTCCATCTGCTGCAATCATCAATAAAGGAAACATAATACCTTGATCCAGGTATTGAAGCTTCCTTGCTAGGTCCCCATACATCTGTATGAACCAACTCCAAGAGATCTCCATGCATATAACCTTTCTTCATGAATGGTAACCTGTGAGACTTTCCAAATTGACATGCACTACACTTATAAATCATATGTTGTTTTGACAAATTAGGAAGTCCAAGTACACTTTGGTCCCTGCAGATTTGCTTTAATGACCTTTCACCAATATGTGCTAACCTTTTGTGCCATACTTCCAATTCTGTGAGTGTTTGACTACCATAATTAAAGAGAGCAATGTTTCTAGTGTCCTGTAATTCAAATGTGAACAATCTACCTGTCTTTTCACCTTTTGCAATTCTTCTGAGTCCTTGACTTGGATCTTCAACAAATGCTCCTGCTTTTGTGAACCTGACTTGCAACCCTTTCTCTACTATCTGCCCAACACTTATCAAATTCTTCGTAATGGTAGGGACATAGAGTACCTTACTGAGTAGGTTGATGTTTCCATCAGGTGCTTTGACATTGCCTATTTTCTCCACAGGATGTTTTGTATCATCTCCTGTTTGTACCTCATGCTTATTCCTTGGATCTTCTAAATCTGATAGGAGTGCCACATTTCCTGCCACATGATTTGAACAACCTGAATCTATGTAGAAAACATGCTCATCAGATTTACCTTGTGGCATAGCCATGTTCATGATCAATAATGAATCCTCTTTGTTTGAGTCTTCTGTGTAGTTATTGTAGTCTCTCCTTCCTTTGTAGCCTCCTTGATAGTTTGAATGATTGTAGTTGTTGTAGTTGCCATGGTAGTTGTTAAACCTTCCTCTTGAGTAGCCATAACTTCCTCTATTGTATCCTCTGCCTCTTTGATTCCTGGAATTCCTAAAGAAATTTTCTGTTGTATGATTAGTTAATCCACAAATAGAACATGAGTTGGAGTCTTGGGATCTCCCCCTGCCTTGTCTACCTCCTCTTCCTCTACCTCTGCCATGTCTTTCTCTACCTGCATAGTTAGCTTGATATGTACCTGCTTCATCATCCACTTTCTTTGCCTTTCCTTTGTTATCTTTAGACTTGCTTTTATCCGTGTATAAAGCTAAAGATTGATTACCTTTAGAGCTTTCTCCATTTTTGATAAGCTTTGCCTCTTGAGTAAGTAGTTGTCCAATGAGTGTGTTGAAATTAGGTACATGCATGTCCATGTACAAATCCATAGCTGTGGTGAATGCTTCCCACTTGTCATCTACCTTCAAGCCATTGATGACCTTCCTTACAATTTTCTCTTCATCTATTACCTCTCCAATGCTTCCCAACTAATCCTCTATGTCCTTGAGCTTTGTGACAAAATCAGTCACATTTTGTTTGGGAGCCTTCTTGAGAGTTGTGAAATCCAGCCATAGTTGATGCTTCCTAGCTTTAGTACTTGAAGAAAAGAAAGCTTCAAGTCAATCCCACACTTCCTGAGATGTCTTACAACTTCTAATGTGAGGCAACAGAAAATCTGAGATAGAGTTGAGGAGATAAGACCTTGCAAGTGCATCCTTGGAGCACCATGTGCTCAATCTTTCTTGCTCTTCTTGTGTTGGTTGACTTTTGTTCCTGAAACTTGGCATAACTTCATCTCCAGCCACATAACCATATAAACTTCTACCTTGGAGATAGGCTTCCATTCTTAATGACCAAGCTCAGTAGTTAACTCTGTCTAATTTGTCAATTGATGAAGGAAATCCATCTGCCATGTTGTCCAACCTTGCTCTGATACCACTGTGAAGAGATGGATAGGTATGTGCTTGAAGATGAAGAGGTGTTGCAAAATCCTTGATCTACATCAGCCAAATGAACTCCAGAAGTATATGGTAGGCCCTTTTAGCTTGCCAATGGATGTATTAGACACCCTATGTACCTTGGAAGATCACTCTCAAAAAGATAGATCAAAACAGATAAGTTAGAGTTAGCTCAGAGGTGAAAACTTGCTATTCTTGGTTCATACACCTGTCGAGTGTTTTACATAATTCTCTGAGCACAGCAGCAATTAGCTTGATTCCTCTTGGGGAAGTCTAGGTAACTTAAAGAGCTAACTTTCAAGAGTAATCTCATCAAAAATAACTAACCACACACTGAGAATGAGTTTTAACAACTGATGACATCATCCCGATTTTCACGGGCTGCTACAGTTTGAGACCAGTGAGTAGCAAAAGCAACATAACTCACAATATAGGAATCCAATGATTATGAAAGTTTGTATGGTTATACTAGACAGTAGGATAAATCCAACAAATTTTAAATCACTTAATTTGGATAAGTAACCACTGAGAAACACCTCTGACAAGATGAGTGAAAAGGTCGGGTACCTGACAGAGAAGTGAAAATGCACAGACACTGTTGACTTCAACTGAACATAACTGAAAATTGCAACATCCAAATGACATGAACATTTGTGAACATATAGTAGACTTATAGAGCTAACTTTAACAAGTTAAATCACTGAAAATGATGCACCAAGCTCAGAGAAAACATCTCTGCAAGCTGACTGAGAAAACTGAGAGTAATGGCAGTGAGTAGTACACTTCACAAGAACATGGAAAGATGAACTCAAATAATCATGAAAATGAAAGTATATTGCTTGTACAATACAATTGATTACTGATACATATGTGTGCCTTATAATCACACCTTGATATGGCATAAAGCTCAGCTCTTGGAGGTCTTCACATAGGTCTCTCTAACCACGACTAAAACTGCCATCTATTTATAGTTGTGTTTGGGAGGCTAACTTCCCTCAATCACTCTCCAATCAATCAATGATTGATTTGATTCTCTACCTACCACAAATCACGAATTCATGGCTCCTCTTTCCATTCTTGATCAAGTGGACTCAACCACTTAAGATTCTTTCACTTTTACATTAAGTAAACTCTTCAAAAGTTACAAGAGGTAGTTCACAAGTGAACTTTACATAGTCTTCATTTTAAGGCTTTTTCTATGACTTTGTGGGACTCAAGCCAATACTTAGGCTTGTCATAGACTTGCTCCAACAGCTCCCCCTCAAGCCAAGTATGCTTGAGGTCTTCAATCTTCCAAGATTACCTGCAAACCAATCATAGCCTTGAATTTGCAAAGCTTTGTACCATCCAATGCTTTGGTTAGAATATCTGCACATTGTTGATGAGTGGACACATATGATATTTGAATCTCTTTGCTTAGAACCTTTTCTCGTACATAGTGATAATGAACTTCAATATGTTTAGTCCTTGCATGAAAAATAGGATTAGCAGCCAAATGAATAGAACTCATATTGTCACCAAAAATAGTTGGAGTTCCAAACTCCAATCCAAGATCTTTGAATAATGTCTTCATCCACATAGCTTCCTGAGTAGCTATGGCAAGACCTCTATATTCAGCTTCAGTAGAAGAGAGAGCAACTGTGGGTTGCTTCTTGGATGACCATGAAATAAGCTTTGAACCTGCAAAGGTAAGATAACCTGAAGTGCTCCTTCTATCTTCTTTGGAGCCAGCCCAATCTGCATCAGAAAATAGCTTCAAACCTAAATCAGATACATAAGGATAATAAAGTCCTTCATTTATGGTTCCTTTGAGATACTTGAGAATCCTTTTGGCAGCATCCATATGTGGTTTCCTTGGTGTGTGCATAAATTGACTTAGCACACTCACACTGTAACATATATCTACTCTTGTCAATGTGGCATAGTTGAGACTACCCACTAGACTTTGATATGATGTGATGTCCTCTATGAGTTCACCTTCATGTGAGCTCAATTTGTGATTGACCTCCATTGGAGTACGTACAATCTTACAATCTTGCATCTTGAATTTTGCCAACATGTCCTTAATGTACTTCCTTTGAGTGAGAAACAAACCATGATCTTTGTAGACAACTTCCAAACCTAGGAAGTAGGTAAGTGAACCCAAATCACTTATCTTGAACTCTTCTCTCATCTGATCTTTGATCTTCTTCATACCATCTGCATCATTTCTTGTCAATATAATATCATCTACATATACACATAGGTAGATGACCTCGGAATTACTCTTTTTAATAAAGAGTGAAGGATCTTCCTTGCTTGGTTGAAAGCCTTTTTCCTGCAAGAATGAAACAAGCCTGAAATTCCAAGCTCTTGGAGCTTGCTTGAGACCATACAATGCTTTGTTAAGTTTACACACATAATCAGGATAAACTTGGTTCTCAAAACTAGGTGGTTTGTGCCATATATACCTCTTCTGTTATCCAACCACTCAAGAATGCATTCTTTACATCTAGTTGAAGTATCTTCCAATTCTTGGAAGAGGCAATACTAAGAAAAACCCTAATAGTAGGCATCTTTGCCAGAGGAGAGAAGGTCTCCTCATAATCAATTCCATGAGTTTGTGCAAAGCCTTTTGCTACAAGCCTTGCCTTATACATGTTAATTGAACCATCAGAATTCTTCTTGAGTTTATAGACCCATCTTGAGCCTATTACCTTCATGGATGAAGTTTTGGGCACCAAATCCCAAGTGTTGTTTTCCTCAAGTGCTTCAATCTCTTCCTTCATTGCATGCTTCCATTCTGATTTTGCTTTGGCCTCTTCAAAAGATGATGGCTCCTCTTGGTTTATATCCTGTGCTATGTAGATAGAGTGTTTAGTTACTAATGAGGTGTCAACAATTGTCCTATTCCTCCTTTCTACCACTCCATTTTGCTAAGGAGTGTACCTTGTAGTTACCTCTCTTTTGATTCCTCTTTCTTGAAGAAAAGAATCAAACTCATGGGAGAAGTATTATCCCCCTCCATCTGACCTTAGCCTTTTTGTGATTTACCTGTTTGATTCTCCACAAGAGCCAAATATCTTTTGAAACATGAAAAAACTTCATCTTTGTGTTTCATAAAGAATAGGATAGTCCATCTGCTGCAATCATCAATAAAGGAAACATAATACCTTGATCCAGATATTGAAGCTTCCTTGCTAGGTCCCCATACATCTGTATGAACCAACTCCAAGAGATCTCCATGCATATAACCTTTCTTCATGAATGGTAACCTGAGAGACTTTCCAAATTGACATGCACTACACTTATAAATCATATGTTGTTTTGACAAATTAGGAAGTCCAAGTACACTTTGGTCCCTGCAGATTTGCTTTAATGACCTTTCACCAATATGTGCTAACCTTTTGTTCCATACTTCCAATTTTGTGAGTGTCTGACTACCATAATTAAAGAGAGCAATGTTTCTTGTGTCTTGTAATTCAAATGTGAACAATCTACCTGTCTTTTCACCTTTTGCAATTCTTCTGAATCCTTGACTTGGATCTTCAACAAATGCTCCTGCTTTTGTGAACCTGACTTGCAACCCTTTCTCTACTATCTGCCCAACACTTATCAAATTCTTTGTAATGGTAGGGACATAGAGTACCTTATTGAGTAGGTTGATGTTTCCATCAGGTGCTTTGACATTGCCTATTTTCTCCACAGGATGTTTTGTATCATCTCCTATTTGTACCTCATGCTTATTCCTTGGATCTTCTAAATCTGATAGGAGTGCCACATTTCCTGCCACATGATTTGAACAACCTGAATCTATGTAGAAAACATGCTCATCAGATTTACCTTGTGGCATAGCCATGTTCATGATCAATAATGAATCCTCTTTGTTTGAGTCTTCTGTGTAGTTATTGTAGTCTCTCCTTCCTTTGTAGCCTCCTTGATAGTTTGAATGATTGTAGTTGTTGTAGTTGCCATGGTAGTTGTTGAACCTTCCTCTTGAGTAGCCATAACTTCCTCTATTGTATCCTCTGCCTCTTTGATTCCTGGAATTCCTAAAGAAATTTTCAGTTGTATGATTAGTTAATCCACAAATAGAACATGAGTTGGAGTCTTGGGATCTCCCCCTGCCTTGTCTACCTCCTCTTCCTCTACCTCTGCCATGTCTTCCTCTACCTGCATAGTTAGCTTGATATGTACCTGCTTATCATCCACTTTCTCTGCCTTTCCTTTGTTATCTTTAGACTTGCTTTTATCCGTGTATAAAGCTGAAGATTTATTACCTTTAGAGCTTTCTCCATTTTTGATAAGCTTTGCCTCTTGAGTAAGTAGTTGTCCAATGAGTGTGTTGAAATCAGGTACATGCATGTCCATGTACAAATCCATAGCTGTGGTGAATGCTTCCCACTTGTCATCTGCCTTCAAGCCATTGATGACCTTCCTTACAATTTGCTCTTCATCTATTACCTCTCCAATGCTTCCCAACTGATCCGCTATGTCCTTGAGCTTTGTGACAAAATCAGTCACATTTTGTTTGGGAGCCTTCTTCAGAGTTGTGAAATCCAGCCATAGTTGATGCTTCCTAGCTTTAGTACTTGAAGAAAAGAAAGCTTCAACTGCATCCCGATGTTTTACAACTTCATCTCCAGCCACATAACTATATAAACTTCTACCTTGGAGATAGGCTTCCATTCTTAATGACCAAGCTGAGTAGTTACCTCTGTCTAATTTGTCAATTGATGAAGGAAATCCATCTGCCATGTTGTCCAACCTTGCTCTGATACCACTGTGAAGAGATGGATAGGTATGTGCTTGGTTGACTTTTGTTCTTGAAACTTGGCATAACTTCATCTCCAGCCACATAACTATATAAACTTCTACCTTGGAGATAGGCTTCCATTCTTAATGACCAAGCTGAGTAGTTACCTCTGTCTAATTTGTCAATTGATGAAGGAAATCCATCTGCCATGTTGTCCAACCTTGCTCTGATACCACTGTGAAGAGATGGATAGGTATGTGCTTGAAGATGAAGAGGTGTTGCAAAATCCTTGATCTACATCAGCCAAATGAACTCCAGAAGTATATGGTGGGCCCTTTTAGCTTGCCAATGGATGTATTAGACACCCTATGTACCTTGGAAGATCACTCTCAAAAAGATAGATCAAAACAGATAAGTTGGAGTTAGCTTAGAGGTGAAAACTTGCTATTCTTGGTTCATACACCTATCCAGCGTTTTACATAATTCTCTGAGCACAGTTGCAATTAGCTTAATTCCTCTTGGGGAAGTCTAGCTAACTTAAAGAGCTAACTTTCAAGAGTAATCTCATCAAAAATAACTAACCACACACTGAGAATGAGTTTTAACAACTGATGACATAATCCCAATTTTCACGGGCTGCTACAGTTTGAGACTAGTGAGCAGAAAAAGCACCATAACTCAAAATATAGGAATCCAATGATTATGAAAATTTGTACGGTTATACTAGACAGTAGGATGATTCCAACAAATTTTAAATCACTGAATTTGAATAAGTAACCACTGAGAAACATCTCTGACAAGATGAGTGAAAAAGTCGGGTACCTAACAGAGAAGTGAAAATGCACAGACACTGTTGACTTCAACTGAACATAACTGAAGATTGCAACATCCAAATGACATGAAACTTTGTGAGCACATAGTAGACTTATAGAGCTAACTTTACCAAGTTAAATCACTGAAAATGATGCACGAAGCTCAGAGAAAACATCTCTGCAAGCTGACTGAGAAAACTGAGAGTAATGGCAGTGAGTAGTACACTTCACAAGAACATGGAAAGATGAACTCAAATAATCATGAAAATGAAAGTATATTGCTTGTACAATACTATTGATTACTGATACATATGTGTGCCTTGTAATCACACCTTGATATGGCATAAAGCTCAGCTCTTGGAGGTCTTCACATAGGTCTCTCTAACCACGACTAAAACTGCCATCTATTTATAGTTGAGTTTGGGAGGCTAACTTCCCTCAATCACTCTCCAATCAATCATTGATTGATTTGATTCTCTACCTACCACAAATCACGAATTCGTGGCTCCTCTTTCCATTCTTGATCAAGTGGACTCAACCACTTAAGATTCTTTCACTTTTACATTAAGTAAACTCTTCAAAAGTTACAAGAGGTAGTTCACAAGTGAACTTTACATAGTCTTCATTTTAAGGCTTTTTCTATGACTTTGTGGGGCTCAAGCCAATACTTAGGCTTGTCATAGACTTGCTCCAACATCCCCCATTGTAGTGGTGCCCAAGAAGAATGGAAAATTGTGAGTGTGTATTAACCTTAAAAAAGTTAATGCTGCTACGATTCGAGATAGTTATCCACTTCCAATCACCGAACATTTATTGGAGCGTGTCGCAGGCAAGGAAGTTTATAGCTTCCTTGATGGATTTTCAGGTTACAACCAAGTAGCCATTGTCCCAGAAGATCAACACAAAATGGCTTTCGCCACAGAATGGGGAATCTTTGCATTTCGTGTGATGCCATTTGGTCTCACTAATGCACTGGCAACATTCCAAAGACTCATGTGTCATGTCTTCAAGGAGTTCTTGCGAAAGAGCTTAGAAGTATATGTGGATGATTTATGCACTCATTCCCAACAAAGAGGATACCACATCTCTAAGCTCAAACAGATCTTCAACAAGTGTAGAGAATATCGTGTGTGTCTGAACCCAGAAAAGTGTGTATTCATGGTACGACAAGGCAAAATCTTAGGCCATATTGTTTTTAAGAATGGAATATCAACAGATGAAGACAAGGTAAGAGCTATAGCAGAGTTTCCAAGGCCAAGGAACGTTAAAGAGGTACAAGCCTTTATGGGCCATTGTGGATATTCCCGTAGGTTTATCCACATGTATGCCTTCATACCTAAACATCTTTATGGGTTGTTGACAAATTTTGAGTGGAACGAGGAATGTGAGAATTCCTTAAAAAGCTGAAAAGGCGTTTGTGCACAGCACCAATACTGACCACTCCGGATTGGAGAAAACCCTTTCATGTCCATGTAGATGTCTCCAATCATGCGATCGGATGTGTGCTAGCACAACCCACGGGTGAAGGAAACCTAGATTTGCCAATAGCATATGCTAGTAGGCAATTAAATGCGGCTGAATGAAACTATACGACAACCGAAAGAGAAGGCTTAGGCATGGTATATGCCGTGAAGAAGTTTAGACACTATCTATTGGCCAATAAGTTCAAGTTTTTCACTGATCATCAAGCTTTACTATATTTGGTCAATAAACCTTGCAATACAGGACGCTTAGTAAGATGGTTCCTCTTACTAATGGAATACGATTTTGAAGTGGTTGTTAGGAAAGGTAGGACCCACCTTAGGGCAGACCATCTTTCTCGCATCACTTCAGGAGAGCCAGCACAAGGAGTGTCTGATGAATTACCGGATGCTTATTTGTTCAATTTAGAAGTTGTTCCTAAATGGGCAAATAAGTTAGCACCAGTCCTAACCTTCGGACCAGCGAACAAGAATGTGAAAACGAACAAAGAGGAAATTGTAAAATCACAAAAATATCAAATACTAGCAGGAAGCATGTACAAACAAGATACAAATGGTGTATTAGCTTGTTGTGTCGAGGATGATGAACATAGTAGTTGGTTGCAACAAGCCCATGAAGGATTGCTAGGAAATCACTATGGTAAACAGCGAACTTGGCACAATCTAAAATGTTTAGGAGTGTATTGGCCTAGCATGGACAAAGAAATACATGAGTGGATTAAGAATTGTCCAGTGTGCCAGAAGAGACCCCCCGTGGAGCATGCGACTCTTTATCATGTATCGTTAATTCCAGAATGGAGTGCTCCATTGGTAGAATTCATGAGATCAGGAGCATTACCCAATGAGGCTAGCCTAGCACGAAGAAGAAGCATGGAGCAAGAAGCTCAGGACTATGCCTTAGTAGGAGACAACTTATATCGGAGAGTCAAAGATGGTTACCTAAGACTATGCGTTCATGAATCAGATTATTTGAAAGTCTTAGAAACTGCACATAGTGGTGTTGCAGGTGGACACTTTGGGCCCGACACGGTAATCAAGACCATTCTATTCTCAGGACTTTGGTGGCCTACTCTTCATATGGATGCACATACCTATGTGAAGAAATGCGACACATGTCAACGATCACAATATCCGATCAGAAAAGATGAAATGCCTTTGAGGCCAATGATGGGAGGACGCGCATTCTCGAAGTGGGGTATAGACTTTGTAGGTCCCATTAACCCCCCAGCTAGAAACTCCCATGCGGAATACATTATTGTAGCCACTGATTACCTTACCAAGTGGGTAGAAGTAAAAGCCACAACAAAGAATGATGCTCAAACAACGGCTAAGTTCTTATTCCAAAACATGTTCACGAGATATGGACTGCCAATAGAGTTGGTTAGTGATAGAGGCACACACTTCTTGAACAAAGTCATTGAAAACCTCCTTCAAGAATTCATGGTGATACATAAGAAGTCTGCCCCTTATCACCCACAAGCCAATGGACAGGCCGAGAGCACGAATAAGATCATATGTAATGTGTTGACAAAACTAGTAAATAACAAACGCTCTGATTGGGACAAACAACTTCATCATGTTGTTTGGGCATACCGAGTGGCCTACAAAACGGTACTCGATGCCACCCCATTTCAGATGGTCTTCGGACAGAATGCGGTGCTACCATTAGATTTCCTAATCCCAGCTTTAAGAGTAGCACAAGAGCATGAGTGGAATGGACATGAATTGTCCTCTAGGATCTTTGATCTAGAACGTTTAGGTGAGACGAGGCTACGAGCAGCAGCAGGCATCTATGCTGCAAAGAAACGGCAAAAGGCATACTTTGATGCCCATGTGAAGGACAAAGGGTTGAAAGAAGGAGATCTGGTGCTGGTTTATACGCTAAAGCAACATGCCCGCAAATTGGAGAAACGAGGATATGGACCCATGATCATTAATAGACTCTCCACTAGTGGTGCAGTTCAATTGGCCACTTTAGAAGGTGATATCTTACCGAACTATATAAGTGGTTGTCGAGTCAAGTTATACCAAGAACCTCTTACAGAGGAAATGCTCATGAGACTCAACACTGCTAAGAAGCAAAAAGAAGAGGAGTTAAGGGTTAGAGAAGAAGCACAAGCAGAGGCTAGAGAGCGCATCAGAAGAAATAAGTTACGGTGGCTAGGCCTAGATGTCAACACAAAAGCTCCAAAATATCACATGGACATGTGCCAAAAATCGGGCATAACTACTTCTCGAATAATTGATCGACGGCCCTTTGTGACTATAGAGGTAGGACAAGGAAAGAGTGTAAAGACTGTGAGAGCATTGGTTGACTCAGGTGCAGCAACTAGTGCAATTAGACTTTCATACTGCCAAGACCTGCAATTGGACATCAAGCCCATAGAAGCCTATCTCATAGGATTGGGAGGTGTGGAAACCCCTTGTTTGGGCGAGGTGGAACTTCCCATTTACCTTCACGATGTTCCAATGAAAGTCAAAATGCTAGTGTGTCATGATGAGGACCTCACAGAGCCACTTGTCTTGGGTCAAGATTGGATTTACGACCATGCTGTCAACTTGAACCTAAGAAGTCAACTTCTTCATGTTTGGGCACATGAACAATGCATTACATTAGAATTGGAGAATTGCATGGCCACTGACCAAGACACCACACACTCTCTTCTTTCCTCTAAGGCTAATCTTCTCGAACAAGATGTTGTAGATGTCAAAAGCTCTATGATCCAGACGGACACAATCATGGAAGGACAGTCACAAAGGCAAGAAGAACCTTCTTCTTTTTCAAAGAGTAAAGCATCCACATTAGTTCAACCTCAGAAGCAAACAAAACAGTGCAAGATAGCCAGTCTATCAAATAGACAAAGAGCCTTCAAGAAGAAAGAAGTTATGGGCATGAAGCAAATCTGGGTAAAGAAAGGAGTGCAACCATCGATGTTGCCTGAAAGATTCCCACACAACGAGATCGACCATGAAAAAAGAAGGACCAAGCACCTACGACAGGCTCAAGCATGAAGAATCCAACAAATTTGGGTATCGAAGCTATCAAAGAAGGCCGACCACAATCAGGTACAAATTTGGGTGCCTAAAAAATTAGCTACAGCTCAACACGGGCGATTACAGATGTGGGTACCCAAGAAGCTCTTACATACACAACGGCCTATGCTCCCCACCATGCAAAAGGTCTCAACAAAGAAGCCAAGGAAAGCAAAGGGTAAGAACAAAACACAAAGACCAAAAGAAGATAAACTCAACCCTTCTGCAAAAGTAAGCAGGCAATCATCAAGGATATGGATTTGGAAGCCAAAAACACCAGCAACATCCATAGAACCAAAGGGCCAACCACACTGGATACCAAAGTTGGGAAAGCATCCAAAGATAAAGTAGCCTGAGGTGATCTCTACAGGGCCAAATCCTATTCTAAAATGGGTTCCAATCACAAGGATTACATCATATCGAGATCCAATCGACACCTCCAGTCAAAGAATGCATCAAGTATGCAAGTAACATCAAAAGCCTCGACCAGCAACAACCATGTGCCTTTGGCATAACCCTGTCTGTTGCACCATTCAGGTCATGCATTTTCAAAGTATGCACCCATATAGGGCCACATTACACGGCCGCGCATAGACACAATTGAGAAATCCCAGGCACATGAGACACACTTGACATATGTAATATATCTTATTGATCCTAACCTCCTTCTTCTTGTTTTATAATTGTTATTAAAAAAAAAAGAAGAGAGAACATGTCCATGCGCTCGACGACACTCATCGGTGAACCATTTGCAAGGACGTTCATCAACCAGAAAGACAAGCCAATCGTCAACCACGGTGATGGGCACACAACAAGAAGAGACAAAAATCGACCGACCTTTCACCATGGTAAGCACCAACTACTTTGGCAATGGGCTCACCATGATAGATTAGGATGCCTCTTCGTCAGCATACCCTTGAGCACTTAGCTCAAGATCCAATCTCTTGCACCAGACTTCTTCCCATGCATTTTCCAAGTACGCATCCATAGGGCCACATTACAAGGCCATGCACAAGGCACATATTTTGTTCAACCCATGCACTAATGCACTTACCCACCATTCATTATGGGTTACAAGTACTTGGCATGAAAACTATGAAAGCCATCTTTGGAAGAACCAGACGACATCAAGATGACAACAACAAGAGCAAAGAAGCCATCCACCACCGAGAGTTGCTCACAATCAACATTGACCACCTCCTTTGAGCAGCTAGCAGTTTTGGAAAGCTCACAAATGCACCATCAAGATGGAATACATGGAAGACCTCCATACAAAGGGACTACAACCTGCAAGAGCTAGCAGTGGTAAAGTGAAGAACTAGACAAATGACTAGGCTACATTGGAAAGAGGGACCGCTCCTGTTGATACACGAACGACACTACCTCTCAACGTACTACATGGGACAAGCACCACAACAAGGGTCTGTCAGGAACGATAGACTCAAGAGGGGGGGGGGAGTGTTGAAGCTCAAGGTCAAGGACAAAGCATGGAAGTGCATCAAGGAAGTGGACACACAAGAACAAGGAGCAAGTAGGGAGCTCCAAGAAGCACCTGTCAAATTTTCAAAAGAAATCCCTATAAAAATAGTGATTTTCATCACTAAAAATCATTGTAAATACCATTTTCCATTTTTGTAACTCCATTTTGTTCAAGCCGAGGAGTCCTCGAGCTTGAGGAGTATTAGAACTACCATCCTACCAATTTTCATAATTTTTAGACTCCGTTTGAGCCCTCAAATAAGCCCTGGAACCTATTTTTTAACTAGGCCGGACACTAGGTCTGGACAGGGCCAAAACCACTCAAAAAACTATAAAAAGGGCTGGAGAGCTCATTTTTGAGGTTATCTTGTTGTAGATTTCAGCTTTGTAAGAGAGCTCTTGTATAATCGAAGATCTTCCATTGTTCCACTATTTGCTCTTACTTGGTGCGCGTGTGTGTGTATGTGTGTGCATGCTTGTGTGCTTTCACTCACGCACTTGTGCCATCACTTGCTCACGGTCTTCATACCAGTCCTCACGTCTCCACGGATTGACATTTATGAGGTGTATCTCCTCACGTTGGTACTCGCCATTGTGCTAGAGTGACATATGCTGGCTCAATTCGATGTCTCAAGTAGTGCAGAAGTCATGTATATATAGGATCATGGGTGGCATTCTGTGGACGGCTATACATGGACAGTGAGCGTGGACGGCCACCACCCACATAATTGCCATACAGGGCTTAGACCAGTTGAACCGACCTAACAAATATAAATGATTTCTAACTCCGATAGGGAATATTCCATGGAATATTCCCTTTACCATCATGCTGGGGGTGTTGCCCCTGGATCCCCCAAGGGGCCCGCTGGCCCCCTTGGACCCCCCAGCCGCTGCTCACCGCTACCTCAGACCCCACAATTGGGGACCTTGGTAACTCCCTTTCCATACAATAGCTTACATGGTCCAATATGACCTTCATCCAACATGCAAGTTGGGATTCCCATCAATTGGGTAATGCACACTTGGCTTCTCCTCATAATGGGGGTCTTACAAAATGTGCATACAATCATGAGGGGTAGACATTGATCATATACTGACAAGTCACTCATGGAGATGGCAAGGTGTATGGTCAAGAGTCAGGCTTGACCACATAGTTTGTGGATTGAGGCTCTTATGTGTGCAACATATGTACTTAATAGGTGTTCCACTAAAGCATTGTACTTTATCACTCCATATGAGGCTTGGCATGGTTGCAAGCCATCTATTGCTCACCTGCATCTTCTTCTTTGCTTGGCATATGCATTAGTGCCTGAAAAAAATGCAAAAAATTGGATGATAAAGCAGTGAAATGTATTTTTGTTGGGTATAGTTCTAAAAGCAAAGGCTATTGTCTATATCATCCACATACTAAACGCATTTTGGTTAGCCATGATGTTGTTTTTGTGGAAGATGCTATTCAATGATTACTTTCATGTACTAATGAGACACCAGTTAGCTCCAAAGACATGTATGACACTTTTTTGCCTCTTTTTATAGGTGGATAGTCTAGTGTTGATCCTAATGAGGTGACTTATCAGTCTTTATAGGTTTCATGTGATGATGCAGATCGTTCCATTTCTGATGCAGATTTACGTGGTGCACTTATTGATGAGAGATCTGATGTTGAGAAGGCAAAAACTATGTCAAAATGGTTGGTGTAGACTTTGCATGGCATCAAAATATATGCACTTGTATCATACCGTACTCGTTCTGACTCTCATTGTGCTTCTTTTGCATCATATTACTATGCTATGGTTGCCTCTGGTCTTTGTGATGAGAATAAGTATGTTTCATTTTAGGAAGCAAAAAAATTAGAAATTTGGATGCCTACCATGCAATCTGAATATGATGTTATAATGAAGATTGTTACCTAGCCTTGATGTGACTTGCCTCTTGGCAAGAAGGCCATTGGCACTAGGTGGGTATACAAGATGAAGCGTAATCGTGATGGAATAGTTGACAGATATAAGGCTAGGATTGTTGCAAAGGGTCATGCTTAGGAAAGAGGCATTGATTTTGATGAGACCTTTGCTCCTACTTGCCAAATGACTATTGTTCATAGCATCTATGCACTTGCAGCTCATCATGGTTGGAATGTACATTAGTTGGACATTAAAACTGCATTTCTAGATGGTGACTTGCATGAAGAATTGTATGTTATTGTGTAGAAAGGGCATGAAAACAAATTGTGTAAGTTGAAAAAGGCATTATATGGTTTGAAACAAGCACCACATGCTTGGTATGAAAAGATACATGCCTATCTAATTGCACATGGTTTTGAGTACAATCCAACCAATAGAACCTTATGTGTTAAGCATGAAAATAATGTGCTTCTTATCATTGTTGTCTATGATGATGACATGCTTCTCATTGGTCCTCATAAGAAGCATATTTCTGATTTTAAGGCTTATTTGCATGCCTCATTTGAAATGTTAGATTTGGGGCATTTGCTTCATTATATGGGCATTCACTTCATGCAAGTTGATGGCATAATAGCTTTGTGTCAAACCAAATATATTGACACATTATTGTAGTGCTTTGGCCTTGAAGACTACAAACCTATTGCCACTCCTATGGAGAGAGGTTTACGATTGAGTCTTCATGATGTTGGAGATGCATTTGATGTTGTGCTCTATCAGCAGGTTGTTGGATGCTTGATTTACTTATGCATTACTCAGCCAAATATTCAATTTGTTGTCTCATAGATGAGCAAGTTTATGCATTGCCCAGGTGTCAACCATTGGCAGGCGGTTAAGCACATGTTTCGCTACTTGAGTGGTACTCCACTACTTGGATTGTTTTATCCCAAGGGGGGATCACTATCACTAGATTTACATGTTTTTCCTAACTCTGACTGGGCTAGTTGCCATGACACTCGTGTGCCCACCAATGGTTTTTTCTTCATGCTTGGTCGCTCATGCATATCTCGGTTGAGCAAGAAGTAGCCTATTGTGGCCACTTCTAGTTGTGAAACTAAGTATAGGGTAGCTTTCACAACAATTGTTGAGTGTGTATGGCTCAGATGCCTTATGGCCGATTTAGGTGTTGCTCAGTTTTCTGCCACCAGCATCTTTATTGATGGTTAGAGAGCATTGGCAGTTGTGAGGAACCTTGTGTTCCATGCTCACACTAAGCACATTGAGGTGCACTATCATTATGCTAGGGAGAGGTTCTCTACTGGAGAGATCAGCTTGGCATATGTACCCATGTAGGAGAACATTGCAGACCTTTTCACAAAGGCTCGACCTAGGGACATGTTTGAAGCTTTTTGCAAAGCTATGGGATTACTTCCTTTTGTGGATTGATTCCATATAGCTTGGCACTTCCTTGTACATGAGTTCTAGCTCCTTGGTCACCGCATCACTCCCAGGGGGCTTTATTGGTATATTTAGGCAGTGATGTGCATGAACACACTAGGACTGCCAAGGTACTTTTTTCCCTCTTTAGGAGGTTTTTTCCCTTGGCTTGTATTTATGCTTATAACCCTAACGGTTCATTTATCTTTGTACATTCTATTGGTAATATATTCAATATTGTGTTTTGTGCTTCAAGCTTCTTCTTCTTCCTTGTGTTGTTCATGTGCTTCCGTAGACCTCAAAATCCAATAGTTTTTGCCTCCTCTATATCAGACCTCTCATATACATGTGCATCATGTCAATCTACATCAGAAGGGGAATGATCTACATCATCATGTGGAACCTGCAAAGGCTAAGAAATTGCCTCATTTGGACTAGCACTCGACCATCCACCTCTAAAAATAAGAAGCAAAGTGTCATACACATCTTTTGAGCTAATTGATGTCTCCTTAGTACATGAAAGTAATGGTTGAATTGCATCTTCCCAAAAAACAACATCACAGCTAACAAAAATGTGTTTAGTATGTGGATGATACAGACGATAGCCTTTGCTTTTAAAAATGTACCCAACGAAAATACATTTCACTCCTTTATCATCCAATTTCCTCTGTTGTTGTTCAGGCACTAATGCATATGCCAAACAACCAAAGACACACATTCGAGTAGCAGATGGCTTGTGACCATGCCAAGCCTCATATGGAGTGATAGATTGCAATGCTTTAGTGGGACACTTGTTAAGTACATATGCTACATACATAACAACCTCAAGGTTGAAACTATATGGTAAAGCCTAACTCTTGACCATACACCTCACCATCTCCATGAGTGACTTGTTCTTCATTTTTGCAACTCCATTCTGTTGAGGTGTATACAACACTGTACATTGATGTTTTATCCCACATTTAGTAAAAATGCATTAAAATCAGAAGACATATATTCCCCCCTTGATCAAAATGGAGGGTGCCCATTTTACATGCTCACAAATTTTTAGCCAAAACCAGAAACTATTTGAAGCACATAAACACTTCGAACTTTGCTTTCAATGAATATACCTATGCATGCCGGAAAAAATCATCAATGAAAGTCAAGAAGTCAAGGTAGTTCTCAAAAGAAGGTGTTTGCATAGGATCACAAACATCACTATGAACAAATTGCAATTTCTAAGTAGCTCAGAGGGAGGAATGTTGTATTTTGCCCAAAATATAGCCTTCACACACATGTTTACTAGGTGCCTCAAGTTTGAGCAGAGAGGACACCATTTCAAATTTCTACAAGCATAGCAAAATAGCAAAAGGCATATTACGAAAGTGTGCATGCAAAATCTTTGCATATGATATACTTGAGAATCTTGAACTGCACGTGCTAAATCATTCATAGATTTTTCATAGTCTATGATCTTATACAAGTCATGACATAAATTGCCAAAAGCAATAATGACATCACCATTTGATAGATCATGAATTGCACATCTATCATCAATAAATTTCATAGCCAAACTAATCTTGGCTAATGCTTAAACTAATAACAATTTTTCTTGATCCCTGGCAAAAATAAAGCATCTGACAATGTAAAAGAACTACCATCAGTAGTAGTTAGAATGATCTTACAAGCTCCCATAAAAGGATAAGAGGAGTTGTTGGTGCATGTGATAGTATTCCCTATAGGGGCATGCTCAAGTGAAGTTAAGAAATTGCATTACAAGGTAATATGTTTGGTTGCCCTAGTATCGAAGTACCAAACATCTGAGTCTATTGCAAACATAGACTATTCAAGAGAAGATGGTCATAACTGCAAATAGTAGTAAATCCCCATTCTTCATTTTGCCTCTACAACAACCATTTGAGCCTTTTTTTCATTTGCCTCTTTTATAGCCCGTTTTGAGCAGTTCTTTAGGAAATGATCATTTCCTTTATATTATTTGCAAAAAAAATTTTGCTTTTTTTGTTTCTTCGTATCTTTGAAGTATGCACAAGTGAACTATCCAGCAAGACTTCATCAGCAGAAATCAACTGCTCCTTCAAATCTTTGATCTTTTTCAAAAAACTATCCATGGAATCTCCTTCATTCATTGCTCACTCTCCAACTGTTTTCGGAGGTAGGAGTGAATGTGAGGAATAATGGCATGTTTGATAGAAAAGGCTATCAATGCATGTTCATGAGCATCTCTACCATCCCAACCAAGTTGCTCTATAGTAGGTGCAATAAGAACCGCAACACAAATAGGAACCTAAAGAACATCATCTTCAATGCCATCGGCATCACCTTCAGTAGTTGTATTTTCTAGTGGAATGTTTTTCAATACCCTACACTATATTCCACAATCCTTTTGCAACCAATACATGACACATCACATATGCCCATAATGGGTAATTGATACCATCCAACTTATCCTCAACAGCCAATATATAAAATACATCACTGTTTTTAGCCATGGCCACTAACTAAAATACCTGATGCAGAAAAAATGATTGTATCTCAAAAAGTTGAATAGAACTATCTTGTCGATAATTGCTAAATTTGTAGTAGACTTTGAGGTGCTTATATTGGTGAAACAAAACCTGAATATATGTTTGGCACATAAAAACAAAATTGCCTACATAGTGTGTTTGGAGGTCAAAATGAGCTTAGATCACGATTTTGACACTATAGAGCAAAGCCATTTTGAACTCTAATCACCTTGAGTATGCTCACCAATTTTCGTGTGACTCTAAGCTATGACTGGAGGGCTATTGATGACACCCTAGATGAAGCAGCGACTTGATCTAATACCAATTGTCGGATTCTGAGATCTATGGAAGCACACAAATAGCACAAGGAAGAAGAGGAAGCTTGGAGCACAACACAAAATACCGAATGTATTACCAAGAAAATGTACAAAAGTAAGTAACATGTTAGGGTTATAGGCATGTATACAAGCCAGGAGAAAAAACCTCCTAAAGAGGGAAAAAAGTGCCCCGGTGATCCTAGTGTGTTCACACACATCACTACCAAAATATATCAAAAAAAATCTAGGCCGATGAAATTCTATCAAAAGTCATCTTTCTTAAGGGAGAAGTTGTCACATACCCACTAGCCATAAATGCAAACCTTTGTCAAATAGTGAATCTGAACTTAGTTGGGATCACATGGTTGCTTTAGTAGATATGCATATGCATTCCATGAATCCGAATGGGTAGGACCATATAGTAGAGACTATCATACCATCTTAGAATTCTAGAAATTGAATACTCATTTGATAAGCATCTACTTAGATGCATCAATATAATTAGTTAGCCTTAAAAACCCTAGCTACTTGATAGCTGATGAGAATGACACCATAAGAATAGTGTACTCATATAGCATCTATTTTGAAACAAGTAAACAAGAATGTTAATCCTCAATGCTTAGAATGCAAGACCTAGGACAACGCCTCAGACAATCTCAAGTGGAGAAGTGCATGACAAATTGTCACAATGGTCTATTGATCTTTATGATCATGTAGTTGAATTCAAACAAGTCTTGAGGGGAAAGCAAATCACATACTTTTTCACTCAATACAAGGCATTCATATTAAGTAGATGACAATCTAGTAGCCGAACTGAAGATCTCACCCTCTAGCACTAATAGTAAAGCTTCACATTCTTCTAGTTAAACAAAATCTTTGATTGAAGAAATTGTTGACTAGGTAGTGAAGAAGCTTCAAATGGAACAATCAAAAGACCAATGTAATGCACCTTATGGTCAAAGATTGCAATCTCTTAAGAGATGTTAGAATTGTAAAAGGGATCATCCCAGTTACATGTGTAATAGAGTGCCTAGGTATAAACATGCAGGTAACAATAGGTCACCTCAAGAACAATATTAGCAACCACAATACCAATAGAGACAACAATACCAACCTAGGCCCATGTATCCTCATAGGGATGCATATGAAAGCCGTCCTAGAGACCAAAAATAGTACTATTAAGAACTATACTATGGGTAACCTAGGTAAAATCCAGGCATTGAAGAGCTTGTAAGGCTTGTTTTGGATCAATAGCCTCCCATGCACATTGTGCACCATCGTACATATGTATTATATTCAATGTATAGTAACTTCCTTTCTTATTATTAATTAAGAAAAAAACAATGACCAATGATGATGCAGTCTTTTGGGTGCTTGAAGATCCTTATCACTAAAAAGATTTAAGTTCAATTACAAATAAGAAAAGTAATTCACACAGAAGTGAGGACAAATATCAAACACAAGAATGGATTTCTAGCTATCAAGCTCAAAAAGAGGAATGGCATGGAATAGATTTGCACCATGAATTTTCCACACACTTGAAGTCCATTTCAATAATGATAAATGCATCATTAACCCCAGGTGAATGCTTCATGTCTTTAGATTAAGAAACCTCATCATCAGTATGACCTTGAGAACCTAGCCAATACCCACTTTTTGAACCATAATTCTTTTAGTGCATTCTATAGTATGCATGCATAGGGCTACATTACAAAGCAGTGCACAAGGCATGTATTTTATTAAACCTACACTACATGCTTAATCCATCCTTAATTATGGACTACAAAAATTTGGCATGCTATTTATGGATTTCATCTCTGACAAAACCCATGTCACAACATCAACTCCTATGGAGAAGATTACATGCATCAAGTTTTCAAGATCAATGATAATAGAGTTTTTGGATCAACTTTCACATGTCAAAAGATTAGAAATATGACATGCCATTGAAGACCATAGAATCAACACATATAAAGTGCACTCAAATAAGGACAATTGGCTCACAAGCTTGCTTTGACACAATGGTGAACAAGACAATCTCACCCTATCACACTTGGAAGATGAATCAAGTTTTTAGCATATGCTAGAAGGGGTGAACTACACGAGTCAAAGTAGTGGCAAAAGATTGTCCCACAATAAAACTCAATCAATATGCCAATGACACAAAGCTTTAGAGTGAAGACATGATAGGAAGACCTTCCCAGGAAGTCTTATCAAGGAAAACAAGAACTAGGAGGGGGAGTGTTATAGTGTTACACAACATGGTATTCACATAAAATTTTTCAATTTTTCCTAAAGCATTTTTGTAGACAAGATAGTTCTACAAAGTTGTGGAATAAATTTCTTGTAAGAGGGAAGACTCTTCCCTTAAGAATTTGCAAGAGAGTAGCTAATTTTGAGTAGGATCTTTTATGTTTCTAAGACTTTTGAAATAGAAAATGAATGGACTTCAAGATACTCCTAGACTCACACATCTGAGATCAATGGTCTAAAGCATTATGGTCATATCTATGTGTCATTTGCAAGGTTAGGTAGTCTATTATAGTGTCCAAGCAAGAAATTGGCTAGTCTAGAGTAGGATTTTGCAAAGACCCTCTGATCTCTATACTCTACCATCACCTCCTCACAATGGTATCAAATCATAATCATAGTATATATATTATGGGTGATGGTTTTCCTTCTTCAATTGATAAATTGGATCAAGGTAGCTATAGAGTATGGTCTCTAAGGATGAAAGCATATCTATAAGGAAGAAATCTATATGGATATATCTCTAGAGATAAATTGATGTCTATGCTAAGGACCAAAGGACAATGAACACAAGAAGAGAAAGAGGGGTTGAGCACCTGGTGTGCAGAAGATCCTTTGAAAGCTCATATATCTTAAACTCTATCTATAATTTCTTACTTCCACACATTAGGGGTTGTAAAACTTCACAAGAGACCTAAAATGCATTGGAAGCATCCTTCTCTTTAAGCACCATGGCTAGGAAGATTCAACAATGGATGGAGTTCACATCCCTCAAGAAGCAATCCAAGCAAAGTTTCATCAACTTTATCACAAAGGTTGAGGATACTGCTTATCAATTAGGCATCATTGGATAGGTCATAGATCAAGAGAAAATAGTCATATAAGCCATCAATGGAATTAGAGCAGATAATAAGTGGAAAGCATTCACCACTACCATGGACTTATACATGGAAATGCAAATTCTAGATTTCGACACACTCATGGGGAAACTCTTCCCTCATGAAGCCAAACTTATGAAGAATGGATATACACAAAAATGTAATCAATCCTCTGCCCTATACAGTGATAAAAGTAGAAGTAAATATGCTAGAACAAAAGAAAAGAAGTCTTACAAAGAAGCAAGTACCTCCCAAGCTAACTTTGTAGGTAGAGCGAGGATCTTACAAAGGAAGGAAAGACTACAACAATTATATTGATGATCAATCATTACAAGAAGACTCTCTTAAATCATATGAGCATGTATTCCATATTGATTCAAGATGCTCAACTCATGTAGCAAGGAATGGAGCACTACTCTTAGATTTGGAAGAACCCAAGAAGAAACATGAAATCCAAATAGAAGATGACACAAGGAACCTTGGGTAGAGGATTGGAAATGTGAAGACATCAAATGGTAACATGAATTTGTTGAGAAAAGTTATCTATGTATTTAGCATCACCAAGAATCCAATAAGTGTATGTCAAATTGTGGAGAAGGGATTGTAGATGAGGTTTACAAGCTGTGGAGCCTATGTAGAAGATCCATACCGAGGATTTAAGAAGATTTCCAAAGGTGAAGAGATAGGTAGGCTATTCACCTTTGAACTCCAGGACACAAAGAATATAATATTGCTCAATTATGGTATACAAAATCTATCAAAGTTAGAAGTTTGGCACAAAGATTATAGTATCTTGCAGTTGTAGAGAATCAAACAAGTAGAACATTGAAGAGGCTAAGTTTTGATGGAGGGGGAGAGTATTTTTCCCATGAATTTGATTCTCTCTTGTGACCAAGTACACAAGAGAGAGAAATCAAAAGGGAGATTACAACCAAGTACAAATCTGAGTAAAATGGTCTAGCTTAAAGGAGAAATAAAACTATTGTGGAAGTACATAGGTGTTGCACTAAATAAGAATAGGTTTCCCAATTATCTCTAGGTAGAGGTAATATCCACTACCATTTACCTTATAAATAGGTTACCCGCAAAGTCCTTGGAAGGTCTGACATCCTATGAATCTTGGAATGGAAGAAGCCCAAGATTGGATCATTGTAGAATATCTGGATGCACTGCATATGCACACATAACTTGACAAATCAAAGGAAAGCTTGATCCTAAGGTAGAGAAATTTGTGTTCATAGTTGATATCCTAAACCAAAAGGGTTATAGTCTATATAATCCTAGTACCAAAAGATTCATTATAATTCATGATTTAGTATTTGATGAAAATAAGCCTTGGTTTGAAGATGATTGCAGGAAAATCAATTTGCCTTGTGACTTGGACTCTTGAAGAACTAAGTGAATCAGAGGATGATCTAAAGACACCTAGAAGGGAAACCAAATTATGGAACTCCAAAGGTAAAGCAAAAGTGGAGGATTTAAGAGATGTAGTAGAATCATCTCAACAAGCAATTAGAAGATCAACAAGGGAAAAGGTATGGATATGATACCTCATTGGTCACTAAGCATTCTATATGCATGGCTCAAGATATGCAACCATGGAGGTCACTGGATCCAGATGGATCTAAAAGGTTAAAAAAACTCTGGAGAAACCATAAATAGATACAATTCTAGGTTATTAGCCAAAGGATATGCTCAAACTCAAGGTATTGATTATGGGGAGACATTCTTTCTTGTAGAAAATATGCATACAATCAGAATACGCATGAGTATTGCAACTACCAACAATTGGAGGATAGTTAGATGGATGTCAAGGATGCCTTCATGAATGGATTGATCTCAAAGGAGGTATATATGTCTCAACCCCTAGATTTGAAGACTCACAATTTCCTAAGTATGTTTGGAAATTAAGAAGAAATCTATATGTGTTAAAGTAAACACCATGATCTTGGAATCATATACTAATTACTTGCCGACAAGATAGAAGATTTGTGGTATGCAAGGAAGATACTTCCCTATTCATTAAGAAAACACATGGAGAAGTCATATAACTTTTTAAATATGTGGATGAATTATTTTGATAGGTAATGATGATGAAGGCATAAGGAGGATAAAACATCAAATGAAGGAAGATTTTAAGATAAGTGATTTAGGGAAGCTAAAATACTTCCTTTTATTGGAAGTCATGTCCACAAAGCATGGTATTTACCTTACTCAAAGAAAGTACATCAAAGATATGCTCACAAAGCTCTAAATGGAAAATTCAAATGTTATAGTTACACCTATGGAAGTGAATTCCAAATTGAGTTATCATGAGGGAGATATTATTAAAGATGTGATACAATACCAAATCCTAGTGAAAAGTCTCAATTATGCTAATCTCACAAAAGTATATACCAATTATAGTGTGAATGTTTTAAGTCAGTTCATGCACTCACCTAGGAAGCCACACATGGAGACAGCTAAAAGCATACTCAATTATCTCAAAGGGACAATCAATGAATGCCTATTCTATTCATATACCTCTAACATAGATATAAAAGTCTTTTATGATGTAGATTGGGTAGGATCAAGGGATGATAGGAGTAGGACCTCTGACTATCTTTCATTTGCACATTCTAAACTCATTTCTTGGTCATCAAAGAAGCAACCTATTGTTGCTATCTCATCTATAGACATTGAGTATAGAGGATTGGAAAATGCAACTCAAGAAGCTATGTGGATTGAGACACTATATGTTGATTTAGGAATCATGACTTCAACTCATCACATATTTGGTGATAACATGAGCTCTTTACATCTTGCAGCAAACCCTATTTATCATGCAATGACCAAACAGATTGAGGTCCATTATCACTATGTTAGGGAGAATATTACAAGTAAAAAAATTGAGTTGTCATATATCTCAACTCAACTCAACAACAATGTGCAAACATGATGACTAAAGCATTGGGTGGAGTAAAGCTAAGCATGATTTAAATCAATGGCTGGAATTCACAATATTGCAAAGGAATGAAGACTCAAGCATCTTAGGCTTGAGTGGGAGTTATCGGTGCACATGGAAAGCCTAAGTGCTTAACTATATTTATGGATTACATTGGACTATGAGAAATAATGTGTGTGTATACATATATTCTTAATTCATTTCAAAGGATAAGTCTCAACATATTTTTACCAATTATAAAAGTCTTTTATGATTAAAGAGTCAAAGTGGTTATAAAGAGATCCAAAAACCATGAGTCACATTAGAATTTAGAATTCAAATAAGTAGCTAAAAAATTATAGGAATATTTTGGAAGAATCAATCAACAATTACCTACTAAAAACAAGTAGACAAGCTTATATATACTTCAGTGAAGAAGTCGTGGAATAGAAAAAGCTCTCACTCACTTCTAGAGTTTCTATTATACTTATCTCCTAGCCTTTGGATTCCTCCAACGCCTCCAATAATTGTACTTTACACATCTATACATACATTTGAAGTTTCTTCATCATCTTGAGCTACTATGCATTGTTGTTTGTTTATTGTTCAAGTCTGCTCACTTCTCAGAGTCATTGAAGTGAATCTATGGTCCCATTATTTGATCCAATTCTTGAGTCACAAAGCTAACATTCTTGTGCAATTTTTTATGCAATATTTTGATCATTAAAGTTCTATGTGCAAAGATATGCATAAATCTCTATGGTTTTGTATATGCATTGTCTACTTCTTGAAATGTCGAGATCACACCTATGAGTTATTAAGTATATTTATCACTCTCCAGTCACTCTAAATTCACGATATAACATGTAACTCACTTATCTTCCCATTTAAAGCTTTGCAAAAGGATTTTTCGCAACTCATAGTAGTTTAGGAGCACAACATTTTTCTGAGTGCCTTCTTCCATAAGTACAAGGTTTTCACTTCAAGTTCAAAATCTAGAAGTAGTCTAACTTGACTCACACATTTAAGATCAATGCCCCAGAGCACCATGGTCATATTTTTTTGTCCTTTGCAAGATTAGGTGGTCTATTATAGTTTCCAAGCAAGAAATAGGTTATTCTAGAGCAAGATTTTGCAAAGATCCTCTCATCTTTGTACTTTCCTATCACCTCCTCAAATTATATAAAATGTATGCATCATTCTGAAGTGATTTTACTTGATTAAACACTTGTTTAAATGATCCAACTAAGAGGAGGAGGATTTCCCATAGTTTTTTTAGCTTTATACAAGCCCATTAGTCTATCTCCTTTGCATTTTTGCCATTGTAAGTCATTGGATTTGTTGAGAGCTAAATCATACACAAAATGGATCAATAACGAGGGATACACGTGCATTTTGGTGATTCAACCCTATGAAACCATCAAAGAGTGAGGACTTGACACCATCGGGTAGTGAAGACTTGACACCATTAGATAGTGAAGACTTGATACCATCAGATAGTGAAGACTTGACACCATTGGATAGTGAAGACTTGACACCATCAAATAGTGAAGACTTGACACCATCGCATAGCAAAGCCTTGATACCATTTGATAGTGAGGACTTGACATCATCGAGAGGAGTTGACAGGAGACCATCAAGGGTGCTTCAAATGATACTATTGGAGGTGTTTTGGGCTTGACTCCATCATGGATGAAAGTACTCAATACCATCATGGATATGCTCTCATGGACTTGAAGAAGATCATGCGTGTGATCATGTTCCAATCTACTTGATGATTGCGATTGCTAGTGGAGGAGTGCATTCATCCACTTAGTGGACACCCTTCCAATCATCATTGGGTTTTGGAAATCATCCTTCTTGGACGGATGGGGATGCTTAGGACTTGGTCTTGTGGATTTGTGAACTAATCATGTGTGGACCTTCTTTGAGGCTATCATGACAATGTGCTTCTACTTCTCAACTTGATGCCATTCCATCCCATATCATTATGCCATTGACTTTAACTAGGTTGAAGTATACTCTTTAGGTATTGATGACTTAGAAGTGTATGCGTGCATCCTAGACTACTTCATCATTTTTTCCATCATTTAGACATATGTGAGTGTGTTATAGACTACAAGACAAGGAAGGGGATTATTGGAAGAACAACACAATACAACATGATCCTATTCTTTTTTCATCATCATTTTTACATGAAGTTATCTTTTTTTACTATAGATTATCTTAGGTTAATCATTTCTTACTCATAACCACTCATGTAGAGTGATGTGAGAGTGACACACCTTTTTTCTCTTTTCAAAATCAACCTCTGTTGAACACCATAATCCCACATAGAGGGGAAAGTAACCAAAGTGTATATAAAGAGGTCATTACTAATTGTTGAGGAGGTAGATTCTTGACTCATAATAAGATGCTACTCTTTTGGAGAGTACATGCTTGTGTCTCTTGAGTCTCATGGATTGTATCTTCTTCCTTGTTCATATTAGCACGTGGCCTTGTTCATGTGTGGCTTGCATGTCTATGTGTTTTGATTCAAGTAGAGTGTTTTCCATTGATGTTGCATGTGGATTCATGCCATGGATGAAGTTGAGCCTCCCACTTTTGAGTCTCATGAGATAGGCCATCGATCTGATAATGTAAGTGTGTGTGATACTACGACATTAACACATTTTGGCACCATTGTTAGGGATGTTCTCTTGTCTCTTATGTGATGGTTTGACATGGAAGAAATGTTTTACTCACGAGTTTTTCATATACTTTAGCATGTTTTCATTTTCATTACACTCTTGTGAGCATTGGTAGCATGCAAGATTTACAACAACTTGTTGAAATGAGCCACTCTTCATGTGATGAGGATCCCCTTCAGAGTGATTAGTCTATATATCTGGTGATTCTTCAAGTTATAAGAAGAATAGGAGTTTTTTTCATAAATTATTAGTTGATTATGTTAATTTTTCATTAATATTGTAGATTTTTTCTCTAGTCATGTGTAAATAAGTTTCTTTTGAGGTTCTTCTACAAAAATCAATGGATTTTTGGCTCATCGTCTTCATACAAGGATTTTGCAAAAATTGGCAAAGGAAGGTATAATTTTGTGATTTTACACACAACTTCTTGGCTTGGATTGGTAATGATGCATTCTCTTGGTTCCCATGTGTAGCTCAATGATGAGTAGCCATGTTTCGATGTAGTCTAGCATTACGGGCTAGCTGATCTCTAAGTTGTTCTTCAATTGCCCCACTCGTCTCTGTATGTTTGGCTTCGAGCTCCACATGGGATTGTTGGAGGGCGGTAACTTCTTGTTGTAATGCTGCATTACTCAATTCCAAGGCATTGACACGTGTTTGGAGGTGGGATGAGAGAGTACACAACTCCTTATTGTTTTCTTCCAATAATCGGTATTCTTCCTTAAGCTGGGCAGCGGCTTCGAACATGGTGTCCAATGCATGACTGAATGAGGTGGATGTAGAGGTGGAGGTGAAAGATGCAAGGGTTCGGGAAATGGGAAAGGGGAAAGTGGATGTTGTGCTGACAGTGGGTGTATGCGGTGGCATGCGTGAAGTTACAAGTGGTGATGTTGAGACAAAAGTGGTGGTGAGTGGTCCTGTGGAAGGTGAAATGTCCATAGGATCGGACGTGATGGTGTGTGAAGTGTGAAGTGTGAATCGTGAATACGGGAATGGTAGGTGGTGTGTTAGTGGTGCCAGTGAATGTGGGGGAGGTGGGTTGGTGAAGGGACTTTTTATTATAATTCTCAATTTGTTGAAGTATATTTACAAGGTTTGTCAAGAATGGAGGTCAAGTGATGTGTGTTGGTTCTGAGAAGGTCAAGAGGGGCTCAATGGTGTGGGGTTGGAAAAGAGGAATAGTATTGGTGAATGGAAATGGGTGTGTTAAGGTTTGGGTAGTGGCAAGTGGCTGTCCGAGGGCTGGGAAACATGAAGGGTGACCTATTATAGTTTGATCGGTGGTGGGGTGACCTATATGGGGTTCAGAAAATTGGCTGGAACTGGTGGATGGAGGTAAAGGGAAGGATGGAGAAATAGTGGTATGTGGTATAGTTTCACTCATGGCCAATACTAGTTGTTCAGGAATACTGGTGGGGAGGGTTTCGGAGGGCTGGATGGGGGGTGATGGTGGAGATGGTATCTGTCTATTTACATCTGGTTCTTCATTGTTCGTTGGGCTGGCCATGTGAACATCTTCTTCAGTGGTGGTAGGAAGTGAGGTAGAGACTTCCATCTGTATCATCTTTCCCCTTCGCGGTCGCGTATCGATCCTTCGTTGGTCATATTGAGGGGTATTACGATATACCATGGTCTTCATGTTGAGAGTTCCATGCTCCACCCTTTTGTCCAAAGCTAGAATCATTCTCATGCAAGCACACATATCCCACATGCAAGGGAATTCTCCCAAACTCCATATAAGCAAGGCCTCTCTTCACTCCACACAAGCCATCCCACTCTAGCTCATTGCCAAGAGTGCACTTCCACTCCTCATGGAGTCTCCATGCTCATAGAGCATTCTTTGTAAGTTCATTTCCATTTATTTTAGTCATCATGTTTGCTTATCTTCTGTTCCTTCCTCCTTAGTTTGATTAATATGTGATTAATAGTAGATTAGGAGTTGTTTTCTTTATTTCAACACCTCATGGCTTCCACGATTCCACAACTATCTGCCAACAGATTCAATGATTCTACAAAATGAGGGTCTACATTCTCCACTTGCAGCATCTGGTTCACCAGTGCTCTATTTGCCTCTTCTGATAGCTTATGTCTTTTTTGTACCTGCTGAAAGAAACTTGGAGAAGCTTGTCGAAGGTAGAAAAGTGCGTTTCGAAGCGATGAAGTTTGGTCAAGCCAACCGGCACAAGACCAGCCCTTGAGCTTATGGAGACTCAAATAGACCTTATAGGCATGCTATAAGTGCAAAGAAACACACTATGTACCTTGGAGCATCAAGGAGAATGAGTCGATACAAAACAGATAGGTTCGCGGGTCGACTAGCTCAAAAACTTACTATCTATGGAAGAGACAATGAACTTCAAATGCCCATAGCGACCAGCGTGATTACAATTAGAAAAAATCCTTTTATGGGAGTGATACACATAGGGTTGAGTGTATGGAATGCACAAAAGTATAAGGAATAAGCAAAATATGCTATAGGAATGAATGCGACATTCACCGGTGGTACTTCCTATTTTTCAGGAATACGTAGAGATTGACCCCGAGGCAGAAAAACTGATATTTCTCCAAATCTGCTGAACCAAATGCTTTGAAAATTTACAGGCATAAACTAAACACTAATACCTTTCCAATGAAACCCCTTGCACTCAAATTGGAGCTCTGAGGAGAGAGTAGCAGCCTCTGCAAGATTACTGTTGGCGAAGAAGATGATGCAGAAAATTGAAGGAGCAAGACAATGATGGTCACAAGTGTATGTATATTGCTTCCATGTATAATACAAGTGATTTCAACTCCTTATATAGCCTCTAGGAGTGTTCCATGACTTTTACAACTTGAATTTGAATTCAAATGAAGGTGGGAATGGTTGTTGGAGGGAATCAATTCACTTCCCTACAATCTAGGAAAAGTGAAGATCTTGATTGATCTACTTTTAGGTGATTGATTGCTTGATTGAATGCAACTTCAACCACCACAAATTCGTGGGATTTGGGCTCTATCTTTCTACCTTTACATGTGTACAACTCAAGGCTTTTACAACGGTAAATGAGCCATCAAAATATTCTCAAAAAATACAATAAATGAGCATATTAAAAAGAACTCTCCAACGGATATTCTTTCGACGCGATAGCCTTTGATGTAGATCAAATCCACCTCAAGCATAGTGTAAGCTTGATGTTCCAACAGCTCCCCCTCAAGCTAAAGTATGCTTGAGTCTTCATTCTCTAATAGGTTGAATACCTTCCATAGCTTTGAATCTACAAAGCTTTATTCCATCAAGTGCCTTCGTCATCATATCTGCTACTTGCTTTTCAGTTGGAACAAAAGAAATGTCAATCTCCTTTGCCATGAGCTTCTCCCTGATGAAGTGGTAATGGACTTCTATGTGCTTGGTTCTCGCATGGAAAATAGGATTTGCCGCTAGATGCATGGAACTTACATTATCTCCAAATATGTGAGGTTTGGAACTCACAAGTCCCAAATCTGTATACAATGCTTTTTACCATATTGCCTCTTGAGTTGCTATGGTCAAGTCTATGTACTCTGCTTCAGTTGAGGATAAAGCAACTGTTGGTTGCTTCTTGGAACTCCATGACACTAGCTTTGAACCTGCAAATGCTAAGTAGCCAGATGTACTTTTTCTATCATCCTTAGCTCCTGCCCAATCTGCATCTGAGTAGATTTTGATATCCAAATCGGAAGAGTAAGGATAGAATATACCTTCGTTGATTGTACCTTTGAGATACTTCAGTACTCTCTTAGCCGCATCCATGTGTGGTCTTCTCAGTGAGTGCATGAACTGACTAAGCACTCCCACACTATATGAGATGTTTGCCCTTGTATGAGTAGCATATATCAAGCTACCTACCAAGCTTTGATACTCTTTTATGTCTTCAATTTTCTCACCTTCATAAACACTAAGTTTATGATTCATCTCCAAAGGTGTACCTGCAGGTTTAGTGTTCTCCATTTTGAACTTGAGAAGCAGATCCTGAATGTATCTTCTTTGAGTCAAAAACATTCCTTCATCTGTGTATATCACCTGCATACCTAGGAAATATGTGAGCTCACCTAGGTTACTGATTTTGAACTCCTCTTGCATGTGTCCCTTGATCCTTTGAATGCCATTTAGATCATCACCTGTCACAATAATATCATCTACATATACACATAGATAGATAACCTCATTGTGATCCCTTTTGATGAATAGAGAAGGATCTGAGCTGCTAGTTTTGAACCCTTGATCTTGAAGATATCTAACCAACATGTAATTCCAAGCTCTTGGAGCTTGTTTCAATCCATACAATGCTTTCTTAAGTCTGCAAACATAAGATGGATGATTAGGGTTTTCAAAACCTGGTGATTGTGACGTGTATACCTCTTCACTTATCCAACCATTTAAGAATGCATTTTTCACATCAAGTTGGAGGAGTCTCCAATTCCTTGCAGCAGCTACACTTATCAATGTCCTGATTGTAGTCATCTTTGCAGCTGGTGAGAATATTTCCTCATAGTCTATACCATGAGTTTGTGAGCATCCTTTGGCAACTTATCTTGCCTTGTACCTGCAAACTGATCCATCTAAATTTCTTTTAACTTTATATACCCATCTGCAACCAATTACCTTTTGATTCGGCGACATTGGAACCAAATCCCAAGTGTCCATCTCCTTCAATGCATCTATCTCTTCGTTCATGGCCTTTTCCCAATTAGGGTTTCCCTTTGCCTCTTCATAGGTTGAGGGTTCCTCTGAAATAGAGTCTTTTGCCAAGTAGATTGAATGCTTCGTAACAAATGTGGAATCATATCCATACCTTTCTGGTTGCTTCTTCTCTCTTACTGATCTTCTAGGTGCTTGTTTGGAGCATTCTCCAACCTCTTGCATCTTTGGTTTGCCTCTTGACTTCCATAGCTTGTAATCCCTTTCTCTTTCATCTTGGTCATCGTCTGTATCACTTCTTGGATCCTGGACCTGTGTATCATGCTTGCTTCTTAATTGATGAGAGTCAGAATCAAGATCATATGGTAGTGTTACCTTTTGTTTATCTTCATCATACCAAGACCTATGTTCTTCAAACACAACATCTCTACTTGTAGTGAATTGCTTGGTTGAAGGATTGAAGAACCTGTAACCCATCTGAGTTGAATCATATCCAATAAACACTGCCTTTGTTGCCCTTTCATCTAGCTTACCTCTTATTTGTGATGGTACATGAACATAAGCTAAACAACCAAAAACCTTGCAATGTCCAAGACTAGGTTTTCTTCCATGCCATGCTTCATAAGGACTCATACCTTGAAGTGATTTGGATGGTAGTCGATTGACAAGGTACACTGCAGTTGAAATAGCTTTTGCCCATAGATAATGTGGCAACTTCTTCTCTTCAAGCATTGTTCGGGTTGATCCAACCAATGTCTTGTTTCTCCTGTCTGCAATTCCATTTAGTTGAGGAGAGTACTTGGTAGTCACTTCCCTTTTGATACCTTTTTCCTACAAGAACTCATCAAACTCTTTGGAGAAGTATTCTCCTCCTCCATCACATCTGAGCTTCTTTAGTGATCTACCTGTATGATTCTCCACATGTGCAAGATACTTCTTGAAGCAATCAAATACTTCATTCTTACTCTTGATAAAGTATAGAACAGTCCATCTACTATGGTCGTCAATAAATGAGACATAATACCTTGATCCTGCCAATGAAGGTTCTTGACTTGGTCCCCATACATCTGTATGTACTAAGTCCAATAAGTTGTTGTGGATGTAGCATTTGTGATTGAATGGTTGTCTTTGTGCCTTCCCAATCTGACATGCATCACACCTGTTGATCATGTGTTGCTTTGATATGTTCGGTAGTCTTAGAACACTTTGATCCCTGCATATATCCTTCAAGGTTCTTTCATTCACATGAGCAAGTCTCTTATGCCACACTTCAAGCTCACTTAGGGTTTGAGACCCAAAGTTGAATAGAGCTATGTTCCTCGTTTCTCGTACTTCAAAAGTAAAGAGCCTACTATGCTTCTCACCTCGGGCTATCTTCTTGAAGCCTTGACATGGATCTTCCACAAAAGCTCCATGTTGGGTGAACCTAACTTGCAAGCCTTTTTCAACTATTTGGCCTACACTTATTAGGTTTTTAGTGATAGTGGGTACATAGAGAACCTTACTCAAAATGTTTGTCCTGCCATTGGAAGCTTTGACATTACCAATCTTCTCCACATTGTGCTTCGTGTCATCCCCTGTTTGCACTTCATGTCTATGCTTTGGACTTTCCAAATCAGATAGAAGAGCAATGTTGCCTGCAACATGATTCGAACATCCTGAATCTATGTAGAACAAATGATCATCTTCTTTACCTTCTTTGTGGCTTAGATTCATAAGAAGTAATGAGTCTTCATGTGGTTGATCTTCTGAATAATTGTTGTAGTCTTTTCTATTATAGCTTCTATTGTTATTGTTGAAGTTGTGTCCACCTCTGCCTCTATTGCCGCCATATCCACCTCTTCCACTTCCTTTTTGGGTCTTCCCATTGAACTAGAAATTCTAAGTGGTGTGGTTGGTCCTATCGCATATGGCACAAGGTTGAACATTCTGACCTTTGGCTTTGTATTGCTTTGATCCCTTCTTCTTCCCTTTCCACTTGCTCTTGCTTGCAAAGTTGGCTTGGGAAGTCTCTTCTTCATCTTCTTCCTTCTTCTTGCCTTTCTGCTTCTTATCCTTCTTATCTGCATATAGAGCACTAGTTGAACTACCATGATAAGACTTACCTTCCTTTATGCTATTGTTGGCTTCTTGATTGAAGAGTTGTCCAAGAAAGATGTTGAAGTCTGGAGTCTGCACATCCATGATGAGATCGTAAGCCGTCGTGAAGGATTGCCATTGCTTATCACTTCAAATGCCATTGAGAATTTGTCTCATGATGACCTCTTCTTCAATCAGCTCTCCAATGGATGCTAACTGATCCACAACCTCCTTGACCTTGGTAACAAACTCTGTGATGGTTTGTTTAGGTGTCTTCTTCATTTGGTTGAACTCGTTCCAAAGATGATTCTTTCTTGCTTTGGTATTAGCAGAAAAGAAAGTCTCCAGGGCATCCCAAGTCTCTTGAGATGTTTTGCATCCTCTAATATGTGGTAATAGAAAGTCAGAGATAGAGTTTAGTATATACGACCTTGCTTGAGCATCCCTTGCGCACCAAAGTGTGAGCTTATCTGTCTCCTCTTGTGTAGGTCCTTCTTTGGATCTTGGAATAGGCATAGCTTCATCACCTGCTACAATTCCATAAAGATTTCTACCTTGCAAATAGGCCTCCATTCTGATTTGCCAAGCCGCGTAGTTGTGTCGATCAAGCTTCTCGATCATTGAGGGAAAGCCGTAACCCATCTTGAACTAGCTCTGATACCACTGAAAGAAACTTGGAGAAGCTTGTCGAAGGTAGAAAAGTGTGTTTCAAAGCGATGAAGTTTGGTCAAGCCAACCGGCATAATACCAGCCCTTGAGCTTATGGAGATTCAAATAGACCTTATAGGCATGCTATAAGTGCAAAGAAACACACTATGTACCTTGGAGCATCAAGGAGAATGAGTCGATACTAAACAGATAGGTTCGCGGGTCGACTAGCTCAAAAACTTACTATCTATGGAAGAGACAATGAACTTCAAATGCCCATAGCGACCAGCCTAATTACAATTAGAAAAAATCCTTTTATGGGAGTGATACACATAGGGTTGAGTGTATGGAATGCACAAAAGTATAAGGAATAAGCAAAATATGCTATAGGAATGAATGTGACATTCACCGGTGGTACTTCCTATTTTTCAGGAATACGCAAAGATTGACCCCAAGGCAGAAAAACTAAGATTTCTCCAAATCTGCTGAACCAAATGCTTTGAAAATCTACAAGCATAAACTAGACACTAATAACTTTCCAATGAGTCCTCTTCTACTCAATTTGGAGCTCTGAGGAGAGATCAGCAGCCTCTGCAAGATTACTGTTGGCGAAGAAGATGATGCAGAAAATTGAAGGAGCAAGACAATGATGGTCACAAGTGTATGTATATTGCTTCCATGTATAATACAAGTGATTTCAACTCCTTATATAGCCTCTAGGAGTGTTCCATGACTTTTACAACTTGAATTTGAATTCAAATGAAGGTGGGAATGGTTGTTGGAGGGAATCAATTCACTTCCCTACAATCTAAGAAAAGTGAAGATCTTGATTGATCTACTTTTAGGTGATTGATTGCTTGATTGAATGCAACTTCAACCACCACAAATTCGTGGGATTTGGGCTCTATCTTTCTACCTTTACATGTGTACAACTCAAGGCTTTTACAACGGTAAATGAGCCATCAAAATATTCTCAAAAAATACAATAAATGAGCATATGAAAAAGAACTCTCCAACAGATATTCTTTCGACGCGATAGCCTTTGATGTAGATCAAATCCACCTCAAGCATAGTGTAAGCTTGATGTTCCAACACCTACCTGATCGTCTTGTAGAGCCGTTTGAGTTGTGTCGTGAGGCAGGGGCTTCCTCCTCACTCTCCTCTGGTTCATTCCTCTGCATCTCCTCTTGTTCATGTGTGCTTCTAGCCTGAATGTGTTGTTCTCTCTGGGATGATGATCCTGGACCGTCATTGTCAGAAAAGAATTCACTCTCAGATAAGTGTGCTATTTGCAAAAATCTCTCAAAATCGAAGGATGTATCCTCTCCCAATGCAGCCATGGAAGCAAGCTCAGCATCCGAGGGTAGTGGAGGGGCTGATGGAGTGGGTTGTACCATGCTCCCTGATTGTGGTCCTTGGAGATGGATCATGAAAGGGGCTACTTGTTCTTCTTCTCTATAGGAGGCTTCTGTGGTGACCTCGCGAGGAATTAGAACCTGTGAAAGTGATCCACGCATTCTTTTAGTGGGTTGAACCCCCTGATTTCCACCCCTGGAAGAATTCCAACTGTGAGTACTTAAGGGCCCGTGCGATCGGCACATCATAAGCAAGGAATCTGTAGATAATTCTTGTAATCGCATAGCAACCATTCAAAGTAGGCTTTCTCACACCTCGTTTGCCTGCTTCATATAACTGGTCAAGGATCCACACTGGCATTTTGATAGGTAAGCTCCCAATCTCTGCTAGGTATAACCCATACCAGATCTTCTTATGAGGCTTGGTGAACCGGTCTTGCGCCGGAAATGCAAAGTGTTGAAGGCACATCCGCAGTGGTATGGCAATGTTGGGGGTGAGGGCACACATTTCTTTCACCTTCTTGAGTTTATTGTTCTTCATAGACTCTGGGCATGGGTGCCATACATCTGAAGGGCCTCCCTGATTAAAGTGATATTCAACTCAAACTTCTTCATTTCCTCCTGGTTTGATAGAGAGGGTACCAGGAATGTGCCTGAATGATCTTTATCTCCTGTAGCCTTCAGAGTTGCAATCAAGTAATAGCACCTAAGGAAATCAGGTTTAGGCAAACGTGCACTAAAATAGTCTTGTAACCTTGCCTTCTGCCAGATATCTTGAAGAGAAGCTACATTTTGCAATGCTTCAAATTCTCGTGAGAAGAACTGAAAGGTCCACCAAACTCCTCCAAATTCCAACTTGGATTCCCAAATATGATCAGCATCTCCCAAATCTCCTGGCATATCATTGAACCAATGAGAATGTCCTTTCACTCTTTCTGTTAGGCCACTCGGTGGGTCCGAGATGGGAATTCGTCGCACATTCAGGAACTCTTCAGGCCTCGCTATCAGTGGGGCCTCCACAGGCATGGTATCCCAATTGCTTTGAGTACTAGTTCCCACCTGGGAGCTTGTTCCTGCTGCTGCCACCATGAGACTTCTAATGTGTATCTGCTAGAAGAAGAAAGGCACATTAGTGTTGCATAGGAAACAGGATGTAATGGTGTTCCCTCCACAATACTAACATGACAATCCAGATGGTTAGTGGTTAGAGGTGAAGTGTTTGTGATAGATGTGAGTGGTGGTTAGTGGTTAGTGTCATCCTAGATGCATGCTTTGGATATGCAATGTACTCAGAATGCACCTACATCAGAGTGGATGGATTTACAAAATTGGGTCAGGGGGTTTGATACACAGTTTAAGTCTCCAAACTTTGATAGAGGATTCGTAGCTCTTAGAGCTAATGACAGGTAAAGATTTATGAACTAGATTGTGTTGGATTTGGGACCTTTTGGGCACCAATTTCCAGACATGTCTAGGTTCGACTGAAGGTGTAGCAATGTGAGGTGTAGGTATCTTCCTTGAGCTATTTGCCAAGGGTACTTGTGAGTGTTGACTTACATTAGTGACTGGAGGTGAAGTTATTTGGGCTTGTAAGCAGGCCTTGGGCACCCATATCTGTCTAGCATTAGGGATAGACTTCATTGACCGCTTAGGGACCCAAATAGAAATGGTATAGCTAGGGTGTTGCCTAGGGAACTCCTTCAGTTTGGTCCTTGATGGTGTGGCTCGCTTGATGCTTTTTTGAGAACCTGTCTCTGGAGCCGTGGTTTTTTCCCCCTTGCGTATCCAGATCTGTTTCATGCCACAAGGTGCTTTGTATTGTCGAGGTTGGTGCTCATGCTTCTTGATCCTTTGTCTTCTCAGTGTTGTGTGTTGTTGAGCCTTCCCCTTTAGAATCTTCTTTGGAGCAAACGGAAATTCCTCATTGACTTTTGTACCTTCAGCGAGAGTGACAATTCTCTCCACCATAGAATTCTGGACAAGAACATCATTGTTATCTTCATGTGGATTCCTAGAGGGACCAGGAGTTGGTGCTTTTTCTAATGGTTTGAGTGCTTGATTTCCTAATTCAATTGTAAGGCGGCTTTGGCCTACCCAAACTTGAAGAAGCCCACTTCTTAGGTTGAGGTTGACTGTGTGATCATAGATCCAGTCTTGGCCCAAGACTAGAGGTTCGGTAAGATCCTCGTCTTCACATACTAGCACTTTTGCTGACATTAGGACCTCTTGAATGTAGAGGGGAAGCTCCACCTCTCCCACGCAAGGGGTTTCAACACCTCTTAATCCTATCAGATATGCTTCTATAGGTTGTACCTTCAATTGTAGTTGTTGGCAGTAAGAAAGTCAAACTGCACTAGTGGTTGCACCTGAATCAATTAAAGCTCTCACAGTTTTTGTACGCTCTCCTTGTCCTAATTCTAGGGTTATGAAAGGTCGTCGATCGACTATCTTATGGGTCCGCTTACCTGAAGCCTCACACATGGCAATGTGATAACCAAGAGTTCCATGATTGTCAGTCATGGCCTGCTCTCTACCTTGTCTTCTCAGTTTCATTCGTCGGATGCGTTCTAAGGCTTCTGCCCGTGCTTCTTCTCGAATTCTCTTTTCCTCTTCCTTATGTTTCTTTGCAGTATTGAGTCGACTGAGCATTTCTTCAGTTAGGGGTTCTTGATATAACTTGACTCTGCATCCACTTATGTAACTTGGTAGGATGTCACCTTCTAGAGTGGCTAGTTGTACTGCTCCACTTGTGGAGATCCTATTGATAATCATTGGTCCATAGCCTCTCTTCTCTAATTATCGTGCATATTGCTTCAATGTGTAGACCAAGACTAGGTCTCCTGCTTTCAAGCCTTTATCCTTCACATGTGTATCAAAATACGCCTTTTGCCTCTTCTTGGCTGCATAGATTCCTGCTGCAGCTCTCAATCGTGTCTCACCTAAACGTTCAAGATCAAAGATTCTAGAGGAGAGTTCATGGCATGTCCAGTCATGCTCTTGTGCTACTTTCAATGTAGGTATCAAAAATTCCAATGGTAGCACCGCATTCTGGCCAAACACCATCTGAAAGGGTGTGGCTTGGAGTACCGTTTTATAGGCAACTCAGTATGCCCAAATGTCACTCTAGCACAATGGTGAGTACCAACGTGAGAAGATTCACCTCATAATTGTCAATCTGTGGAGATGTGAGTACTAGTATGAAGACTATGAGCAAGTGAAGCCACAAGTGTGTGAGTGAGAAGCACACAAGCATCCACACACATACACACACACACGCACACAAGGCAAGAACAAGGAGAGGAACAATGGAGTTCTTTGCATTAGTCAAAAAGTCTCTTACATCAGCTCAATTCACAAACAATCTAACCCCAAAAATGAGCTCTATAGCTCTTTTTATAGTTTTCTCACTAGCTTTGGCCTTGTCCAGACCTAGTGTCCGGCCTAGTTAAAAATTAGGTTCTAGAGCCTATTTGAGGGCTCAAACGGAGTCTAAAAATTATGAAAATTGGTATGTAGCTAATTCTAATACTCCTCAAGCTCAAGGACTCCTCGGCTTGAACAAAATGGAGTCTATTCTACCAAAAATGGAATTTACAATGTTTGTGTAGTGATTAAAATCACTTGAGTTGTGAATGATCCATGGAAAAAATGATTAGGCCTTGTTACCATATTGTGCATGACTGCTCTATTGTACCTGTATGCTCTTCATATGACCTGTATGCCAACATTCTCCCCCCTTCCTAGCGTCTGTCGCCCCTGACAGACCTCTGTTCTATCAGGTGGTCCATATAGTATTGGATGACATTGGTGGCAAGTTCGTGTTCTCCTATCTGTAAGCCTCTTGCTAGATCAGCTTCCAATGCATCCCAATTTATTGCACCATGGACCTCTGGTTGCGGTGTGGTGTAGTACTCAGAGTACATGGCTTGTTCACAAGCAAAGAGATGGAGCAGGTGTGTTGGCTTCGGTGTGAAGACCTCCGAGTGATACTCCCAGAAACCTGATCTGAACATTTCTTCGAATGTCTGTTTGTAGCATGCGGGAAGATACTTTATCCGTGCATGCCAGGCATAAGCTACTCGAATGCTGGGGGTGGTGCTCATGTCGTACACCAAATCATAGTTTCCATTAGTAAACTCCGGTAGGCGTATCTATGGTGCTGCTGCATTTCGGAAGGTTTTGAGTACTACCTGCATCATATCCAAAATCTTAAGCAGCATCTGGGCCGCAACATCCGGCATGGGCTTCAATCGAGGCATCCAATGTCGAATTGTTCCCATCATGTACGCTATTGACGGTGGTCCCGGTGGTGGCGCAATGTATGGATAATTGAGCCATTCCTTGCATTGTGCGTTATTCTGGACCTTTATGTTGAATGCTTTCCATGAGCGGCGTCGTGGAATAGGACCATAGCATGGATTATAGAGGAGATGTAATGGCGCATTGTTCCAGGTGCGGAGCATTTCAGGATAGGTTTCAAGAAGTTTCTGCCGCCATGTTGGTCGACGGATCTTGCCTTTTTGCACCTCGGGAGGAAGGTCTTCGGGTTGAAATTGGGTTGTGAAGGAAGGTATCTTCCCTGTGACTCTCTGTATTTCTGCATTATAATCAGCCAGAATAATATAGTAAGGCCTGTATTGGAGTTCAGATGAGAGGATAAGGCATCTCGATGACAGGTTCTTGAAGTAATCAGATTGCAGCACAGTTTTCTCTATGACCCTCATGGCCTGATTTTGCACTACTGTGCACTCTTCATGAGAACTCCCGATTTCCTCCACTTGTCGTAGCCATGGGGGCCGTGGTGCTTCGAATGTGTCCTGAGCTTCTTCCGTTTGTTGACCTTCTGGGAAGGGTTGTGGGTCGTATTCTTCTTCAAATGTTTGTTCCACAGGAATTTGTACTATTTCTTCGTCGGTGGGAGCCTCTGGAGGGGAAGGTGGTCTCTCATATTGTAGTAGACGTGCTTGCAATTCGGTGACCTGTTTCTAGAGATCTTTTAAGACCTCTGAGTCTGTGAGAAGTGAAGCCGCGGAGGAGGTGGTTTGAGAGGCAGCTGTTGTTTCTTTTTGGTGTTTCTGCTTCAGTTGACCCAGTTCCTCTGATAGCTGGTCATGTGCTTCAAGCAGCATGGCATAGTCTTCCAATATGATCTTGATATTGTCGGGGGTCACTGCTTGAAACTTTGATGGGCTGATGGGTGCCCCTGGTGTGCTTTCGATGGCTGCTTCTAAGTTCTCTTGGTTCTGTTGTTGTAGGCGTCGATTCTCCTCGTGAGCAGCTGCAAGGTGTCTTCGAAGAAGTGCCATATTTCGTTGAAGTCTTGAATTGCGTTCTAGTTGTGTTTTTAGATGGCCTTCTACCACTTGTATTGCTTCTTGGTCTGTATTCTGCAACTGTACTTCCAATACACTATGAGCCTCTTGTAAAGTTTGGAATTGTGTATGGAGGCAAGCATTCTCCTCTTCTACTGCCGCAAGACGATTTTATAGCACCTCCGAGTGCTCTTGCAGTCGTGGGTTATGTTGCTGGAGCTGATTGTACTCTGTCCTTAACTGTGATATACATGTGAGCATGGTGTCCAATGCATTTCCTATGGATGATGGTGTGGTTTGTACAATAGAGGATGCACGGGAAGGGGATTGGGGAAGGGGAAGAGTGAATGATGTGTCTAATGGAGATGTGTGTGTCGGTGAAATTGGTGGGGGGGGGGAATGGGAGAAGGTGGAAGTGTGGGGGGTGGAGGAGGTGCCGTGGGTGGTGAAATGTCCATACTTTCAGGAGTGGATGCGAGTGTGGGGTCTACCATATACATTGGAATGGTAGGTGGTGTGTGTGTGAAAGTGGTGAATAGATGAGAAGTGGGGTTGGGAGCTAAAAATAAAGGAAATGGTTGAGACCTAGGTTGAAAAGTTCTAGCAAGGAAGGCATGGAGGGATTGGAGAAGTGGAGAGATGGGGGTTGGGGGTTGAGGTCGTAGAGGCGGGGAGGTCATGAAAGGTGGTGTGGTAGTAGGGAAACCCATGAATATGGATCTAGAGTCAGGATGACCTATGGTTGAGGGCATGGGGGATGGTTGTCCTAGGGCAGGCTCTATGAGCGATTCGGTGGATTGTGTAGTGACGGTGGTTGCTTCATAGATTGGGTTTTCCAAGGTGGAGAATAGGGTTGAATTAGAGGTGGGAGTACGGAAGATGAAGGTTTGTTCGGTGGGTTGAGTGGTCGAGGTGATCTCCACGGCTTCTGTTCTAGGAGGCGATGGTGGGGGTGTGGGTGGTAGTGGCTCGATTGATTCATCATGGGTGACTAGGTGCTCTTGGCTAGCGGTTTCTGCTTCTTGGGAGGTTGTCTCAATGGGTTCGGATGTAATAATCGGCCCTTCTGCCGTTGTAATGGGGATCTGGATGTTTTTACCTGATCGTGGTCGTGTTTGGAATCTTCGTGGATCATATTGAACTGGAGACCTCCTAATGGCGGTCCGAACTGCTTCTACTACCCCATATGTTTCTGCCATTAATAAGAGACCTTCACTATATTCTGAGTCAACTCTTGCTTCTTCCAAAAGCTGAGTCATGAGTACCCTACTGCTCTATTCGGTGAGCAGTTGTTGCGATCGCACTCGTTCCATGATTTGATACAGCCTTCGGAGTTCTGGTGTATAAGCTGGAGCTTCAGTGGTCTCCTCTTCGTCTGCTCCTTCTTCTTCTAGGTGTCCTTGTTGTTGACCTTGTTGATCGTCACCCCAATGTACATGGCGACCTTCTGTGGATTTTCTCCTTCTTTGTGAAGATGTGCCTTGTTCTTCTGTATCTAAATAAAACTCTACATCAGAGAGCTGTGTACTTTGTAAGAATGCTTCGAAGTCATGGGGATCCATCCCTTCAGCATCTCCAGTTGTAGCAAATTCAAATTCAGATGGAGCAGGAGGAGCCGAAGGGGCAGCTTGTGTTGTAGTTTCAGATACAGACCTGGGTATTCTAATGGTAAAAGGAGGTACAGTGGCCTCCCCTCGTGGCGATACTTCAAGAGTAGTCAAAACTTCATGTGTCTGGACACAAGGGATCGAACCCCTCATGCACTTGGATTGATGTGTGGACGTCTTGAGCTTCTTAAACATTTGTAATTGTGCCCAAGTTAAGGCACGTTCAATGGTTACATCATATGCTAAGCACCGGTAGATAATGCGTGTGATTGCACAGCAACCGTTCACCACTAATTTCCTAGAAGACCTTTTATTTGCTTCATACAACTGCTCTATAATCCATACAGGAAGCTTGATTGGTAATGCACCTGTCTCGACTAAGTAGAGAGCGAACCAAATTCTTTTGTGCGGTTGTGTGAAGCGGTCTTGACCGGGGAAAGCAAAATGTTGCATGCACATATGGAGAGGGATGGACACGTTTGGTGTGAGTGCTGCCATGTCTTTAAGCTTCAATAGTTTCCTATCCTTCATGTTAGTAGGAACGAGAGCATCCTTCTCAGAAGGTACATGTGTGCCGTGCATATTCAAAGCAGAGCTCACCAACTCCAAGGTAAGTTCATACCTCTTTAACTCGTTGTTGCCCAGCAAGGAAGGAAGAACAAACGATCCTGGTTTGTCCTTTTCTACATTAGCCTGTAATGTTGAGACCAGATAGTAGCATCGGAGGAGGTCTGGTTTGGGTAATGGTGCCTTGAAGTACTCAGCTAGCCCTGCACGTTGCCATATGGTCTGAAGATCCTTTGTGTTCTGTAGAGTCTCAAACTCCTTGGAGAAGAATTGGAATCTGACCCAAGATCTGTCATACTCGCACCTAGACTCCCATATATACTTGGCCTCTCCTAATGGGCCTGGCATGCCATTGAACCAATGAGAATTGGCATGGACTCTTTCTGTGATCCCTGTGGGTGGATCCGGTACCGGGATCTGTTGAAGGTGTTGCAGCTCCACAGGTCGTTCAGTTGGTGGCACATTAACAGGTAGACTATCCACATCAATTCCTGCAGTAATTATTCTTGCCTGTGAGCTCGGACTTGTTGCTTCTGCCATGAGAGTGCTTGTAGTTGCTGATGCTTATCTGCTAGAAGAAGAGAGAGGCACATTAGCATTGCATTGGAAACAGGATGTTATGGTGTTCCCTCCACAATACCAACATTACATTCCGAGTGGTTAGAGGTTAGTAGGTGAAGTGTTCGTGATGTGTGTACAAGTGGGTTAGTAGGTTAGGGTTCACTCTAGATGCATACTTTGGTTGTGCAAAGTTCTCAGAATGCACCTACATCAGAGGGAAAGGATTTACAAAGGTGGGTCAGGGGGTTTGATATGGGGTTTAGGTCTCCAAACTTTGATGCTGGAATTGTTGCTTTTATTGGCGATGATGTGTGAAGGTTTGCGGACTGGAGTGTGTTGGGTTTGGGGCCTTTTGGGTACCCATTTCCAAACATTCTGAGGCGTGACCGAGAATGTGGTGGTGTGGAGCGTAGATGTTTGCCTTTGGATGGGAGCCAATAGGACTCGTGAGTGTTGGTTTGATCTAGTGATTGGAGGTGAAGTTATTTGAGCTGGTAAGCAGGTCTTGGGCACCCATATTTGTCTAGCCTTTGGGATAGCCTTCATTGACTGCTTTGGAACCCAAATAGAAATGGTTTGTCTAGATTGATGCCTAGGGTACTCCTTCGCTGTAGTCCTCGACACTGTAGCTTGCTTGATGCCTCTTTGGAGTCCTGTCTCCAAAGCCGAGGGTTATTCACCTTTGCGTATCCAGATCTGCTTCATGCCATGGGGTATTCTGTATTGTACTGGTTGGTGTTCATTCTTCTTGGTCCTAGGGCTCCTCTGTATCTTGTATTTTCTGGCTTGCTTTCCTCGAATTCTCTTTGGAAAAGAAGGGAACTCCTTGTGGACTTCTGTACCTTCGTCATGAGTGGCAATCCTTTGCACCATAGAACTTTGGTCAAGGGTAGCATGGTTCATTTCAAGTGGACTCCTGGAAGGACCAGGATTCGGTGCCTCTTCTAGCGGCCTATGTGCTTGATTTTCTAATTCAATCGTGATGTGGTTTTGGCCTACCCATGCCTGAAGAAGTCCACTTCTTAGGTTAAGGCTGACTGCATGATCATAGATCCAGTCTTGGCCTAGGACAAGAGGTTCGATAAGATCCTCACCTTCACACACTAGCACTTTGACTGCCATTAGCACCTCTTGAATGTAGAGGGGAAGTTCCACCTCACCAATGCAAGGGGTTTCCACACCTCCCAATCCTATGAGATATGCCTCTATAGGATTGATTTGTAATTGCAGCTCTTGGCAGTAAGAAAGTCGAACTGCACTAGTGGCTGCCCCTGAGTCAATTAAAGCTCTCACTGTCCTTACACTCTCTCCTTGTCCTACTTCTAGGGTTACAAAAGGCCGCCGGTCGATTATTCTATGGGAACGTCCACCTGAAGCCTCGCACATGGCCATAGGATAGCCTACAGATTCTTGAGTGTCAGGCATAGGCGGGTCTCTGCCTTGTCTCCTCAATTTCATTCGTCGGATGCGTTCTAAAGCTTCTGCCTGTGCTTCTTCTCTAATTCGTTTCTCTTCTTCTTTACGTTTCTTGGCAGTGTTGAGTCAATTTAGCATCTCTTCAGTCAAGGGTTCTTGATATAACTTGACTCTGCATCCACTTATGTAACTTGGTAGAATATCACCCTCTAGAGTGGCTAGTTGAACTGCTCCACTTGTGGAGATTCTATTGATAATCATTGGCCCGTAACCTCTCTTCTCTAACTTCCGTGCATGTTGCTTCAAGGTGTAGACTAGGACTAGGTCTCCTGCTTTCAAGCCCTTATCCTTGACGTGTGCATCGAAATATGCCTTTTCCCTCTTCTTGGCTGCATAAATTCCTGCTGCAGCCCTTAATCGTGTTTCACCTAGTCGTTCAAGATCGAAGATTCTAGAGGACAACTCATGGCCTTTCCAATCATGCTCTTGTGCTACTTTCAAGGTTGGTATCAAAAATTCCAATGGTAGCACTGCATTCTGGCCGAAAACCATTTGAAAGGGCGTGGCTTGGAGTACCGTTTTATAGGCAACTCTGTATGCCCAAACAGCATGGTGTAGCTGTTTGTCCCAATCCGAGCGTTTGTTATTCACTAATTTGGTTAGCACATTGCATAGAATCTTACGGCTTGTCCATTAGCTTGTGGGTGGTAGGGGGCAGACTTCTTGTGTATCACCAAGAACTCTTGAGGAAGATTTTCAATGACTTCATTCAAGAAATGAGTCCCTCTATCACTTACTAGCTGTATGGGTAGCCCGTATCGAGTGAATACATTCTCAAATAAGAATTTAGAGATCGTTTGGGCATCATTCTTCAATGTGGCTTTCACTTCTACCCACTTGGTTAGATAATCGGTGGCCACAATGATGTACTCAGCATGTGAACCCTTAGCTGGGGGATTAATAGGACCAACAAAGTCTATTCCCCACTTAGAAAATGCACGTCCACCCATCATAGGTTTTAGTGGCATCTCATCCTTGCGTATAGGATAATGAGTTCTCTGACAAAGATCACATCGTTTCACATAGGTATGTGCATCCATGTGAAGGGTCGGCCACCAGAGCCCGCAAATAGTATTGCCTTGATCACCCGATCTGGTCCAAAGTGTCCTCCTGCTACACCTTGGTGAGCAGTTTTCAAGATCTCGAGATATTCACTATCATGGACACATAGTCTCAGGTAGCCATCTTTACCACGCTTGTATAGATTATCACCAATGATTGAGTAATCTAGGGCTTCTTGTTCTAGACTTCTTTGTCTCGTTAGGGTCATATCTGGAGGGAATGTTTTCGTCCTCAAGAAGGCTACTAATGGTTCACTCCAATCTGGCACTATGGACACTTGATAAAGAGTGGCATGTTCCACATGTGGTTTAGTGCAACAGATTGGGCATTCTTTACACATCTTATGTACATCAACTTCCATAGTAGGCCAATGCACTCCGAGTCTCCTTAATGTCTGTAGGGTTCGTTGTTTTGAGTAGTGTTGCTCTAATGCACCTACATGTGCCAACTGCAACCATTTAGCGTACTCATCCTCTTCCACACAACAAGCCAATATCCCTTGATCTGTCTGTTTGTACATACTTCCTGCCATGATATGGTACTTCTGGGCTTTTACTACCTCTCTATCTTGAGTGTTTATGACTGGGTGATTAGGCCTGTATGTCAATACTGGCACTAATGGCTTAGCCCACTGAGGTACAACTTCCAAATTAAACAAGTAAGTGTCAGGAAGGTCATCCGATACTCCTTGTGGGGCTTCTCCCGATGTGAGCCTAGAGAGATGATCTACTCTCAAATGAGTCTTGCCTTTTCTCACCACTACCTCAAAGTCATATTCCATTAGTAAGAGGAACCATCTCACCAATCTACCTGTGTTGCATGGCTTGTTCACCAAGTAAAGTAGAGATTGATGATCAGTAAAAAATTTAAACTTATTTGCAAGCAAATAATGTCTAAACTTTTTAACCGCATACACCATGCCCAACCCCTCTCGTTCGGTAGTGGTATAGTTTTGCTCAGCTACGTTCAGCTGTCTACTCGCATAGGCAATTGGAAGATCCATATTACCTTCACCAGTAGGTTGTGCAAGCACACATCCAATGGCATAATTGGATGCATCCACATGCACATGGAAGGGCTTACTCCAATCTGGTGTAGTCAAGATGGGTGTTGAGCATAATCGCCGTTTGAGCTCATTGAAAGAGTTCTCACATTCCTCAGTCCACTCAAAGTTTGTCAGAAGTCCGTACAGAGGCTTTGCAATGATGGCATACATGTGAATGAAACGTCGGTAATAACCACAATGCCCCATGAAAGCTTGCACTTCCTTGACATTCTTTGGCCTAGGTAGTTCTGCAATAGCCCTCACCTTCTCTTCGTCAGTGGAGATGTCGTTCTTTGACACTATGTGTCCGAAAATCTTGCCTTGCCTGACCATGAAAACGCACTTTTCTGGGTTCAGGCAGACTTGATATTCTCTACATTTGTCAAAGATTTGTCTGAGTTCAGGTATATGTGTTTGTCTAATGTTGGAATGAGCACAGAGATCATCAACATAGACTTCCAAATTCTTTCTCGGGAACTCTTTAAACACATGGCACATCAATCTCTGGAAGGTTGCGGGAGCATTGGTAAGCCCGAATGGCATTACCCTAAAAGCGAATATGCCCCACTCTATGGCAAAAGCCGTCTTATGCTGATCTTCTGGTGCAATGGCTACTTGATTGTAGCCAGAGAACCCATCTAGGAAGTTGTACACTTCCTTGCCGGCTACCCTTTCTAATAAATGCTCGGTGATAGGAAGCGGATAACTATCCCTGATAGTGGCTGCGTTAACCTTCTTCAAGTTAATACATACACGTAATTTACCATTCTTTTTGGGCACCACTACAATGGGGGACACCCATTCAGTGTGCTCGATTTCATAGATAAATCCAGCTTCAACCAAGCGGTCTATCTCTTCTTTGATCTTGGCAGCATAGTTGTCATTGTATGTGTATGGCTTTTGTTTAGAAGTTCTGGCCTCTGTGGTCATGGGAATCGTATGGGCGCATATGTCAGGGTCTACACCTTTCAAATCTTTGTAGCTCCAAGCGAATACATCTCTGTACTCTCTTAGCAAAGCTATCAGCTCATGCTCCTCTTCCTCAGTGAGGTCATGTCCTATGTAAGTGCACCTCTCTTCTCCTTCTTCTATGGCTACCACTACCTTCTTGGTGGTTTCTTTGTTATCATAGGCCTCTCCTGCTTGTGCATCGCGTTTTGGCATTCTTACCATGACTCTCCTATCTTCTATTGCATACTTCTTGAAATTTTTAGGGACCTCAAACAGGGATTCTTCCTCCTCTGGTGCGGCTTCTCTCTTCTTCCTTTTCTTTCCTTCACTCTTAGTGGTCACTCGTGTGGTTAATCTCACATCATTAGTAAGCTCTCCATGCCTCTGGGGTTGAAATTCTACTTCAGAGAAGTATTCTTCATCTGATGCAAAGGGTGGGTCCATAATGATTGACTCTAGATCGGAGTCACTTGCATCCTCAAATGCATTAGGGCTAGGTTCACACTCTTCTAACACTGCCTCTCCCATGATTGGCTCTATGGAGAAGACTGAAATGTCATAGCCATCTTCATCACAGTGAGGTGTCCATTGTTCTTCATTGATGGCTACATCCATAGTTGCTAGAATTTCTACCCAACCCTGAGGCTCAAATTCTTCGTCCAGAAATACTACAGGTACATAGGCTTGGTCTTGAACTGATCTATGTGTTTCCTTCGCACCTACCTCTCTAGATTTTTCTCTTTTCTCCTCTTCCATTGCCACTTTACACATCCATAAGTGAGTGTCTTCATGCATCCATGAGGATCCTGATCCTATGGAATGCACCGATTCCGTATCATCTTTGGCTCTATGGATGGGGTTCCATTGGATAGGAGGGACATATCTATGAGAGTAATCCTTGAGATTGAATTTGGTTGTAACACTTAAGTGTTGCAAATACAAGGAATTGGTTCCCCAATCCTGTACCACTTGCAACTGCCGCATAAATGGTCTCCCCAAAATCATCTCATAGGCTTGATTTTTGCTAAAGTCACAGATAGCAAATGTGTGCTCAAACTCTACACCACAAGTAGTGAGAGTTATCCCCTCTAGTAGTCCTAAGGGTCTTTCTATGTGACCGTCAGCCATCTGCAATTTCATTCTCGTTGGCATGAGTGCTCGTTTGCCCCAACGTTTCCATATGGAAGTGGTAGCAATTGCAACTCCTGCACCTGAGTCCAAAATGGCCTTGGTTGTGTAGCCCTGATGAGTGATGGGGAGATAGGTGTTTCCTTTTTCTCCCTCGTTCATGTCTCTATCTTGTCCAAGGGTATTTCTGGCACTGTTCTTTGAGATCCTACCTGGGAATGTGGTTTTGCTACTTCGGGCACTTGATTGGCTACATGTTTCCACACTTCTGGTCTAACCTTAGGCAGCTCTTCCAAAGTGAGATTGCACTGCACTTTGGTGTTCTTCACTACCTCTGTGTTCCTAGGTATGACTGAATCTTCGTTTCTTACCATGACTGTGGGTGCTCTCATACAAGTGGACTTTGCTTCCCATGGGCCTGTGAAATGGGGTAGTTCCTGTAAAGAATTAGACTCGAAGTCTAATCTTTCTTGAGATTGGGCACTCTCCTGCTCTCCATAAATGGAAGGAAGGTCTTGTGGGAATTGATCGTGTGTGTCATCCACAAGTTCAATGGGAGGAGGAACTTCACTCTCTTTAGCCCATTTCTCTTCTTGAATCTCTCGCAAGAATTCTGGTGTGTATCGATTCATAGAAGAAGAGGTGTCTGGTTCTGTGGAGTTAGGCACATAAGCTTCCTTGGGAGGAATGCTTATTCTATCACTTGCCTTCTCCTTAGCCTCGGGGTTGGCTCCTTTTCCAGACTTTGCAATTAACATCTCCAATCTGTCTAACAGACCATCAAAATGCAATGGTGTTCGAGTGTGGCTAGAGCAAGTGAAAAGGCGACTGATCTCAAACATGGCTTGAGCCAATTCCACCATCTTGGCACACAAATTAGTTCGTTCAAGCTCTAGGTCGGCTCTAGGGTAACATTTCTCATGATCTATTAAATTGGGCCCTTCTTGGATTCTGGCCTGATATGCTTTAAGCATCATGTCTAGATCTTCAGGAGTGGGATCCGCTAAGACTGATCCTACTCGGGGTGGTGGTTGGGTTACGTGTGGTGGATTGGTGGGTGGAGGAATGGAGGGTGAAGGGGATGGTAGTGGTGGGGATGTGTGAGAGTGCGTTTGAGATGTGATTTCTATGATTTTGGTTTTGGTTTCTCGTAGGCTTTACTCAAGTTCGCTCATCTTTCTTGCCCATTGCCACTTCATACGTTCACGGCTATCCCTCCAAGCTCTTGTCCTCTTCTTATTCTGGCTCTCAGTCTCGCTAACCTCCGCATTCTTTTCTTGGCCTAAGTCTTGGTTTTGCTTAAGTGCCTGGGCTCTCGTGATGACTTGTACTGGGGCTGTGGAAGTCACACTTCCTGTGGAGTCTACCACTAAGCCAATAACATTGATAGGAGCAATTTTTGGTATATTGGCGGGGTTCTTGGGACACTCTCGTAACAAATGCTCCTTTCCACAATCGGGGCAAAAGCCTTGAATTGTCACATATTGGGTTTGTGTCGGTGCATGTAGAGGGCAATCACGAATGAGATGATCTCCCTGACAACGATAGCATGGCCCTCTAGGAAATGGAGGTCTCATCGGCCTAGGTTGGGATCTCGAGTTGGGGTTGGCATACATGACGTTTGTGTATTCTCGCTCCCCACTAGATTCATTTGGTTCTTCGTAATAATATGACTCACTATGCTCTCGTGATTGCATGTAGTAGGCCTGGGGGCTCTCAACATGGGTGGAGTCAAAACTATGATCACTTGGATCACTTTCTGAAAGCGAGGATGTTACTGGCACTAAAGCTCTATTCAGATTTTCTTATGCCGCTGCATACTTCACTGGAATCACATTGGTGGGGGCAGGGGGTTGTTGCGCTAGGACTGGTTGCGGTCTTTGTTGCCCTTGGTAGGGTGGTTGATACGTTTGCTGAGGTCTAGCATACTGTTGTTGTGGGTACTGATTAGAGTACTTTCTTGGTTGTGGATATGGCTGAGAATAATTTTGTCTAACAGCTTGTTTGTTATATGGGCAGTCTTGTGCTGTGTGATTGGTGTACCTCCTTTCTATGGTGCAGTACTGGTTGTTAGGGTTCACTTGGGGTTGAGCCATGATGGGGCACACATTAGCCATATGGTCTCCTCCACAGGTATAGCATCGTTTTCTAGGGGCAAATGTAGGAATCTGCTTGCTAGAGACACCTAATTTCAGAGCTACCTTTTCTGGTAGATCCTCAATTGATGTGGATTGTGAGGAAATGAGGCTACTAAAACTATCTGAATCTTTATAGATTTTTGAGAGCTATAATTCCTCCCCTAGATTATCCTCAATGTCTATGCACATGTGTACACATTCTTCTATGGATCTAGGGTCCTTCAAGTACACATATGATCTCAGTTTGGTGCTTAACAATCCATCTAAAAATAAGGCCACTTGCTTGGCTTGAGTGGGTAACTCTGGGGCCGGGCATCTCTCTAGATATTGCCTAAATCTTCTACCTGCGAGCCTCATTGTCTCTTGAGATGTTTGTTTGAAGCTGTATATCAGGGAGGATGTGTTATGTCTTATGCCACTTTTAGAGAATTCGATAATGAATGCCTCTAGAAGTTGATCTATGCTCCTAAACTGCCTCTCGTGTAGTGGTTGAAACCATGTCAGGGCGGTGTTCCTAAGGGTTAGACCAAAGGCATTGTACTGTGTGAACAAATCTTCAACTTGTTCAGCTCTCAAGACTTGCCTAAACTCAGCTACATGATCGTAGGGGTCTCCAGTGCCATCGAAGTAGTTTTTCATGGACTTAACTAGTTGGGTCGGTCTCAAGGTCCTCGTGTGCTCTCTCGGTCTTGGCAAAGGGAAATCATCGGCATTTCTTCGGTTCTCGGGGGCTCTATGTCCCTCAGGTTCCACTCTATTTGTTTCCGTTCTCGTTCTTTCTCTTCCCCAAGAGTTGGCAAAGCTTACCTCAGGTCTCTCTCTACTCCTTTCTCTTTGAGTCCCATGAGCTTGAGATGTTCTAGCTCCTTGGTGACCATAAGACACATTGGATCGAGGTTGGGGAAAAACAAATTCTCCCTTGGTGTACCTACCCCTCAGTATATGCCACGAGCTTTCCGACAAGCCCTAGAGCTCAAAAAATGGATTTTGTATGAAAAAGTTATGACCGTTCAGGATTTAGGGGGTTAAACAGACAAACAGAACCTTTCAGGAGTTTAATGCATTTTTCTAAGGCCTTTGTAAGTGTATGAGTATTTGAGTATGCAAATATGCCCAAAATTTAGCCTAAATTTCCAAAAAAATTACCCCTTAATTTTTTTGCCAAAAATGTCTGTCTATCGCGATAGATGGTGTCTGTCGCGATAGACGGTGTCTGTCGCGATAGAGTGGTCTATCGCGATAGACGGTGTCTGTCGCGATAGATGGGTCTGCCGCGATAGACGGTGTCTGTAGCGATAGAGTGGTCTGTCGCGATAGACGGTGTCTGTCGCGATAGATGGGTCTATCGCGATAGACGGTGTCTGTCGCGATAGACGGGTTTGTCGCGATAGATGGGTCTGTCGCGATAGACGGTGTCTGTCGCGATAGATTGGTCTGTCGTCTGTCGTGGTTTTGGTCTGTCGCGATAGACGATGTCTATCGTCTGTCGTGGTTTGGTATGTCGCGATAGACGGTGTCTGTCGCGATAGACTGAGTATGTCGTGGAATTTGGTCTGTCGCAATAGACAGGTGTCTATCGCGATAGATGGTGTCTATCGTCTGTCGTGGTTTGGTCTGTCGCAATAGACGGTGTCTATCACGATAGACTATGTCTGTCGCGATAGACTGAAAAAACGCAAATTTTTTAGAAACTTCTAGTGATTTGGAGTGCTCTAATGATGTAGGTTACCGTGCCCAACATGCATTCAAAAAATATCAAGTTTTTCTGTCTATCGCGACAGACAGAGGTCGTCGTCTCGGGACCTGTGCAGAGTCTGTCGTACCTGCGCAAGCTGCTGGAGATGATGGTACAGCTAGTTCCTGCAACAAAAGCTCAAAAAACACACAAAAACAGATAGCATGCAAGCTCTCTCTCGCTCTCTCTCACAATGAAATGAGGGAAATGAGGTGGGGAGTGGAATATGATCAAAAAACTGAAACTTTTGTGGAGAGGGAGATGGAGGTCGGAGATGGTGGGGATGATGATGGTGATGCAAAGATAAGAAAAAATGAAGAAAAATAAGGAAAAGAAAGGATATTACCTATAACTCTAATGTCTGAACTCGACGTCTTACCATCACACGCTCGTCCTCAAAGCTCTCTCCCCGGCAACGGCACCAATTTTGGTGTCACTCTAGCACAATGGTGAGTACCAACGTGAGAAGATTCACCTCATAATTGTCAATCCGTGGAGACGTGAGGACTAGTATGAAGACTATGAGCAAGTGAAGGCACAAGTGTGTGAGTGAGAAGCACACAAGCATGCACACACATACACACACACGTGCACACAAGGCAAGAACAAGGAGAGGAACAATGGAGTTCTTTGCATTAGTCAAAAAGTCTCTTACATCAGCTCAATTCACAAACAATCTAACCCCAAAAATGAGCTCTCTAGCTCTTTTTATAGTTTTCTCACTAGCTTTGGCCTTGTCCAGACTTAGTGTCCGGCCTAGTTAAAAATTAGGTTCTAGAGCCTATTTGAGGGCTCAAACGGAGTCTAAAAATTATGAAAATTGGTATGTAGCTAATTCTAGTACTCCTCAAGCTCGAGGACTCCTCGGCTTGAACAAAATGGAGTATATTCTACCAAAAATGGAATTTACAATGTTTGTGTAGTGATTAAAATCACTTGAGTTGTGAATGATCCATGGAAAAAATGATTAGGCCTTGTTGCCGTATTATGCATGACTGCTCTACTGTACCTGTATGCTCTTCATATGACCTGTATGCCAACATCAAACAACGTGGTGTAGCTGTTTGTCCCAATCAGAGCGTTTATTATTCACTAATTTGGTGAGCACATTGCATAAGATCTTATTTGTGCTCTCAGCCTGGCCATTAGCTTGTGGGTGATAGGGGGCAAACTTCTTATGTACTACCAAGAATTCTTGGAGAAGGTTTTCTATGACTTCATTCAAGAAGTGTGTGCCTCTCTCACTTACTAATTCTATTGGCAATCCGTATCTAGTGAACACATTTTCAAATAAGAACTTTGCAGTTGTTTGAGCATCATTCTTCGTAGTGGCTTTCACTTCTACCCACTTGGTTAGATAGTATGTGGCCACGATGATATACTCAGCATTTGAACCCTTAGCTAGGAGATAAATAGGTCCAACAAAGTCTATTCCCCACTTAGAGAATGCACGTCCACCCATCATAGGTTTCAATGGCATCTCATCTTTCCCTATAGGGTACTGGGTTCGCTAACAAACCTCACACCTTTTCACATAGGTATGTGCATCCATGTGAAGAGTTGGCCACCAAAGACCTGCAAATAAAATTGCTTTTAACACCCGATCTGGTCCAAAGTGTCCTCCTGCTACACCCTGGTAAGCAGTCTCCAAGATCTTCAGATATTCACTGTCATGGACACACAATCTAAGATACCCATCTTTTCCTCGTTTGTATAGATTATCACCAATGAGTGAGTAATCTAGGGCTTCTTGTTCTAGGCCTCTTTGTCTGGCCAGTGTCATATCTTGAGGGAATTTTTTCATCCTCAGAAAGGCCACTAATGGTTCGCTCCAATCTGGCACTAAAGACACTCGATAAAGAGTGGCATGTTCCACTGGTGGTTAGTGCGGCAGATTGGGCATGCTTTGCACATTCTATGGACATCAGCTTCCATAGTTGGCCAGTGCACTCCTAGTCTCCTTATGGTCTGCAGGGTTCGTTGTTTTGAGTAGTGTTGCTCTAATGCACCTACATGTGCTAATTGCAACCAGTTAGCGTACTCGTCCTCTTCCACACAACAGGCCAATACTCCTTGCTCCGTATGTTTGTACATACTTCCTGCCATGATGTGATACTTTTGGGCTTTTACTATCTCCCTATCTTGTGTGTTTATTACTGGGTGGTTAGGTCCATATGTCAGTACTGGCACTAAGGGCTTAGCCCACTAAGGTACGACTTCCAAATTAAACAAGTACGCATCAGGTAAGTCATCTGACACTCCTTGTGGGGCCTCTCCTGATGTAAGCCTTGAGAGATGATCTGCTCTCAGGTGAGTCTTGCCCTTCCTCACTATTACCTCGAAGTCATATTCCATTAGTAAGAGAAACCATCTTACTAGTCTTCCTGTATTGCAGGGCTTGTTTACCAGGTATAGTAGAGCTTGGTGATCAGTAAAAAAAATTAAACTTGTTTGCAAGCAAATAGTGTCTAAACTTTTTAACTGCGTACACCATGCCTAATCCTTCTCGTTCGGTGGTTGTGTAGTTCCGTTCGGCTGCATTCAACTGTCTACTGGCATAGGCAACAGGAAGATCCATATTACCTTCACCAGTAGGTTGTGCAAGTACGCATCCAATAGCATAATTGGAGGCATCCACATGAACATGGAATGGCTTGTTCCAATCTTGTGTGGTCAAGATTGGTGCTAAACATAATCTTCGTTTAAGCTCATTGAAGGAATTCTCACATTCATTAGTCCACTCAAAGTTATTCAAAAGTCCGTACATGGGCTTTGCAATGACAGCATACATGTGAATGAACCAGCGTAGTAACCACAATGGCCCATGAAATCTTGTACTTCCTTGACGTTCTTTGGCCTAGGTAGTTCTGTGATGGCTCTCACTTTCTCTTCGTTAGTGGATATGCCGTTTTTTTACACTACGTGTCCTAGAATTTTGCCTTGCCTGACCATGAAAACACGCATTTCTGGGTTCATGCAGACTTGATGTTCTCTGCATTTATCAAAGATTTGTCTGAGTTCAGGTATATGGGTCTGTCTAATGTGGGAATGAGCGCAAAGATCATCAACATAGACTTCCAAATTCTTCCTCAAGAACTCTTTAAACACGTGACACATCAATCTTTGAAAGGTTGTCGGTGCATTGGTAAGCCCGAATGGCATTACTCGAAAGGCAAATATGCCCACTCTATGGCAAAAGCCGTCTTATGCTGATCTTCTGGTGCAATGGCCACTTGATTGTAGCCAAAGAACCCATCCAGGAAGTTGTACACTTCCTTGCCTGCTACCCTTTCTAATAGATGCTCCGTGATAGGAAGCGGATAACTATCCCTGATAGTGGCTTCGTTAACCTTCTTTAAGTTAATGCATACACGTAGTTTGCCATTCTTTTTGGGCACCACTACAATGGGGGATACCCATTCAGTGTGCTCAATCTCATAGATAAATCCAGCTTCTACCAGTCTATCTATCTCCTCCTTGATCTTAGCAGCGTAGTTGTCATTGTACGTGTACGGCTTTTGTTTAGAGGGTCTGGCCTCTGAGGTCATGGGGATCGTATGTGAGCATATGTCCAGGTCTACACCCTTCAGGTCCTTGTAACTCCAAGCGAATACATCTCTGTACTCTCTTAGCAAGGCTATCAACTCTTGCTCTTCTTCTTCTGTCAGGTCATGCCCTATGTAGGTGCATCTTTCTTCTCCCTCTTCTATGGCTTCTTGGTAGTTTCCTTGCTATCATAGGCCTCTCTTGATTGTGCCTCACGCTTGGGCATTCTTACCATGACTCTCCTATCATCTATCTCATATTTTTTAAAGTTTTCAGGGACCTCAAACAAGGATTCTTCCTCTTCTGGTGTGACTTCTTTCTTTTTCCTTTTCTTGCCCTCACTTTTGGTGGCTACTTGTGTGGCTAACCTCACATCATTCGTGATTTCTCCATGTCTCTGGGGGTAGGCTTCGACTTCATAGAAGTATTCTTCATCTGATGCAAAAGGTGGGTCCATAACGATTGACTCTAAGTCGGAGTCACTTGCATCCTTAATTGCATCAGGGCTAGGATCGCATTCTTCTAAAACTGCATCTCCCATGATTGGTTCTATTGAAAAGACTGAAATTTCATAGCCATCCTCATCACAGTGGGGCGTCCATTGTTCTTCATTGATGGCTACGTCCATTGTTGCTAAAATTTCTGCCCAACCATGAGGTTCAAATTCTTCATCCGGGAATACTACAGGTGCATAGGTTGGGTCTTGAATTGATCTATGGGTTTCCTTCGCACCTATCTCTCTGGCCTTTTCTCTCTTCTCTTCTTCTACTGCCACTTTGCACATCCATAAATGGGTGTCTTCATGCATCCATGAGGATCCTGATCCTATGGAGTGCATAGACTCTGTGTCTTCCTTGGCTCTATGGATAGGATTCCATTGAATGGGGGGTACATCTCTATGAGAGTAATCCTTGAGATTAACTTTGGTGGTGACACCTAAGTGTTGTAAGTACAAAGAGTTGGTTCCCCAATCTTGTACCACTTGCAGCTACCGCATAAATGGTCTTCCCAAAATCATCTCATAGGCGTGGTTCTTGCTGAAGTCACAGATAGCAAATGTATGCTCGAACTCAACACCACATGTAGTGAGAGTTATTCCTTCTAACAATCCTAAGGGTCTCTCAATGTGACCGTCGGCCATCTGCAATTTCATTCTCGTCGGCCTGAGTGCTGGCTTGCCCCAATGCTTCCATAGGGAAGTGGTAGCAATTGCAACTCCTTCACCTGAGTCCAAAATTTCCTTGGTTGTGTATCCCTGATGGGTAACTGGGAGATAGGTATTTCCTTCTTCTCCTTCACTCATGTCTCCTATCTTATCCAATGGTATTTCTTGTACTGTTCTGTGGGATCCTACCTGGGAACGCGATTTTGCTACGTCTGGCACTTGTTTAGCTACGTGTTTCCACACTTCTGGCTTAACTTTGAGTAGCTCTTCTAAAGTGAGATTGCACTGCACTTTAGTGTTCTTTATTACCTCTGTATTCCTAGGTATGATCAAATCTTCGTTTCTTATCATGACCATGGGTGCTCTCGTGCAAGTTGACTTGGTTTCCCATGGGCCTGTGAAATGGGGTAGTTCCTGTAAGGAATTAGACTTGAAGTCTAATCTCTCTTGAGATTGGGCGCTCTCCTGCTCTTCATAAATAGAAGGGATGTCTTGTGGGAATTGATCCTGTGCGTCATCCACAAGTTCAATGAGAGGATGGACTTCACTTTCCTTTGCTCACTTCTCTTCTTGAATCTCTCGCAGGAATTCTGGTGAATATCGATTCATAGAAAAAGAGGTGTATGGTTCAGTGGAGTTTGGCACATAAGCTTCCTGGGGAGGAATGCTTATTCTATCACTTGCCCTCTCCTCAGCCTGGTAGGTGGCTCCTTTTCCCGACTTTGCCAGTAACCTCTCCAGTCTATCTAATAGACCATCAAAATGCAATGGTGTTCTTTGGGATCTAGTGCCATTGAACACGTGACTGGCTTCGAACATAGCTTGTGTCAATCCTACCATCTTAGCACAAAGCTTTGTTCGCTCTATTTCTAGGTCGGCTCTAGGGTAACATTTATCATGATCTGTTACATTTGGCCCTTCCTGTATTCTGGCCTGATAAGCATTTAGCATCATGTCTAGATCCTCAGGAGTGGGATCCGCTAATACTGATCCTACTCTGGGTGGTGGGTGGGCTACGTGTGGTGGATTAGAAGGTTGGTGAATGGAAGGTGATGGGTTGGGCGGAGATGGAAAGGGGGTGGTGGGATAGTGTGAGAGTGGTTTTGAGATGCGAGTTCACTTATCTTTGCCTTTGTTTCTCTCAAGCTTTCTTCAAGTTTGCTCATTTTCTGTGACCATTGTCTTTTCATTCTCTCCCGGATATCTCTCCATGCTCTTGTCCTTTTCTTGGTTATACTCTTTGTCTCACTAACCTTCAGACTCTTTTCATGCCCCACTCCTTGAGTTTGCCCCACTCTTTTCATGCCCCACATTCGTATACACTCTTCTATGGTCCTAGGGTCCTTCGAATACACATATGACCTGAGCTTGGTGCTCAACAATCCATCTAAGAACAAAGCCACTTGCTTGGCTGGTGTGGGTAACTCAGGTATCGGGCACCTCTCTAGGTACTGCCTAAACTGTCTTCCCGCTAGTCTAACCGTCTCTTGAGGTGTTTGCTTAAAGCTATGAATCAGGGAGGAGGTGTTATGTCGTATGCCACTCTTAGAGAACTCAGTGACAAAAGCCTCTAACAGTTGGTCTATGCTCCTAAACTGCCTCTCATGTAGTGGTTGAAACCACGTAAGAGCTGTGTTTCTAAGAGTTAGGCCAAAAGCATTGTATTGTGTGAATAGGTCCTCCACTTGTTCAGCTCTCAAGACTTGTCTAAATTCGGCCACATGATCGTATGGATCTCTAGTGCCATCAGAGTAATTCTTCATGGACTTCACCAGCTGAGTTGGCCTCAGGGTCCTAGTGTGTTCTCTCGGCCTTGGCAAAGGGAAATCGTCAGCATTTCTTTGGTTCCTTGGGGCTCTAGGTCTCTCGATTTCTTCTCTATCTGTCCCTGTTCTCATTCTTTCTCTTCCCAGGGAGTTGGCAAAGCTTACCTCAGGTCTGTCTCTACTTCTATGTCTTTGAGCTCCATGAGCTTGGGAGGTCCCAGCTCCTTGGTGGCTGTAGGACACATTGGACCGAGGTTGGGAAAAAACAAATTCACCCTTCCATGTGTAGGCATGTCTGCCATGCTCAGTGACCACGAAGATCCTTTCTGATGTATTGTCTAGGTAGGTTACTTTGCCTGGGCTATCAGGGTCTTTAAACTCATAGATTGTGAGAGCACCTGCTTCATGAGGTTGGGCAGGTTTATATCTTAATATTATTTTTATGATCTTGTCTGATATCACGTCGTGAGGAATACTTAAGTGAATTTCGCACTTGCTAAATGATCGATTCAAGTTTACTTTTGTCTCTTAGGGTTTTCGCACTTAAGTCCTACTTAATGCTTGCACTTAGTTGATTAGTTCTCTTGGACTTGATTCGTGCCTGACGTTGTCCTAATTAATCACCACACCTAAGTCCTACTAGCCTAAGCTAGGAATTGATAAAGGAGGGTTGAGAGAACTTCCAACCTCAATCCTCTGGTTGCTCAGACTACTGCACGAGCCCAGGAAGCCTTCTCCCAAGCTTGGTACTCACCCTTGCTAGCTTGCCTTGGAATGCCTTGAGTGCACACAATGTTCCTGCAAAAGTTCACAAGTCAATATAACTCCTTTACCACAATGGATTGAAAGACACACATCAACAATTACAGGCCCCCCTTGAAGTAACTCACTGTACCCTTAAAATCTTATGACCACCTAATTCTACTGAATGGCCAACTTAAAAATACATGTTCTAAAACTCCACGTATGATTCTTACAAAAACCAATCAAGGTCCACGTAGGATTCTCAACAAGCTTTCCAACGAGACCAAAATCTCATCAGTCGGAGTTCGTATGGTGAAGTTATGACCATTCAAGCATGTAGGGGTCAAAACAGGCTCTCAGGGTTTAGGAAATTCCTCCCTAGTTTTTAGGTATTTTGCCCACTTCTAAGGCTCTAATATCATCCCAATGTGTCCAATATTAAGCCCAAAGGTACCTCAATTTACTCAATTAATTCACCCTAAAAATTCATGTGTTAAGCCTGTGTATCACGATAGGTCGGGTCGGTGTCTCGCGATAAGTCGAGGTGTCACGATAGGTGGGAGTGTCGCGATAGGTGGGTGTGTCGCGATAGGTCGGGGTGTCGCGATACTTGGGTGTGTCGCGATAAGTCGGGGTGTCGCGATAGGTCGAAGTGTCACGATAGGTCAAGGTGTCGCGATACTTGGGTGTGTCGCGATAAGTCGAGGTGTCGCGATACTTGAGAGTGTCGCGATAGGTCGGGGTGTCACGATACTTGGGGGTGTCGCGATAGGTCGAGGTGTCACGATACTTGGGGGTGTCGCGATAGGTCGAGGTGTCGCGATACTTCGGTGTGTCGCGATACTTGGGAGTGTCGCGATAGGTCAGGATATGGTGAATTTTGCTGATCAGGCTAGTGATCCTAGGAGCTCTTAGGCTGCGCGGTGTCGTGGTGCACTCAGAATCGTGATTGGGGCAACTTTTCGGTGTGTTGCGATAGCTCGAGCTCGATGCCTCAGGGCTTGCACAGAAAGATTCTGTATCTGCTGAGCTTGCTGGAGATGGTGATGAAGCTGAAACCTGCAAGAATCATGCAAAAAACACACAAAAACAAGAACACACACTCGCTCTCTCTCAAACTCGCACAAAGCAAATGAGGAGAATGACAAGGAAGAGGGAATATGAAGTGGAGAAGGAGATGGAGGTGGAGATGGAGATGGAGATGGAGATGGAGATGGAGATGGAGATGGAGATGGAGATGGAGATGGAGATGGAGATGGAGATGGAGATGGAGATGGAGATGGAGATGGAGATGGAGATGGAGATGGAGATGGAGGAAAAACAAGAAAATTACCTACTACTTACCATTCCAACGCGTCCTCTCTACGTCTTACCATCACACGCTCGTCCTCAAAGCTCGAATCCCCGGCAACGGTGCCAAAATTTGGTGTAGCTCAGTGATGAGTAGCACCTCGTTTAATGTCAATCCGGGAAGACATGAGGATGGTATGAAGACCTCGAGCAAGTGAAGGCACAAGTGTGTGAGTGAGAAGCACATTTTTTGGATTGCGTATCTTTAGCAAACAAAGGCAAACCTGTTTCAACAACATGCACACACATACACACACACGCGCACACAAGGCAAGAACAAAGAGAGTAAGACAATGGAATCACTTCTATTGCAACCAAGTTCTCATACAAGCTCAAAACTACAAGAAGCTACCCCAAAAATGAGCTCTCTATCTCTATTTATAGTTTTTTACTAGCTTTGGCCCTGTCCAGACCTAGTGTCTGGCCTACTTAAAAATTAGGTTCCAGGGCTTATTTGAGGGCTCAAACAATGAAAATTGGTCGGCACTTACTTCTAAGGCTCCTCAAGCTCGAGGACTCCTCGGCTTGTACAAAATGGAGCTATAAAAAGATGAAACGGTATTTACAAGGGTTTCTAGTGATGAGAATCACTTTTAAAATGATGTAAGGTTTGGAAAAATTTTAATAGGTTGCCTTAGTGCTAGATCCGCATGCATGCCCATACTTGGCTTCTTCCCATATGATGCCAACACCATGTGCAAACCCAAAAACCCCTTTTGTTATGCACACATTATCCCTCTTCTCTTCCTTATGATTACCTTAGAAGGAGCTCCATATAAGTTTTTCAATGATGGAATAGACAATAAGGAGGAAAAATAAAAGGTTTAGGGATCATAGAACGCTTGGGTTTCTAGCAAAGAGCTAAACTTCCATTGTGGACTGGTAATATGGTTGTCTTGAAGAAGATGGAAGCGAGGGATACTTGCACTTATACTATTTGATTATATCAAGGAGAAAAGAACTAGGCTAAATGATATATGGATTAACAAAAAGAATTCATGGGCTCAAATATTAGAGCTTGAGAAACTAGAGAGTCATTCACTACACTATCATAAGTTGAATCCATGGGATTTTTACCTTTTAAAAAGCTAATGCCAGCATGATGAGAGTTTGTTACGGTATGCTTTCCATTTGCATACCCAAGCAATATACACTTAGCTTAGGTAAAGAAAGGGGAGGATGACACAATAGGCCTATGTCATGGTTAAGCAGGGAAATGTAGGGGATTGGGAAGTGTTGGGTGTGTGTAGAAGTGCGAGAGACACACAAGAAGCACACACAAGGAGCACAAATGCAGCAAGACACACGGAGAAGACGATGGGTGGAATAGCTCTCTCTATTGATCGATGAACTGAACTGAAGTAAGAGCTGAATAATATCCCTAAGTACAAAGTACCACCACATATGAGAGTATCAAGTATGTGGTAACATGGGGAAAAAACCTCTAGCCAGCACTAGAGTAAAAAGTTCCCATGGATAGGGAAAAGGTTCACATCAAAGCTACCCGAGGAACACATAAGTGTAACAAACCCCCCTGGAGCAAATGATGTGAACACATACAGGGAGTGACAGATCAGCCCCCACAAGGTAACAAGCCTAAAGCTTTGCGAAAAGCTTCAAACTTTTCCCGTGGAAGAGCTTTGGTGAATATGTCTGCCACATTATCTTGTGTAGGCACATATACCAAATCAATATCTCCTGCATGAAGGCGCTCTCTCACATAGTGATGATGCACCTCAATATGTTTGGTCCGTGCATGAAACACTGGGTTTCGTGCAACAGCCAAAGCACTCTGACTATCTGTGAGAATATGCGTAGCAGCATCAATCTCCATGCAAAGATCCATCAATACGCGTCTCAACTGTGAAAACTACCCTGTACTCAACTTCACAACTTGATGTCGCCATTGTATGTTGCTTCTTACTCAACCAAGATATGCATGAGTCTCCAAGGAAAAAGCAATTACCACTAGTGGACACGCGAGTATCATAACAACCAGCCCAATCACTATTTGTAAAAGCATGCAAGCATGGCTGAATGTCTCTGCCATAAAAGAGACCTAAGCTCAAAGTGCCTCGGAGATATCTAAACACACGTTTCACCGCTTGCCAATGCTTAGTGCCAGGGCTATGCATGAATCGACTCAACTGGGAAACTGCATACTGTATATCCGTCCTTGTGTTGCATGCATATATAAGACATCCCACAGCCTACTGATAAAGAGAAGTATCAAATGCATCACTAGAATCCTCAATTGAGAACCTGAATCCTGTCTCAGCTGGTGTGGAAACTGGCTTACAATCCTCAAAGTCAAAACGTTGAAGTAGTTTTTCAACATACTTTGCTTGATGCATAACAATTCCCCCCTCAACGGATACAAACTGGATGCCAAGATAGTAGCTCAAAAGACCAAGATAAGTGACATCAAAAGTATGCTGCAAATGAGCCATAAGAATGTCAAGTTTTGCATCACATGACCCACTCAAGAGTATGTCATCGACATAAAGAACAAGCACTATAAGATCAGCCCCATTTTTGTGTACATAGAGTGTGCTTTCAATCGGACTACATGTGAAGCCAAGAGCAATCAAGTGCTTATGTATTTTGTCATACCATGCACGTGGAGCTTGCTTGAGACCATACAAGGCTTTATGCAAGCGACAAACCATATGCTCTTTCCCTTTCATAGCAAATCCAGGAGGTTGCTTCACATAAACCTCTTCTTGCAAATCACCATTCAAGAAGGCTGTTTTTATATCCAACTGATGCACTTTCCAACCTCGATGGGCAGTCAATGCAACCACGGTACGAATGGTAGTCATGCGTGAAGTAGGTGCAAAAGTTTCCTCATAGTCAATGCCATATTGTTGCGCATATCCTTTGGCAACCAATCTAGCTTTGTAGCGATCAATGCTACCATCAGATTTTCTCTTAATCTTGTAAACCCACTTTGTACCAATGGCATTCTTTCCTTTTGGCAATTCACATAACTCCCAAGTACCATTCCCATGTATGGAATCCATTTCTGATTGCATAGCACTCATCCATTATGGATCGTCACATGCATCTTCAAAAGAAAGTGGCTCTTCATTACATGCTGTAGCAATAAGAGAATAATCCACAAAGTTACTTGATGCATGGTGAGAGCTTGATCTTGTTCTACCAAGTAAAGGTGCACTCAATTTGTTGTCCTGCAAAGTTTGTTTCAGCCACTTTGGCATAGATTGTGCACTCTTGATAGACATGCGTTCATTATGTAAAACATCTTCAATATGTACATCATGCGTGGGCTGAATTTCATGCTCAGTTTCAGCCATATTTTGACGCAAATGTTCAGCCATATGTGGCTAGAAATTTCCAACAGTTTTGGCTGAAATTTTTCAGCCATGTTTGATGGCAAATTCTGTACATTTTCAGCCCCATTTGGCTAGAATTTTTCAGCCCTTTGAACCTCAGTTGGCTGGTCTACATGGCCATAGTCAAGCGCACCATTTTGAAACACATGCATGAGTGTATCAAACACATCTTGTGAGCTAACTGTTGGCAGTTTTTTGCATTCAAGTAGAGGGAAACCTGAATTTTCAGCAAATACCACATCTCAACTCACAATAATTGTGTTCGTCAATGGATGGTACAACCGATATCCCTTACTTTCAGCACTATAACCAACAAATATACATTTCTTTGCCTTGTCATCAAGTTTGTGACGTTGTTGTGATGGCACAAGAGCATATGCCAAACAACCAAACACACGCATATGACTAACCCTAGGCTTATGACCATTCCAAGCCTCATAAGGAGTGATGACTCTCAATGCTTTTGTAGGGCAGCGATTCAACACATAATTTGCACACATGACCGCTTCCATCCAAAACTTATGAGGAAGATGCTTTCCTTCAACCATACATCGTGCCATTTCAAGTAGAGTTCTATTTTTACGCTCGGCAACACCATTTTGTTGAGGTGTATATGGCACCGTACATTGGTGTGAAATACCTCTTTCACGAAGAAAAGCATTAAACTCATGTGACATGTATTCACCACCACGATCCGTGCGTAGAGTCAAAAGCTTTTGTGAGGAAAAATTTTCAGCCATAGCTAAAAATGCTTTGAAGCAAGAAAATATCTCATTCTTTGCTTTCATAGGATACACCCATGTATGGCGAGTAGCATCATCAATGAAGGTAACAAAATATACATGCTTCCCAAAAGATGGAGTCTTGACCGGACCACATACATCACTATGAACAAGTTGTAATTTTCTTGTAGTGTGTGTATGACTATCTTTTGGAAAAGAAGCACGATGCATTTTTTTCCAAGAATGCAACCTTCACATGCATGCTTGTCAATGGACTCAAGTGTAGGCAAGCCAATAACCATGTCCTTCTTTTGCAAATAGAGCAAACTATTGAAGTTTAAATGACCAAAACGAGCATGCCAAAGCTCCATTTCAGCCATGGAAGAAGTATGAGCAAGTAAGGCATTTGAGGCAGCCCTCTTGTATGTATCCATGCGATACAAACCATTACATAATGTACCGGACATCACGATAACATCGCCATTGCTGAAATCATGAACCATACACTTATCATCAACAAAGTGTACATGAAGTCCAGCTTTGGCAATCAACGGAACTGAAATTAAGTTCTTCTTGATACCGGGCACATACAATGCATTTTTCAAGAGAATCACACCTCCATTTGGAGTCGTAAGCTCAATTTCTCCTACTCCAATGATAGGATAAGAGGCATTGTTTGCACACACCACATGTCCCCCTTTAGGTGCATCTTTTAAAGAGGCAAAAAATCTTTTGCATGATGTTATGTGATTTGAAGCACCACTATCAAAGAACCAATCCAAATCAGCCTCACTCACAACCATACATTTAGAATGTAAAGAAGCATCATAATGACATGTAACAACACATGCCCAAAAATCTTGAGCCATGTTAACTTCATCATTCTTTGCATTTGCTGAATTTTTAGCAATAGACATGCCAGATTCCTTCTTCTTTTCATTGCATTTAGCAAGCTTTCTACACTCATCAATAGTATGACCAGCCTTTCAACAATATTTGCATCTCTTCTTCTTTTGCAAATCACCATCATTAGAGGAATGAGTGGAAGAGGAAGCTTGAGGTTTTGGTTTTGATGAACCCAAAGCTGAACCATACTTGCTTTTCCCCTTTTGTGAGATAGCAAGTGCTTGCATTCCCTCAATCAAACCACTCCTATTCACTCTAGATTGCTCTTCTTGCAAAAGAAGAGACACAACCTCATCAAATGCATACATATTAGGATTTCCTTTTGCAACCAAACGAAGTGTAGTAGCAAAGCTTTGAAAAGATTCCGGTAATCCTTTCAACAATGTAGAAATGAGTGATGCATCCGGAATGATCTCATCTATGTTTGCCAATTGCTCTTTCAAGTCCTTGATGTGTGTCACATACACATCCACTGACTCATTTTCAACCATACATACATCCTCAAGTTGCTTCCTCAAGTATGCAACACGTGCTTCATTACGCACGGCATACAAAGAAGCAAGAGTGTCCCATGCCTATCTCGATGTAGAACATGACCGAATGTGTGGAACTATATGACGCTTCACTAAAAGCGCAATCAAAGCATGAGCTTGAGCATCTTTTCCATCCCATCTAAGCTGCTCCTGTGTAGGTGGAGAAGGAGAAACCACTGTACTCGAAGAAGAAGCTCCATCTGTGACAGTAGACTGTGAAGTAGAAGCACCTGCCGATCTTCGATCTACATCTGCCACTATGTTCCAAAGTTGTTTTGCAAGAACATGCTTCATCATGTAAGACCACATCGGATAGTTGGTCCCATCAAGCTTATCTTCAGCTTGAAGCATGCCAAACAAGTCATTGTTGCCCGCCATTTCACTGAGGAACAAGAATGTGACAAAATCTTCACTTCAATGAAAACTGAAATGAGTGCTGAAATTTCAGCTCACAATTTGTCACTCTAATGGCAATTCTGACTGCACGAATGGCTTTGAAATGGGGGTAAAACCCCAGCGCACCTAGTGGAAATGTTTCCTGGCTGCTGAAAATCACACTTCTATGCTCCGAAGTCAATTTGCACTGTTAAAGTGCGCGCGCGCCACGACGCGAAAAACCAAAACTTGAGAAGAAGCTAAACCTGCTCTGATACCACTGTTGGGTGTGTGTGTGTGTGTAGAAGTGCGAGAGACACACAAGAAGCACACACAAGGAGCACAAACGCAGCAAGACACACGGAGAAGACGATGGCTGGAATAGCTCTCTCTATTGATCGATGAACTGAACTGAAGTAAGAGTTGAATAATATCCCTAAGTACAAAGTACCACCACATATGAGAGTATCAAGTATGTGGTAACATGGGGAAAAAACCTCTAGCCAGCACTAGAGTAAAAAGTGCCCATGTATAGGGAAAAGGTTCACATCAAAGCTACCCGAGGAACACATAAGTGTAACAGGAAGGACATTGATGGATAAAGGGAATTCTAGAGAGTGAAATAATTCAAGAATTCTCTACTAAAAATGGATCAAACCTAAGGAGTTTGGATCCCTCCCAAAGTTGGCATGATAGTAATCAAAGTTAGATGACAAGAGGATGCATAGTGCATCAAAATTGAAGGATGCCCTATCAATTGATTGGAAGAAACATTATCTATTCTTTATTATATTCGATTTTTACATATCCTTATCATCATCAACAGAGGGAGCATGATGTATGAAGTTTTAGAACATCAAGAATTTACCATGCTTGAAGGATTTATCATAGTCAAAGTTAATTCATGAAGAGAACCATAGTTTTTTTATGATCCATGTGATTTTCTATCCTTGTAAAAATCCATAAGTATTTATGGATCCTAGGTCTTTACTCTTGTTAAAAGATGAAAATATAATACCTAAAATCCAAGAGTTAAGCTGTTGGTATTCAATCAACTATCTAAATCAATTTTGAGCTTGAATTCTCGATCTCCTAGATTATAGGAAAAGAGAAGGAATCTCATCAAACTCATCCCACGTGAGATTTGAATTCAAATTGATTTTAAAGAGTTGTGGAAATCCACAAGGAGACTCCAAGAAGTATATATAAAGACTCTATAAACTTGTAATATATGTTAGATGAATATACAATCAATTTTCATCATCATCTTGCTTGTTGCTCATTTCTTTGTGTCATCTTCTTCAAGTCAGTAGCATTGTAGAGTTTGAATCTCACAGCTCAGAGTCCATTCTTTATGAATAAGGTCTCACTAGAAACATATTAGTGTCTGCTTGACTGAGTCAAAGTTTCATAGCATTTGGATTCTCCTATTATGTGCTAGAGAAAATCTTTGCCTTGGGGTCTATGTTTGCTACTCCCTGAATCTTCACACTATTAGAAAACTTCCTCAAGAATTCGATCAATTGTACTCAAGTTGAGAACACTAATCATTTGAAGTTGATCTTCTCTTCCAAAAATAGAAGGTTGTTCACAATCACACTTCAATTTGATAGTCTATTTTGCATCAACTATTTCTTTGAGATAATGTATGGTGCTTTACTGCACTAAGTACAAGCCAATAAGGTGAACCAAAGTTTCCAAGTGATAATGGGCTGATTTTGTACTACTAAGTTGAATCAAACTCCATTATTCTAAGCTACACATTGTCTTCATCCTTGTCCTCTCAAGCGCTTTCAGTGGTATCAAAGCAATCATCTTCAAGATGGGTGACAAATTTCCTTTCATAATTGAGAAGATTGATAGGAACAACTATGTTGCTTGGAAAATAAGGATGGAAGCTTATCGTCAAGGAAGAAACTTGTTTGAAGTAGTGAATGGTGATGAAGTCAAGCCTATACCGAGATCCAAATGAGGACCTATACAAGAGGAGATTGAGAATCTCACATTATGGTGTGCAAGAGATGCTCAAGCTAGGCCTTATATCTTAAATTATATCTTTGATTTCTTGCTTCCACACATTGGAAGTTGAAAAACATCACAAGCAACTTGGGATGCACTTGAAACATTCTTCTCTGCTAGCAACAAGGTTAGGAAGAATCACTTGTGGAATGAGTTCAACCAAATGAAGAATGCACTCAAGTAAAAAATCATAGATTTTGTTACCAAGGTCAAGGAGGTTGCAGATCAGTTAGTTTCAATTGAGAGCTTATTGAAGATGAAGCCATTATGAGGCAAATTTTGAATGGCATTTGGAATGATAGGCAATGGCAATCATTCACAACTGCCTATGACCTCATCAGGGATGTGCAAACATTTGACTTCAACATATTTATTGGACAATTTTTCAAACAAGAAGCGGCCAACAACAATACAAAGGAAGTTAATTCTTTCCAAGGTAACTCTACAACTTCTCTTTATACATATAAGAAGGACAAGAAGAACAAAGGTAAAAAGAAGGAGGATGATGATGAAGAAATCTCCCAAGCCAACTATGCAGGCAGAAGCAAGTGGAAGGGAAAGAAGAAAGGAGAAAAGCAAGACAAGTCTAAAGGACAAGAAATTCAACATTGTGTCAGGAGAGCACTAGATTGTGCTCTCTGACTACAGTAGACAAGATTTCGGAAATACACTTTTGATAACAAGAACACCCACGCAGGGAAACAACACAAGAGTATGTGATTGATACAAGATGTCTCACAACCCTGGACTGATAGGTATGAATAACTCGACTAGAAATGATACAAGAGATGTTGCGAACATTTGTTTTATGTAGGGTACAAGTTTCAAATTATGTAAATACCTTTGGGAAGTCTTCAAATACTTCAAGAAGGCTCATATTATTCATAAAATGTAGCAAAAATACCACGTGAGTTCTAGAATATGGTGAGTCAAATTAGTGAGTCACAAGGGAGCTGCAGTGGTGTTATAGTGGAAGGTCGATGTGGCTAGTTCTCAAAGTCCATCAGTACTTTGCTTATTTGAGCACTTGAGTCATGTAATACCTCCATCCAAGTGTCTACCACGAATTTAGATGTATTTGGAAGGTTTTAGATTAGTTTCCCATGCTATAAAAAGAGGAGAAAAGTCGTGATCTTGTGGGATGTCCAAGAGAGTCATATGTGTATCTCTACACTGCTGTAGTTTTGTATGCAGAGATTGCAGAGCTCGTATCTCCCTCATTATATATTCAAATTACATGTTTGATAGCTCATTTGAAGGATCTTACCGTCTACTTTCTTCCTGTAAATTTTCATAATCATTGGATTTGTGAGCTGAGAGCAGTACTATCTGCAAGTAAGGTGTGTTCTCTGGTTTTACCCCCTACGGAAGGTCTCCATTAAACCTCAAACTTGCAGAGGTCATATCTCCTTGTGTATGTATCCAAATCATGTGTTCTTTTGCTTGTTAGAAAGCTCTCTGGGTCTACTTGTATTCTATAAAGTTTCAAAGTCATTGGAGTTGTGAGTTAAGAGCAGTAGTCTCTGCAAGTGATGTGTGTCCTCAGGTTCATCTCTGTTTCAAGGTCTCCATTAAAGCTGCATATTGCAGAGGTCATAGCTCATTGTGTATTTATCCATTTGAGGTATTCTATATCTTGTTGGAAAGCTCTTAGAGTCTAGTTTATGTATGTGAAACAGTTTTGGAAAATTCTAAGTGATTCAAGAGCAATTTGCTCTGCAAGAAAATTGGTCTGTGCATACAAGTTTGTGAAAAAGTCAACTAGGTCTTGTTGGGTTTCACCTACTTCTAGCTGTACTTTGGAGATCGATAAACTCCAACATTGGTATCAGAGCAAGTACTTGGAGGCTTGGAGAAGGTTATCATACCTTGACGAAGAATTTGAAGCTATCAAAGAAGCAGTTCATCATCAACACTACACCAAGGTAGAAGAAGATTGCAAGGAGGCATCTCAAGCAACATCCAAGCAAAGAAAGGTGCACATACCTCATTTACAAGGTAAATATTATATTTCTTCTCATCACACACATTGGAAAGAAGGCTTAAAGGAGGAAGCTTAGCATTTGTATTATGGGAGACCAACATGCACAAATAGAGAAGCTTGATAAGACCAATTATCAAGCATGGAAGTTTAGAATCACAGCATACTTGCAAGGTAGAGGACCCAAATCAGCAACAATTGAGGGAGTTTAGACTTTGGAATGAGAGAGACAAAAGGGTTATATTCATTTTATCACAAAATATTCAAGATTCAATGGTAGGACACATACAAGATCTAGACACAAGTAGAGATGTTTGGCTTGCATTGGAAAGGTTGTATGCTACAGGTACAAGAGCAAGGAAGATTCAACTCAAAAATGAGTTGAATAACATAAAGAAAGATACAAGGACATCGGTCAATGATTACATATTGAAAGTTAAAGAGATTGCAGATCAACTAGGATCAATTCAAGCTCATGTGGAGGACGACGACTTGGTTGCACATACTCTCAACGGACTCAAAGAGATGGAAACCCTTCATTACTTCAGTTTATGTCAGAGGAGAATTACCAGATTTTGATCAACTTATTTCCCTCATGGTCACGGAAGAGATGAATCTAAATGGTTGTACTTCAAATCAAAAAGGATCTCAAGGACAAGCTCTTTATGCAGGATCATCAAGAGGTGGAAACAAAGGTAGAAGAGGTTCAAATAGAGGTCGAGGAAGAAGGAGCGATGATCAAGGGACTTCAAGTGGCTTCTTCAACACAAAAGGAAGAGGAAGATCAAGTGCTAGAGGTACGAGAGGCTACTACAACTACAATCAAAGACAAAGGAGTGAAGATAACAAGAATTGCTATATATGTGGAAGGTATGGACACTATGCCAAAGATTTCTATCAAAATGAAAATAATGAAGGTGGTAATCGAAGAGGAGGCTATTCAAGAAGAGGTAAACAACAAGGAAATTCTACAGTTGAAGGTAAAAATGATGATTATGATTCGCTTCTAATGATGAATGTTGAAACTAAGATGAATTGCAATAGCGATGTATGGTATGTAGATAGTGGTTGTTCTAATCACATGTCTCATGATGCTTCATGGTTTTCTAATATGCATAATCCGTCATGTAAAGGTCATGTTGAAACAGGAGATGATACAACACATAAGATTATGCAGGTTGGAGGTGTTGTTATGCAGGATAAGAGCAAGACAAATTGCTTGAAGGATGTACTTTATGTGCCAACGATCACTAAGAATTTGATGTCGGTTGGTCAAATGGTAGAAAAAGGTCTACAAGTGAGATTTAATCATGCAGGTTGCTTCATTGAGGATCCAAAGCAAAGGAGGTTAATTGCTAGAGGTCAAAAACAAGGTAGATTATTTACATTCAAGGTAAGCCCAAATCATACAAACTATTTCTCTTATGGTATGCATCGAATAGCAGAGCTTGATCTATGGCACAAAAGGATTGGACACATGAATGTACACAGGTTAAAGGAGCTATCAAAGAAGAGGATTGTTGAAGGATTACCTGATCTTACTAAGCAACATATGGTGCATCTTTGTGAAGCATGTCAAATGGGTAAGCAGAGTAGACAACCTTTCAAGCATTCAAGCTATGTAAGTGATGGTTTGCTAGATCTCATACACACAGATGTGTGGGGACCTACTAAAGAGGCATCCTTGGTTGGTAATAAGTACTATGTATCATTCATTGATGATCATAGTAGAATGACATTTGTGTATTTCATTAAACATAAGAGTGAGGTCTTTGATTGTTTCAAGAAGTTCAAATCATATGTCGAAAAGCAAACAGGAAGGTATATTAAGAAGCTAAGATCTGATGGAGGGGGAGAGTATTTCGCTCAAGCTTTTACTGATTTTTTGTATGATGAAGGTATCAAAAGAGAAGTTACATGCAGGTATACTCCACAACAAAATGGAGTCGCAGAAAGAAGAAACTGAATCATAGCAGAAGCATCTAGAAGCATGCTTAATGATATGTGTTTGCCTAATTATTTTTGGGTTGAAGCTGTTAGCACGTGTTTACATTATGAATAGAGTTCCGACTGCTGGAGTTCATCATTTGACACCATATGAGGTATGGCATGGAAGGAAACCAAGTGTAAGTCATTTGAAAGTATTTGGTTGTGTATGTTATGTACATGTACCTAGTGAGGTGAGATCTAAACTTGATGTGAAATCAGAAAAATGTATATTTATTGGTTATGCAGATACTCAAAGAGGATATAGATGCTATAATCATCATACCAATAAGGTTGTTGTGTCAAGAGATGTAAAATTTGATGAATTACTTTCATGGTATGCAGATAAGAATTGTTCGCAGGTCATGGATGAAAATGAAGAAAGTGTGGTTGAAGGAGATGAATGCATAGTTCAGCCATCAGGAAGTTTAAATGATGAAAGGAGTGGTTTAGATGAAGAAAGAGGATCACCTTTCAATGGAAGATTAAGGCAAGAGTCACCTCCAAGTGTTAAAAGTAAAGGTAAATTCAAACTTGTTGAAGTTAATGATGAAGGAGAGGAAATTAGTGATGTATGTGAGTATGGAGAATCATCAAAGGTTCCTAATAAGAAAGGAAGAGCATCTACATTGGAGGTAAGAAGAACTTCAAGAGTGAGTAAGCAACCTCAAAGGTATACTTATAAATCTTTCCTGAATACTCATTATGCTTTTATGACAAAAGTTGAGCACGAAAATGAACCCACATGTTATGATGAGGCCAAAGGAGATGAAAAGTGGGAGAAAGCAATGAGAGAAGAAATGGAAGCACTACAGGATAACAAGACTTGGAATTTAGTTCCAAGTACACCAAAACAAAAGGTAATTGGTTGCAAGTGGGTTTTTAAGATTAAAAGAAATAGTGATGGTAGTGTGTCTAGATATAAGGCTACACTTGTAGCAAAAGGATATAATCAAACTCAAGGTGTGGACTATGATGAAACATTTAGTCCAGTAGCAAACATGGCAACGGTGAGAACTTTATTGGCTTTAGTTGCAAGTAAAAGGTGGAATATATATCAACTCGATATAAAGAATGCCTTTCTTAATGGTGAGTTAAATGAAGAAGTGTATATATCACAACCAGATGGTTATGTGGATGCAAAATGTCCTAATCATGTATGCAGGTTAAAGAAGGCATTGTATGGTCTTGAGCAGGCACCAAGGGCATGGAATGCAAGGTTGGTAAAGTATCTTATGCTGCAAGGATACACAGCGAGTCATGCTGATCCTTCACTTTATGTAAAACATGTAGATGGCATGTGTGTCTATGTATGCATTTATGTGGATGACTTGTTGATTACAGGGAATGATGCAAAACCAATTGATGAGATAAAAGGTAATTTGGGAAAGGAATTTAAAATTTCAGATCTTGGTTTGCTCAGATACTTTCTTGGGATTGAAATTGTGTGTAGCGATCAAGGTATGTGGTTGATACAAAGAAAGTATATATGTGATATGCTGAAAAAGGTTTGGTATGCAGGAATGTAAATTTGTTTCTACTCCAATGGAATGTAATGTAAAGCTGAGTGCAAAGGAAGGTGATGAGTTGCATGATATGAATGTATATAGATCCATGGTAGGATCTTTGATTTATGCAACAAAAACTAGACGTGATATATGTTATGCAGTGGGAGTATTGTCACAGTTTATGCATGAACCTAGAGAACCTCATATGCATGCAGCGAAAAGAGTGCTTAGGTATTTGAAAGGTACCATGAACGAAGGATTATTTTATAGTCATGATACTGATCTAACTCTTAAAGTCTTTAGTGATGCAGATTGGGCTGGAAGCAAAGATGACAGAAGATCCACAAGTGGATATGTGGTAATAGCAGGAAACAATACATTAACATGGAGTTCAAAGAAACAGCCTACAGTTGCTTTATCTTCTACAGAGGCTGAGTATAGAGGTTTAGCATTGGCTACTACTAAGGTTATGTGGTTTAAAAAGTTGTTTCATGACTTGAATGTGCAGGTTGATGTACCACTGATATATGGGGATAACTTGAGCAGCATTCATATGACCTCAAATCCTATTTTTCATGCTAGAACAAAGCATATGGAGGTTCACTATCATTATGTTCGAGAGAAGGCCATGAACAATGAAGTGCAGGTTTCTTTTGTTGGAACAAAGGATCAAGTTGCAGATATCTTCACCAAATCCTTGGATGGACCAAAGCTTCAAAGATTCAACTATATTCTTGGCATGAAGGAAATACCCTTTGAAACTTGAGGGGGAGAATGTTGCGAACATTTGTTTTATGTAGGGTACAAGTTTCAAATTATGTAAATACCTTTGGGAAGTCTTCAAATACTTCAAGAAGGCTCATATTATTCATAAAATGTAGCAAAAATACCACGTGAGTTCTAGAATATGGTGAGTCAAATTAGTGAGTCACAAGGGAGCTGCAGTGGTGTTATAGTGGAAGGTCGATGTGGCTAGTTTTCAAAGTCCATCAGTACTTTGCTTATTTGAGCACTTGACTCATGTAATACCTCCATCCAAGTGTCTAACACGAATTTAGATGTATTAAGAAGGTTTTAGATTAGTTTCCCATGCTATAAAAAGAGGAGAAAAGTCGTGATCTTGTGGGATGTCCAAGAGAGTCATATGTGTATCTCTACACTGCTATAGTTTTGTATGCAGATATTGCAAAGCTTGTATCTCCCTCATTATATATTCAATTTACATGTTTGATAGCTCATTTGTAAGCTCTTACTGTCTACTTTCGTCCTCTAAATTTTCATAATCATTGGATTTGTGAGCTGAGAGCAGTACTATCTGCAAGTAAGGTGTGTTCTCTGGTTTTACCCCCTGCTGAAGGTCTTCATTAAACCTCAAACTTGCAGAGGTCATATCTCCTTGTGTTGTATCCAAATCATGTGTTCTTTGGCTTTTTAGAAATCTCTCTAGGTCTACTTGTATTCTGGAAAGTTTCAAAGTCATTGGAGTTGTGAGTTAAGAGCAGTAGTCTCTGCAAGTGATGTGTGTCCTTAGGTTCATCTCTGTTTCAAGGTCTCCATTAAAGCTGCATATTGCAGAGGTCATAGCTCATTGTGTATTTATCCATTTGAGGTGTTCTATATCTTGTTGGAAAGCTCTTAGAGTCTAGTTTATGTGTGTGAAACAGTTTTGGAAAATTCTAAGTGATTCAAGAGCAATTTGCTCTGCAAGAAAATTGGTTTGTGCATATAAGTTTGTGAAAAAGTCAACTAGGTCTTGTTGGGTTTCACCTACTTCTAGCTGTACTTTGGAGATCAATAAACTCCAACAGGAGATCCCACAACCCGAGGTCGTAAGTATGAGACAAGATATCTGGATTACAAGAACTCCCTTCTCAGAGATGAACTAGGTACAAGAAATAACTTGACAGGATCTCGTACTACGAGATTACAAGAGGACAAGATAGGATGTCCAAGAACTAAACTAGAACAAGGAACAAGACAAGAACTAGAACTGGAACTTGAAGAGTACTTACTCTAGATATCCAAATCAGGCAAGTAGACAGTCAATCTTAGGGTTTTGGCATGTTCCAGACGCAGTGGAAGCATTGGTTTCTCCTAATTCTGAACCAATCATGAGATATAGGGTTCACATGGAATCTAAGATCAAGGGTTTCCTTTGTCCATGACATCACCTCCCTTTCAAGCGATGAGTTCCACGAGGAGCGGTCATGTTATCTGGTCCCCGCTTCATTGGATTTCTCTTATGGAATTCTTGAACCTTGATTGGTGCTCTTTGAAGGTTTTCTCCAGGTTCCCAAGTATGATCATTGATGACATACCCATTCCAATGAATAAGGTATTCCAATCTTCCTGGGGATATTCTAGAATCTAGGACATGCTCGACTTCAAATTCTTCATGGTCAATCTCGATAGGTGGTGAAGGACTAGGTCTCTCCCCCCTCAATGGTGAAATTTGATATGGTTCCAACATGGATACATGGAAAACTGGATGTATTCTCGTGGTACTTGGTAGCTGGAGCTTGAAGGTGATTGGATTAATCTTGGACAAGATGGTAAATGGACCAAATCTTTGATTATCTCACTTTGCACAAGGCCTTGAAGTTTGCAAATTGTTTTTGAGTAACCATACTTTATCCCCAATTTGATACGATGGATTATGGACACGATGTTGATCTGCATAGTACTTTTATTGTTGTTGAGCTTTATGGATCTCTTCCTTGAGTTCTTTGTGAATGTCCAGCAGGTACTGGGCCTTGTCTCTGGCAGTTGGGTTCTTGACATGATTTGAGAGTTGTATATCCATCCTTGGATGTTGTCCATAGTTTGCAAAGAAGGGAGTCTGCTTAGTAGATGCATGAACACTATTGTTATAGGCAAACTATGCAAAGAGTAACAACTCAAAGCAATCATTTTGGTGATAGTTGCTAGTGGAACGGAGATATTGTTCTAGGACTTGATTCACCCATTCTGTTTGTCCATCAGTATGTGGATGATTTGTTGTAGATAGTTTAACTTGAACACCAAGGAGCTTACAAAGACTGTTCCAAAAGCTAGATATGAACTGTGGACCTCGATCACTGACAATATCATGAGGCAATCCATGAAGCCTAAAGATGTATCTAAGAAAGATTCTAGCAGTGGTTGCACTTGTGATTGCCTTTGTAGTTGGAATGAAGTGTGCCATCTTTGTGAATCTATCCACAATAATAAGAATGGCATCATACTTATCTGACTTTGGTAGATCTATGATGAAATCCATAGATAATGAAGCCCATGGCCTTTCTGGAATAGGTAAAGGTTGCAAGAGGCCATGAGGGTTATGTCGTGGTACCTTAGATCTACTCCAAGTGTCACAAGTTTGGATATATTCTTTGACTTCCTTCCACATTTGAGGCCACCAAAAACCCCTAGATATGAATTCTATTGTTTTATTTACTCCAAAATGCCCTGCTGCAAGGTTGTCATGATGTTGTTGAAGTACTTGGATCCTGGGCTTTCCTAGAGGGACATACAATAGGTTCTTATAGAATAGTAACATGTCCTTTTCTTGGAATTCATTTACTTCTTGGACTTTTCCTTCTTGAGTTTTTTGCTTAACATTACAAAATAATTCATCTTGTGGTAGATTCTCACAAATCAAATGATTCAAGGCTGAATCTTCAGGATGGGTTGAAGAGATAGCTGCTAACTGGAGATGCTCAGGCTTGAGTAATACACTCTCTTGTTGATCAAAGGCCTCTTCACCCTTCTTTGGTGCAAAGTAAAATCTTCTTGACAAGGCATCTAACTAACATTGTTGCCATCCTGTACGATATGTGATGAAAAAGTCGAACCTGGCAAGAAGTTCTTTATCATGAATTTCATAATTAATTTCTGGAGGAGAAAATTTCCTTGAATTATATGCAACTATGGCAAGAAGTTCTTTATCCACTATGGCAAGAAGTTCTTTATCATGAATTTCATAATTAATTTCTGGAGGAGAAAATTTCCTTGAATTATATGCAACTAGATGTAGGTGTCCATCATCTCCATATTGTGAGAGAATGGCCCCTAAGGCAAAGTCTTATGCATCTGTCTCTAGGAAGAAGGGCTTAGTAGAATGAGGATGAACTAGAATTGGAGCAGTAGTGCATTTCAAGGTTTGAAATGCTTTTTCTGCTTCTTCGGTCCATGAGAATTTGGAGTTCCCTGTAAGCTTGGTAAGAGGTGTCACTATCTTGGAGTAATCTTTGATGAATATCCTATAGAAGTTGGCAAACCCCAGAAAACATTGTACATCTCGAACACATGAAGGTGGTTGCCAATCAAGGATTGTCTAAATCTTCTTAGGGTCCATAAAAATTCCTTTATCTGATACAATGTACTCTAAAAATTCCACTTCTGTCTTATGGAAAGAGCACTTCTCCAATTTCGCATATAATCCTTTTTCTATTAGTTTCTCTAGGACTATCTTTACATGACATTCATGATCCTCTAGATTTTTGGAGAATATTAAGATATCATCAAGGTATATTACAACAAAATCGACTAAATATTCTTGAAATATGTCATTCATCATATGTTGGAAGACAGCTGGAGCATTTGTAAGACCGAATGGCATAACTACATATTCAAAATGGCCATACCTTGTTCAAAATGTTGTCTTCCATTCATCTCCTTCTTTGATCCTGACAAGGTTGTAAGCTCCTCGAAGATCAATCTTTGTGAAGAATTTTTCTTTTTCCAAGGCATTCCAAGAGCTCTGATATAAGTGGTAGCAGGTATCTGTTCTTTACAGTGACTTTATTCAATCCACGATAGTCTACGCACATCCGGAGAGTCCCATCCTTCTTCTTTATAAATAAAATAGGAGCTCCTGGTGGAGACTTCGAGTGTTTGATAAAGCCCTTTGCTAGATTCTCATCAATGTTCTTGTGTAGTTCTGTAAGTTCCTATGGGGATAGTCTATAAAGTGGTCCAAAGGGTGGTTGTGCTCCCTCTTGAAGATCTATGGGAAAATCGTAAGGTCTATGCTCTGGGAGGATATCTGCATTCTTCTTTTCAAAGACATCTTCAAAGCCTTTGTACTGATTGGGTAGCTGTACTAGATCATCTTTCTTGGATTCTTGAGTTGGCATGGCATAGATCATATATGTATGTTCCTTCGCTAATGCATGTATGAAGACTTTGGCGTCGACATATGTTGGGTTCTTTTGGATATCTCGACGGGTCTTTTCCCAATTAATGTCTGGATTATGCCTCTTTAACCATGTCATTTTAATGATAACTAGATGTATTGGGCTTGATATTACATTGAAACATATGTGGGATTCATGGTCACCAAGGTGTACTCTCAATGGTGTGGTGTCCATGGTTATATTCCCAAATGCTAAAGGTCGTCCATCTACTACTTCAACTACTACTGGCTTGTTCTTTCAAAGTATAGGAATTCCATGTTTCTTAACCAATCCTTCATCGATGAAACATGAGGAGGCTCCTGAATCTACCAGGGCTGTAAGGGAAAGGGTCTTCTTGGGCATGATTAACTTGACAGGTGCAAGACATGTTTCTATGGGTGTAGCTGGAATTATGAGATCCTTTCTAATATCATGGTCTGGCTGCATGGTCTCTTTTACAAGTGAACATCAATTCCCTGCTCTACAACGGTGGCTGCGACTCTGGAATTTGTTCTCTTGTTCAAATAATTAACTGCAATATGTCCAAGGTTTCCACAATAGAGACATAACTTGTTAGCTCTCCTTCTCTGTTTCTCTTCTGGTGTTAGAGGCTGAAACCTAGTTACATCTATTTGCATAGGTTCAGGCATAGACTCATCTTTAGGAGTGGGCTGGAAGGGTTTCCACTGGTGAGGTCTTCCTTCTACTTGTTTTTCTTGTTTTCTTTCAAAAAGTCGGTTATCACATTGAATAGCTTGCATGATATACTCATTCAATGTTTTAACCTCTGGCATCATGAACAAAAGGTCTTCACATCATCTCTGAAACCCCATCTAAATTGGCTTATGAAATAATCTTCATGCCAAGTGAGATCACATATCAATTGCCTAAATTCAGATGCATAGGTAGAGGCAGGGCGGTTACTGTTGCAGAGCTAAAGAGAGCACAAGGCAGAGAAAAAGATGGGCCCCAAAATTTTTCCAATTTGGACACCCAATTTTTGTATTATAACCATTCTTGTAATATATTTTCTGCTGTAAATGCACTAGAAGAGTCCTCTAGATGCATCCCCTCAGAAGATTAGAAACTTACCCATGTAAAATAGTAGGAATTAGTCTTTTAGTGAATAAAGTGCCGGTCTCTTGTGTGAAAGGACAATTTTTAGGGCACAAGTATATAAGTCAATTTGTGATTCTTTGTAAAGACTTTTTGCCATTGTGAGAATCAGGAGCACAGAAATTCGAATTTGTGTCTTCTTAACTCTGTATCTTCTTCTTTGTGAGCTTGTGTGCATGTGTATTGCTTGGAAAGAGTGTTATGAAGTGTTGTCTATCCATGAAAGTGTTTGTTTGCTGTTGTTAAGGTGTGTACGAAGTGTAGGAAGTGCTGAAGTGTAGAAAGGTATTTCCCGCGACTCAGTATTTTGCTCATAACTTGAAGTAGGAGTGTAAGAATTGAGTGAAATTACCGCCATTGGATGCGTCTTCTTGAGAGCTTCGAAATGCATATGATGTTTCTATATTTGGAGCTTGGAGCTAAGAGAAAAGCTCAATTTACTGATGGCTGCTGCACCAAGTATCGTGACACCATGACTGTCAGTTGAAGCTTGTTTGGATTAGCCTTTGCTTTGTTTACACTCTTTGAGTAGTTCATTTGCATTGATCATCACTTGATTGCATGTCCTCATACACTTGGCTACGTTACTATACTCATCGGATTGATAATTAAAGCGTGAATCCCCACTATATGCACTTGAGGGGGATTGAGGTATAGTCTCTTTCTCCACAAGTCCCTGACTACACCTCAATCCCCCTCAAGTGCATATAGTGGGGATTCACGCTTTAATTATCAATCCGATGAGTATACTAACGTAGCCGAGTGTATGAGGACATGCAATCAAGTGATGATCAATGCAAATGAACTACTCAAAGAGTGTAAACAAGGCAAAGGCTAATCCAAACAAGCTTCAACTGACAGTCATGGTGTCACGATACTTGGTGCAGTAGCCATCAGTAAATTGAGCTTTTCTCTTAGCTCCGAACTCCAAATATAGCGAACAGCATATGCGTTTCGAAACTCTCAAGAAGACGCATCCAATGGCGGTAATTTCACTCAATTCCTTCCTACACTTCAGCACTTCCTACACTTCGTACACACCTTAACAATAGCAAAACAAACACTTTCATGGATAGACAACACTTCCCAACACTCTTTCCAAGCAATACACATGCACACAAGCTCACAAAGAAGAAGATACAGAGTTAAGAAAACACAAATTCGAAGTTCTGTGCTCCTGATTCTCACAATGGCAAAAAGTCTTTACAAAGAGTCACAAATTGACTTATATACTTGTGCCCTAAAAATTGTCCTTTCACACAAGAGACCGACACTTTATTCACTAAAAGACTAATTCCTACTATTTTACATGGGTAAGTTTCTAATCTTCTGAGGGGATACATCTAGAGGACTCCTCTAGTGCATTTACAATGGAAAATATATTACAAGAATGGTTATAATACAAAAATTGGGTGTCCAAATCGGAAAAATTTTGGGGCCCGTCTTTTTCTCTGCCTTGTGCTCTCTTTAGCTCTGCAACACTCTCCCCCTCTTCGTCTCTATCGTCCCTTGATAGGCTTTACTTCTTGTCTTCAGTTTGTTGTCTGCACGCAACCCTTGCTCAGTTTTGCCTGTTTGTAAAATAGGTGTTCAGTTTTGACGGCCTCTTCTTAATTCTTGTTTTACATCCTCTGGGCCTGATACATTTGTCTTGCTTGATAAGTCGGGTTGCCACGCACACCACCAGTGGAAGGTATGAAGATGTGGTGCTTCAGTCTTCGATCTGGACCTGCCAAAGATCAAGAGGTTGAAGCACCCTTTTGGGCTGCGTCCTTTCCTTGGTGTGTGCGCCCCTGTGGGGCTCTGTGCAGAGATGGGTGTTGCGCCCCTGCGGGGCTTCTTGCAAAGATATATCTTCAGATATTCCTTTTTAGTGAAGCTTCTTTCGTTGTCTTCTTCTTTTCTTCCTTTTACTTGATTCTCCCTCAACACTGCCCCCTCCTGGACTCTGTCGTCCCCGACAGGCTTTGACGAGCGACGGGCATATGTTCTATATATTTTCTGCTCTGTTTCATTAAGAAAATTTGCTTCACGTATCATTAATTGTTTCCATTGTTCTGCCTTCACACCGTCATTGGATGGCTGTCTGTGATCTGCGAAGAAGCTAAGTTCGTATGCCACTAATCTGGCATTCAAATTAGAGGACATCTTCAAAAAGACTTCTGAATCAATTTCAAAAAATCCAGTAAAGAACACTTCTTCAAAGGTTTGCATATATACACTTGGCAAGAACATCAATCTGGAATAATAAGCCATTATTGTTGGTCGGCTAGGCATAACAGATAGGTCAAAAATGAGAATCTCTGTGCCTTGATTAATACCAATGAAATTCAAAAATGTGTAGGATGCATGCTTGAAGACCTTCAAAACTGTAAGTATCATACTGAGTATTTTATTTGTCATTTTGACAGTTAGGTCGGGTACAGTCACATAATTCTGCAGCCAAAATTCGATGGTTTTGATATAATCTTCCGTTGGCAAGTAATTATGTGGCGGGCTTGGAAGCAAAGGGTAATTTAGCCACTATTTATTTATAGCGCCATTTCTTTGCACGTCCAAAAATTCTTTAGTATCCCTTCGGCGTGGTATAGGACAAAATGAAGGGTTTACCTGTAATGAGTAAGGTGCTACTTGCCAATGCACCCGTAGTGTGGGATGTTTCTCCAAAAGCTTTCTTCTCCAAACAGGTTGTGCAGCTTCGAATTCTTCTTGACTGTATGAGAACGTGTCATGTTTAAAATTTAGCTGCTCATCTGGACTTTTCTTTGTAAGCTTCTTTATATATTGTCTTGTTTTCTCTTTCAATAATCCGTACGGAATGTTGAAAGGCTTCATGATCTTTTCCAAGTCCTTACCCTTGATTTTGGCTTCCTTCATTACTTTGATTACTTCATTTTCAAAATTTTTCGTCAATCGAGACACCACTAGTGCTCGTTCCTTCTGACTTATTTCTGCAGTGTATGGCATTGGATGATCATCATGTATGTCCGCCATCTGCTCATGTATTGGAGAATTATAGATCGGGGGAGATAGAGGACGTACCTCTACCTCATCAGTAGGATTTTCCTTAGCTGACACTACTGGTGTCCCAATCGTTGCGTTCTGGTTGATTTGCATTTTAATTGCTCTATTTGTTTAGTTTTCGCTTTACTTTCCTGTATGGCTGTTCTGAGTGCTTCTTTTTCCGCAAGCAATTCATTACCAATTTCAGCTACATGGTCCATGTTTTCATTGTAGCTTGCTGCAAGTTTCCCATATGCTGTATTCAACTGCTTTTTTAGTTCATTTATTTCTTGACTGTACTTCCATTCCGATTCTTCTCTCAATTCTTGCTCTTGTCTCAGCAAATCTACGTATTTTGCCACCTGGTCTCTTAATTCTTTTTCTTTAGTTTCGGATGTCTCCTGTTGTTCAATCGGTTGGTCATATAACAATGATTGCATCAATTCTTTATTCCTGCTTCGTAAAGTGTCATTCTCTTCCATGTACTTTAGCTGTGTCTCAAGTAAAGTGCTTCTAGCTTTAATTCTTTCTTTGTCAGCCTCGCTTGCATCATGTAATCTTTGTAAATCCGTGAGCTTTGCTTTGAGTTGGTGATGCTGAGTGATTAATGTATCATATTGCGTTTTGACTGTGAGCAACTCCGTGTTTTTTACTGTGATTTCCTTTTCGACCTGGATTAATTGCGATGACAATTGTTCGCTCATTATTTGGAATTGACTTTTTCTCTCATGGCCTTATCATAATCTGCATCTATGTCCATCATCTGTTGTTGTGTATCCATAGCCGTCTGAATCATTTGCTTTACTACAGGCTTCAATTGATTGACATCCACATTGAGCCATGTTGTTGGTATACTAGGTTCTGCGCCTGTTATGACGTCTTTGCCATGTGCCACATGTAATGTAGTGTCATGGGGCTTCCTAATCTGAAGCTGGATCCTTGGCTCAACCACCATGTGTTCATTGTTTCCTTGAGGTGTATCATCTGGTACCTCAATGACAATCTGCTCTTTGTTTTGTAAAAGCTCTGAATCCGTGTTCACTGGAGTTTGTATTTCCTCTTTGATAGGTTGTTGTGCATACGTAGCAGTTATTGGAGTTTTTTTGATGCTGATTTTTGTAGTATCATTCAATTGAAGGACATGCTCAGGTTTATTGGAATCATCTATGTTCTTTTCCTTTTCATCATGGTTGCCTGGCGTTACTTCGACTTAATTGATCTCATTCCATTCTTCTTCGTGAGTTTCTGTCCTTATATCAGTGTCCAGGGTGTCTTTTTCATGACTGGATTCTGCATCGAAACTAGAATCATCTAAGCCCAGTTCTTTGTATCTCCCAGGTTGTTTTGGAGTCTTATCTTTACTCCGTTGTTGTTTCTCTTGACTTGCTTGTCTATAATGATGACCTTGAAGATTCAGATTTACCTGCCCTTGCATGTACTGATGTGTCTCTTCTAGGGCAGCGGATAAATCTCTCTTGGTAATAGGCATTTGGGCCATTGTAATCTTTGGAAGAATGTGTGTCCGCTTTGATTGGGGTGTAGCTTGGGCTTCTTCCTCTCTTAGACGCTTTGCTCCCCTCATTGGTTTCTGTGAACTGGTTCCTTCCTCTTCAACGACAACAGCTGCTTTCTTTTTCTTGGGGACCGTAGCGGATTTGGCATATTTGGCTAGCCCTTCTGAGGTTGGCATCTCACGCAAGCAGTTTTTCATTTCAAGAGCTTCATATATAAGTAATGTCAAAGCTGAACTCCCATTGAGAAACTTCTTCTAACCCCACTTCTTCTGGGCTTCAAATAATCTTTCTTGGACATAGCCAGTCATATTTACTTTATTCCCCACTTGTCTCATTGCATGCGAGAGTAGTTGTACAACAATCTTTTGTGGTGCAGTATATCTGTGCATACTTGGGAAACAAAAATGTTGGTGCACCAGGCGGATAGCATCTTCAATATCAGTCCTGTTGATATCCAAAAAGGACCTCTTTTTAAGATCATGACATTCCTCTTTGACATTAGTAATCCCTTCTTGATTCCATCCAAAGGCTTTGTTGATTATTTCATGTGTGAATTGAATGGTTTTCCAGGCACCTACTTTATCCAATACTCGTGCTTCGGGAACCGATATTTTAGTTGCTGCAGGCTACAGTGTATTCATCACTTGTGTACACCTTTGAAAATCTGGTATATAAATCGGTAGCTTAAGAAATGCCTCTATGCCTGCCTGTGTCCATACATCCTCGATATGCGGTAATCCTTGTATTATAGTTTTGAAGTCTTGCGACATGATAGGGAAATAATGATCCCTATCCATGATCTTGACAGTGGCCATGAAAATGAGGTCTGACACTGGTTGGTCATCCAAAAACCAATGGCCTCTCGCTTTTGTTATGGATTCGAGTGGAAGAAGCTGGACCTCTTCCTCTTGCGTAGCTTCAGAATTAGTAGATGCCATCTGCACTCCATATAGAATAGAAATTAGTGGCCATGTACTATCAGAAATCTTCCTTCATTTGTTTGTCATAAGCTTGACGTTGCTCCGAGTGAATGGTGTCGTCCCTTTCCCGTGGGTGTGAGAAAGGTAATACCTGGATTGTTCCAAAATTTTGTAGATTTTTTATGTTTTCATCTGAAAAGAAAAACAGAAAAGTTAGATCATAGCCGAAGCGGTTATCATTTTTTTGAGTGATTTTCTTAATGTATGTACAATTGCTCTCCTATTTCCCAAGAGGAAAATGTGCTCGACTATCCTGAAATAGAAGAAAGATGTGCCGAATGCTTGGCCTTGTAATGTGGCCCTATCATGCATACTTTGGGTCCTGATAACTCCACGTGTGCAACTCGAAGTAGTTGGATGATGCATGCAATTTGTTTTGCCTTTCGGCATCCAAATCTGTTTCATTCTATTGGGACATATTGTATCCCTAACATTTCTGATGAATTTGGTTCCTCTCATGTTGTAATTCTTCTCTATCTGCTTTTTGAGTCTTGGACTGGCTGTTGTTGCAACTGCAGACTTCTTTTCTTTCCTGTAGCTAGTCCTCTTTGGCTGTTTTGCCCTTAGACCATATTGGTTCTTCTTATGCTAAGGTTCGTCGTTTAGGCCTAGCATCTTTGGAGCACATGATTTTGGAATCCATATTTGCACTCGATCCGGTTGGGCGGCTACTACTTTCTTTGGAATCCATATCCTGGCACTTCGTTGTTGACTTTGGTGCTCAAAATGATTTTCTTTCTTATTTGATTGGTTGCTCTGATGTCGAAAATGTTTCTGTTGTTGAAGATATGCATCCCTTTGATCCTTTCTTATCCAAGCTCGTTTGGTGTACGGAATAGGGTATATTCTAATAGGTACGAACTTTGAATTACTCAGAGTACTAGTCTCTCTTGTGCATGGTGCTTCACTGAGATTGTTTTCAGATTGATTGACACTCTTGTGACTTGCTAGACTAGAAGATGGAATGCAAGCAGGATTCAATGTGTCCTCACATGAAGTACTTGAGGAAGGGGTTTCTATAGTGCTATTGAACATACACTCATGACTTTGTTCATTAGAGTGAATTTTTGGCTCTATGCTTGCGGCTTTGATTGGTCGTTCGTCTAGCAAACTGAATACTTCACGATGTCCTATCCTGGCTGAGATGTATCCTAAAGCCAATTGAATAGTCACCTCATATTCGTAAATCCAGTCTTGACCTAACACTACCTCTTTGAGTAAATCCTGATCATGACACACTAATAGCTTCTGTTCCATAGTGTTGCTGCCAAGATGCAGAGGTAGGGTGATTTCACCTATGCATTGAGTAATTGTTCCTCCTATTCCTATCAACTGTGCCATTGATGGACGTAATTCCTCCTTGAGTTTCTGAGTCAAAGAAAGTTTGATACAGCTTATGGCGGCTCCTGTGTCAATGAGAGCATCCACTAAGTGGTATTCTGTTTTACCTGCTCCCAAATTCAAATATGGTTGTGTTCTCTGTGGACCTAGGTTTTGAGTGGCTCTAAAATTAGCCATTGGGATGAGTTCTTCTCCTAGTCGGTATCTCTCATCTCTTTCTCTCATCCACTCTTTCCGTTTCTTAATGCATTCTAGTGCTTCCTGTCTAGCTTCTTCTCGTATCCTTTCCTCTTCGATGCGTCTATTCTTGCCCTTGATTAGTCGTGACATTGTTTCTATTGATATATTTAGGTAGTGATGTGTGTGAACACTCTAGGACCGTCGGGGCACTTTTTTCCCTCTTTAGGAGGTTTTCTTCCCCCGGCTTGTATATACGTCTATTGCCCTAATGGGCTACTTATCTTTGTACATTCTCTAGTAATACATTCAGTATTGTGTGTTTGTGCTCCAAGCTTCTTCTTCTTCCTTGTGTTGTTCGCGTGCTTCCGCAGACGTCTATCTCCAACAATTGGCATCAGAGAAGGTCGTCGCTTCTTCTAGGGCGCCGTCGACACTCCTCCGTTTGCAATCTCAAATTCGCACGAAATTTGGTGAGCATACTCAGGGTGTTTTCGAGATCAAAACAACTTCGCTTTGTGGTGCCGAAATCGCGATCTGAGCTCGTTTCGGCCTTCAAACGCACTATTGTGGCGCTTGTGCAAGCTATTTCATCCTTTTGTGCCAAAGGTATATACCAGTTTCTATTCGCCAGTTTAAGCGTCTCGAAGTCTGCTACAGGTCTAGCAGAACTCATCTGTGTAGTTCCGTTCAACTTTTTGAGATACAGTCAATTTTCTGCATCAAGGTATTTTAGTCACCGGCCATGGCTGAAAGCAGTGATGTATTCCGTATGTTGGCTGTTGAGGATAAGTTGGATGGTACCAACTACCCATTATGGGCTTATATGATGCGACATGTACTGGTTGCAAAAGGACTGTGGAACATTGTGCAGGGTGTTGAAAGACGCCCTGTTACACCTGCGACTACAGGTACTACAAATACAGGTGTTGGAGGTGCTGGAACTGATGAAGATGGTGTCAAAGATGATATTCCACACATTCCTGTTCGTGCTGTTGTTTTTGTTGCACCTACTATAGAGCAGATTCGTTGGGATAGCAGAGATGCCCAGGCACATGCATTGATAGCTTTGTCTGTCAAACGTGCCATTATTCCTCACATTCACTCTTGCAAAACAGCAAAGGATGCTTGGGATACTGTTGGCAGCAGTCAGGGAACCGAAGGAGCCACAAGACGAAGAGAGTCAGAGCGAAGGGACAGCACAAGCAGACATGGCAGTCAAAGAAGATCTGGCAAGTAGGCCATCTAATTTTTCAGACATCAAGGAGTTGAGCACACAAGAAGAAAGAGTAAGTAGGGAGCTCAAAGAGGTGTATGACAAATCAACAGAGAAAATCCCTACACAAATAGTGATTTTCATCACTAAAAACCATTGTAAATATCATTTCGTATTTTTGTAGCTCCATTTTGTGCAAGCCAAGGAGTCCTTGAGCTTGAGGAGCTTTAGAAGTATCTACCTGCCAATTTTCATATTTTTTAGATCTCGTTTGAGCCCTCTAATAAGCCCTGGAACCTAATTTTTAACTAGGCCGGACACTAGGTCTGAACAGGGCCAAAGCTAGTCAAAAACTATAAAAGGAGCTAGAGAGCTCATTTTTGAGGTTCGATTGTAATTGAAATGAACTTGTAAAAGCTTTTTGAAAGTAATCTAAGAACTCCATTGCTTCTCACTCTTTGTCTTGCCGTGTGTGCGCGTGTGTGTGTATGTGTGTGCATGCGTGTGTGCTTCTCACTCACGCACTTGTGCCTCCACTTTCTCGAGGTCTTCATACCATCCTCATGTCTTCCCGGATTGACATTAAAGGAGGTGCTACTCATCACTGAGCTACACCAAATTTTGGCACCGTTGCCGGGGATCGAGCTTTGAGGACGAGCGTGTGATGGTAAGACGTAGATTGGAGACGTTGGCGTTGTAGGTAATTTCTTTACTTTTCCTATTTTTCTCTTTCTTACCTTACCACCATCATCACCATCATCATCATCACCATCTCCCACCTCCATTTCCATCATCGCGGAAATTTCAGTTTTTTGATCATATCACCTTCTCCACCTCATTTCCCTCATTTCACTTGTGAGAGAGAGCGAGAGAGCGAAATTGTGTGTGCTGTTTTTGCATGTTTTTTGAGCTGTATTGCAGGTACAGGCCGCATCATCGTCCCCAGCACTTTGCGCAGGTACGGAATTCGAAGTAACTGTCTGTGTGTTGCCGACCTCTGTCAATCGCGACAGACAAAAAAAATGCTCAAATTGCCAAACAAAGTGCAAAACCATGATCTACAGGCCTAGAGCTTCCCAAAAATGTGCTTAGAATTTTGAAACTCCTCAGATTTCTGTCAATCGCGATCGACAAACCACGACGGACAGACCTGTCAATCGCGATCGACCAGTCAATCGCGACGGACAGCCCACGACGGCTCTGTCAATCGCGACCGACAGAGTCAACGACCGATTGACCACGACCGACGGACCATACGCATGACACGTGTCACTCGCGATCGAGCCATCGATCGCGATCGACTCATCAGTCGTGACTGAAAGCCCACGACGGCTCTGTCAATCGCGACCGACATAGTCAACAACTGTTTGACCACGACGGACAGACCCTCGCGACCGACCTGTCAATCGCGATCGACCCATCAATCGCGACTGACAGAGTCAACGACCCTTTGACCACGATTGACTGAATTTTCGGCCACATGTCAATCGCGACTGAGCAGTCAATCGCGACTGACTGCCACGACGGACCTGTCAATCGTGATCGACACGTCGATCGCGACTGACCTGTCAATCGCGACCGACAGACTTTGCGAACACGTTAGAAGGGCAAATTAGGTCAAATTTTTAAGGCAAAAATATTGGTCTAAATTTTGGCCAAGTGTGGGACAAACACTAGGGTGTAGTATTGCATTACGTGGGCATGACCCAAGTAACCCGAGAATTCCTGTTTGCCTGTTAACCTAGTTTAATCCTGTTTTAAGCCCCAAAACCCTGAACTCGCGTAACTTTCTCATACGAAATCAGTTTGCCGTGATTTTTGTTTTATTGGAAAGCTCACAGGGAGTACAACAAAAACATCGACTGGTTATGGTTAAATTAAGATCAGGAATATTAGAGAGGGTATTTTGAAGTTGACCATACCCAGGGGGAACAAAATTCAGGGATCTCTAGAGTTGTGTCCAAAAAATCATAGTGCAAATTGGTGAAGTGTTACATGAATGAAAGTGATTTGTTCCGTCTTTTGAATTTAAGTCTTGAGCTAACAGTGGGCCTTTACAGGTCCTTTGAGAGCAGCGAAGGGTACGCAAAGCAAGAGTAAGTGCAGGCTTGGGAACGCGCGTCCTGGGCACACCAGGGCAACAACACAAGGAAAGGACTTCAAGGTTGGAAAACCCGCAACACCCTCTGTCAATTCTTAGTTTAGGCTAAGTGCGGGTAGTGTTAGAAGTAATTCCAGGCAACGATAGGCACGAGATAAATCAAAGACTATCTAAGAAATCAAGTTCAAGTCAAGAGATAACCTGCGTGTGTGAACGACAACCTTAAAGGAAAAGAACCTAACGTGAAACGACCAAACTAAAGTGCGAAATTAAACTCAAGTATTCCTAACGATGTGATATCAGACAAGAGTATAAACACGATAATCAACATAAAAAGGGGATTAAGTAATTGATACAAAGGACTCAGAAACGTGGTTGTACCTGGGAAAAAGTGGGTTAATCAATTAGGCATATGAACCTTAGATCAGGACGACATCTAATAAGAGATAGACAAAGCCTTAGGTCTTCAGAGGCTAGTGTCAATCATACTGCGAGGTCTTGGGCCCAGCAGTTGAGTCACCACTCGCATTACCCTAGCTCTGATACCAGTGAATCAGAGATGTCTCAAGGCATGGACAGACCTACGGGAAGTTCAGGAGTGCCATACTTGCACAGAGTAGAAGGCCCTTACAAAACGCAATTGGAATACCTTAGGACCAACCGATTAGGTGCCAGCATCTATGAGGACGGCCTAGGAAGATCTGTGGTACAGATTAAGAATCCTGATCAATCCATTGGATTAGAGCACCTAGCTGTCAAGTTCGAGAATGGAGCATACTTGGACAAAGAAGGAACCATATACATAGTCACCAGTCACCCAGATAGGACGGATGAATTTGGAAATGTGATCCCAGAAGCGGACTTAGGGGACCTAGAGCAAGGAAACATGGGAACAGAACCTAGAACCCCTCGAGGTAAATCGGTTCTCACTAGGATTATAACACCAGAGTGGATTCCCCAGGATAATAAGAGCATAGATTTGCTCCTCAATCGAGAAACTGACGAAGCCTTTTGGAGGTACAAACCTGATCGGCCAATTGATATAGGAACAATCATGATCTATGAGTTTAAGGATCCTGATAGCCCAGGCAGAGTGACCTACTTAGATCACCCTTCGAAGAGGATCTTTGTGGTGACAGAAAACGATAGACATGCTTACACTTGGAAGGGTGAATTTGTTTTCCCCCAACCAAGATCGAATGTATCCTATGGTCACCCTGGAGCTGGAACATCCCAAGCTCATGGAATGCAAAGAGACAGAAGCAGAGATAGACCAGAAGTAAGCTTTGCCACCCTAGGGGGCAGAGAAAGAACGAGAATGGAACCGAATAGAGTAGAACCTGAGATACTTAGAGCTCACAGGAATCAAAGAAATGCGGATGAATTCCCTCTACCACGACCTAGAGAGCACACAAGGACTTTGAGACCAACTCAGCTAGTTAAGTCCATGAAGAACTACTTCGATGGCACTGGAGATCCGTATGATCATGTGGCTGAGTTTAGGCAAGTCTTGAGAGCTGAACAAGTGGAGGATCTATTCACACAGTACAATGCCTTTGGTCTAACCCTTAGGAACACTGCCCTGACATGGTTTCAGCCACTAAACGAGAGACAGTTCAAGAGCATAGACCAACTCCTAGAGGCTTTCATTATTGAATTCTCTAAGAGTGGCATAAGACATAATACCTCCTCACTGATTCACAGCTTCAAGCAAACCCCTCAAGAGACCGTGAGACTTGCAGGAAGGAGATTTAGGCAATATCTTGAAAGATGCCCTGTTTCGGAGCTACCCACATCAGCTAAGCAAGTGGCTTTATTCTTGGATGGATTGCTAAGTACCAAATTGAGATCTTATGTGTACTTGAAGGACCCTAGGACCATAGAAGATTGTGTACGCATGTGCATTGACATTGAGGATAACCTAGGGGAGGAGTTAGAGCTTTCCAAGATATACAAAGATTCAGATAGTGCCTCTAGCCTCTCTTCCACGCAATCCACATCGATTGAGGAACTTGCAGAGAAAGTTGCTCAGAAACTAGGTGTCACTAACAAACAAATCCCAAGGTTTGCCCCTATGAAAAGGTGCTATACTTGTGGTGGCGACCACATGGCAAATGTATGTCCCATTATGGCTCAACCCCAAGTAAATCCTAGTAGCCAATACTGCACCATAGAACGGAGATACACAAATCACACAGCGCAAGATTGCCCATACAACAAGCAGGCGGTTAGGCAACCCTACCCTCAGCCATACCCTCAGCAGGGAAGATACCAGAACCCGTACCCTCCACAACCATATGGCAGGCCACAACAACCTTATCAGCAACCATACCAAAACCAACAAAGGCCTCAGCCTGTGCTAGCACAACAACCCCCAGCTCCAGCTAATGTGATTCCGGTAAAGTATGCTGCTGCAGAAGAAAACCTGAATAGAGCTATAGTCCCTGTAACCCCACTGCTTTCTGAAAGTGACCCGAGTGACCATAGCTTTGATTCTACACATGTTGATAGCCCCCAGGCCTACTACATGCAGTCTCCTGAGCATGGTGAGTCTTACTATAGTGAAGAGCCAAATGAACCTAGTTGGGAGTCAGATTACACAAATGTCATGTATGCAAACCCCAACCCTAGACTTCAACCTAGACAAGTAAGACCCCCATTCCCTAAAGGACCATGCTACAGATGTCAGGGAGATCACCTCATTCGTGATTGTCACTTGCCTCCACTTACACAATCCCAGTCAGTGACAATTCAGGGCTTTTGCCAAGAATGTGGGAAGGAGCATCTCTTACAAGATTGCCCTAAGAATCCTAATAATATGCCAAAAATCACTCCTATCAACGTTGTTGGGTTGGTGGTAGACTCCACAGGAAGTGTGACATCCACCGCACCAGTACAGGTAGTGACTAGAGCTCAGGCATTGCAACAGAACCAAGGGGTAAACCAGGATAAGAACCCAGAGGCTAGTGAAACCGAGAGCGTGACAAAGAAAAGGACTAGAGCGTGGAAAGATAGTCGGGAAAGAATGAAAAGACAATGGGCTAAAAAGATGAGTGAACTTGAGGAAAGCATAAGAGAAACCAAGGCCAAGATAACTGAACTCACATCTCAAACTCCCTCTCACACTACCCCACCACCACCATTCCCATCGCCATCCGACCCGCCACCTTCCAACCCACCTCATACGATTCCACCACCCCCTAGAGTAGGATCAGTATTAGCTGATCCCACTCCTGAAGACATAGACATGATGCTATCAGGCCAGAATCCAAGAAGGGCCAAATGTAACAGATCATGACAAGTGCTATCCTAGAGCTGACCTAGAGATAGAAAGAACCAAGCTTTGCGTGAAAATGGTCGCATTGGCTCAGACTATGTTTGATGCCAGTCGCCTTTTCAATTACTCAGGCTCAGCCAAGATGCAATTACACTTGGATGGACTTCTAGAGAAGTTAGAGGGCATAATTGCAAGATCTGCCAAGGAAGAAAAAAATCAAGAAAGAGATAAAGCAAGCAAAAACATGACCCATCCCCCACCGAAAGCTTATGTGCCCAATTCCACTGAACCAGACAACCCCCCTTCCCTAGGAAGAATAGAGAATCTAATGGCACAATCACAAAAGGAACTCGCCCCTCAACACAAGGACAAGGCAAGTGAAAGAGTAAGCATTCCTGCTCAGGAAGCCTATGTGCCTAACTCTACGGAGCCAGACACCTCTTCTTCTATGAATCAATACACACCAGAATTCTTGCGAGAGATTCAAGAAGAGAAATGGGCTAAAGAGAGTGAAGTTCCTCCTCCCATTGAACTGGTGGATGACACACACGATCAATTCCCACAAGACCTTCCTTCCATTTATGGAGAGCAGGAGAGTGCCCAATCTCAAGAAAGATTAGACTTCGAGTCTAATTCTTTACAAGAACTACCCCATTTCACAGGCCCATGGGAAGCAAAGTCCACCTGTATGAGAGCACCCACAGTCATGGTAAGAAACAAAGATTCAGTCATACCTAGGAACACAGAGGTAGTGAAGAACACCAAAGTGCAGTGCAATCTCACTTTGGAAGAGTTGCTTAAGGTTAGACCAGAAGTGTGGAAACATGTAGCCAATCAAGTGCCCGAGATAGCAAAACCTCGTTCCCAAGTAGGATCACATAGGACAGTGCCAGAGATACCCTTGGATAAGATAGGAGATATGTGTGAAGGTGAAGAAGGGAACACCTATCTTCCCATTACCTACCAGGAGTACACCACCAAGGCAATTTTGGACTCAGGTGCAGGAGTTGCAATTTCCACCACTTCCCTATGGAAGCGTTGGGGCAAGCCAGCACTCAGGCCAACGAGAATGAAATTGCAGATGGCCGATGGTCATATTGAGAGACCCTTAGGATTACTAGAGGGAATAACTCTCACCACCTGTGGTGTCGAGTTTGAGCATACCCTTGCTATATGTGATTTTAGCAAGAACCATGCCTATGAAATGATTTTGGGAAGACCATTTATGCGACAGTTGCAGGTGGTACAAGATTGGGGAACCAATTCTTTGTACCTGCAGCACCTAGGTGTTACGACCAAAGTGAATCTCAAAGATTACTCTCATAGAGATGTCCCTCCCATCCAATGGAATCCCATCCATAGAGCCAAAGATGATACAGAATCAGTGCATTCCATAGGGTCAGGATCCTCATGGATGCATGAAGACACTCACTTATGGATGTGTAAGGTAGCAGTAGAAGAAGAGAAGAGAGAGAAAGCCAGAGAGGTAGGTGCAAAAGAAAACCATAGATCAATTCAAGACCCAGCCTATGCACCTGTAGTCTTTCCTGATGAGGAATTTGAACCCCATGGCTGGGCAAAAATCCTAGCAACAATGGATGTAGCCATCAATGAAGAACAATGGACACCTCACTATGATGAAGATGGCTATGACATTTCAGTCTTCTCCATAGAGCCAATCATGGGAGAGGCAGTTCTAGAAGAATGCCAACCTAGCCCTGATGCATTTGAGGATGCAAGTGACTCCGATCTAGAGTCAATCATTATGGACCCACCTTTTGCATCAGTATGAAGAATACTTCCATGAAGTAGAATTTCAACCCCAGAGGCATGGAGAGTTTACAAATGATGTAAGATTAGCAACACATGTGACCCCGAAGGAAGAAGGAAAGAAATGAAAGAAGAGAGAAGTCTCACCAGAAGAGGAAGAATCTTTGTTTGAGGTCCCAGAAAATTTTAAGAAGTATGAGATAGACGACAGGAGAGTCATGATAAGAATGCCGAAACGAGAGGCGCAATCGGGAGAGGCCTATAATAACAAAGAAACCACCAAGAAAATAGTAGTGGCCCTAGAAGAAGGAGAGGAGAGATGCACGTACATAGGCCATGACCTAACAGAGGAAGAAGAGCATGCGTTAATAGCCTTGCTAAGAGAATACAGAGATGTATTCGCTTGGAGTTACAAGGATTTGAAAGGTGTTGACCCAGACATATGCTCACACACCATCCCCATGACCTCAGATGCTAAACCCTCTAAGCAAAAGCCCTATACATATAACGATAATTACGCTGCTAAGATCAAAGAGGAGATAGATAGACTGGTCGAAGCTGGATTTATCTATGAAATTGAGCACACTGAGTGGGTATCCCCCATCGTAGTGGTGCCCAAGAAGAATGGCAAGCTGCGTGTATGCATTAACTTGAAGAAGGTTAATGCAGCCACGATTCGAGATAACTATCCGCTTCCTATCACAGAGCATCTCTTAGAAAGAGTAGCAGGCAAGGAAGTGTACAGCTTCCTCGATGGATTTTCGGGCTACAATCAAGTAGCCATAGCTCCAGAAGATCAGCATAAGACAGCTTTTGCCACAGAGTGGGGTATATTTGCCTTTCGTGTAATGCCATTTGGGCTTACCAATGCCCCAGCTACCTTCCAGAGACTAATGTGTCATGTATTTAAAGAGTTCCTGAGGAAGAATTTAGAAGTCTATGTTGATGATCTTTGTGCTCATTCCAACATTAGACAAACCCATATTCCTGAACTCAGACAAATCTTTGACAAATGTAGAGAATATCAAGTCTGCCTGAACCCAGAAAAGTGCGTTTTTATGGTCAGGCAAGGCAAGATTCTAGGGCACATAGTGTCAAAGAATGGCATATCTACTGACGAAGAGAAAGTGAGAGCCATAGCAGAGCTACCTAGGCCAAGGAATGTCAAGGAAGTGCAAGCTTTCATGGGACATTGTGGTTACTACCGCCGGTTCATTCACATGTATGCTGTCATTGCAAAGCCCATGTACGGACTTCTGACAAACTTTGAATGGACTGAGGAATGTGAGAATTCCTTCAATGAGCTTAAACGAAGATTATGTTCAGCACCAATCTTGACCACACCAGATTGGAATAAGCCATTCCATGTTCACGTGGATGCATCCAATTATGCTATTGGATGTGTACTCGCACAACCTACGGGTGAAGGTAATATGGATCTTCCAATTGCCTATGCTAGTAGACAATTGAATGCAGCTGAACGGAATTATACCACTACTGAGAGAGAAGGTTTAGGCATGATATATGCAGTTAAGAAATTTAGACACTATTTGCTTGCAAATAAGTTTAAATTTTTTACTGATCATCAGGCATTGCTATACCTCGTAAACAAGCCATGCAATACAGGAAGATTAGTAAGATGGTTTCTCTTGCTAATGGAATACGATTTTGAGGTAGTGGTGAGAAAAGGGAGGACTCATTTGAGAGCAGATCATCTCTCTAGGCTTACATCTGTAGAAGCCCCACAAGGAGTATCAGATGACCTTCCTGATGCTTACTTGTTTAATTTGGAAGTGGTGCCGCAGTGGGCTAAGCCATTGGTGCCAGTATTGACATACGGACCTAACCACCCAGTAATAGCCACACAGAATAGAGAGGTAGTAAAAGTCCAAAAATATCACATCATGGCAGGAAGTATGTACAAGCACACAGATCAAGGGATTTTGGCTTGTTGTGTGGAAGAGGATGAGTACACTAAATGGTTGCAATTAGCACATGTAGGTGCATTAGAGCAACACTATTCAAGGCAACGAACACTACAAACACTACGGAGACTCGGAGTGCATTGGCCAACTATGGAAGCGGATGTCCAAAGGTTGTGCAAAGAATGCCCAATCTGTCGCACTAAACCACCTGTGGAACATGCCACTCTTTATCAAGTGTCCATAGTGCCAGATTGGAGTGAACCACTACTAGTATCCTTCCTGAGGATGAAAACTTTCCCTCCAGACATGACTCTGGCTAGGAAAAGGAGTTTAGAACAAGAAGCCCAGGATTACGCACTTATTGGTGATAATCTATACAAACGTGGTAAAGACGGTTACCTGAGACTATGTGTCCATGAGAGTGAATATCTTAAGATCTTGGAAACTGCTCACCAAGGAGTAGCAGGAGGACACTTTGGACCAGATCGGGTGATCAAGGCAATACTATTTGTGGGCTTCTGGTGGCCGACCCTTCACATGGATGCACATACCTATGTGAAATGATGTGATGTCTGTCAGAGAACTCAGTATCCTATACGTAAAGATGAGATGCCACTGAAACCTATGATGGGTGGACGTGCATTCTCTAAGTGGGGAATAGACTTCGTAGGTCCTATTAATCCCCCAACTAAGGGTTCCCATGCAGAATATATCATTGTTGCAACAGACTATCTAACTAAGTGGGTAGAGGTAAAAGTGACAACGAAGAACGATGCTCAAACAACTGCTAAATTCTTGTTTGAGAATGTGTTCACTAGATACGGGCTACCTATAGAACTAGTTAGTGATAGAGGCACTCACTTCTTGAATGAAGTGATTGAAAATCTGCTCCAAGAATTCTTGGTAATACATAAGAAGTCTGCTCCCTATCACCCTCAAGCAAATGGCCAGGCTGAGAGCACCAACAAGATCTTATGCAATGTACTGATAAAATTAGTGAACAATAAACGCTCTGATTGGGACAAACAGCTACACCACGCTGTTTGGGCATACCGAGTCGCCTACAAAACGGTGCTCCAAGCCACCCCCTTTCAGATGGTATTTGGCCAAAACGCCGTGCTACCTTTGGATTTCTTAATACCTACATTGAAAGTAGCACAAGAGCACGAATGGACGGGTCATGAACTCTCCTCTAGACTGTTTGACCTTGAACGATTAGGAGAAACAAGACTGAAGGCAGCTGCAGGGATATATGCAGCAAAGAAACGACAGAAGGCATACTTTGATGCCCACGTTAAGGATAAAGGTTTAAAGGCAGGCGACTTAGTTTTAGTCTACACATTGAAGCAACATGCAAGAAAACTAGAGAAGAGAGGCTATGGACCCATGATCATTAATAGAATCTCAACAAGTGGAGCAGTGCAACTAGCCACATTAGAAGGCGATGTTCTCCCAAGTTACATTGTCAAGTTGTATCTGGAACCTCTCACAGAGGAAATGCTAAGTCGACTCAATACTGCTAAGAAACGCAAAGAGGAAGAAAAGCGAATTCGAGAGGAAGCTCAAGCAGAAGCCCTAGAGCGCATACGAAGAATGAAATTAAGAAGACAAGGTAGAGAGCACCCTAGGCAAGATGCATATGCAGATCAAGGATATGACGTGGCTATGTGTGAAGTTTCAGGTGTTAGCTCACATAGGATAACTGACCGACGTCCTTTCATAACCTTAGATATAGGACAAGGAAAGAGTGCAAGGACTGTAAGAGCCTTGATTGACTCAGGTGCAGCCACTAGTGCTGTTAAATTGTCTTACTGTCAAGAGTTGCAATTAACTGTCAATCCTGTGGAAGCATATCTCATAGGATTGGGAGGCGTGGAAACCCCTTGCATGGGCGAGGTGGAACTTCCCCTCTATATTCATGATGAGGCAATGACAGTTAAAGTACTAGTATGTCAAGATGAGGACCTCACTGAGCCCCTTGTCTTGGGTCAAGACTGGATCTATGACCAAGCCGTCAACTTAAACCTAAGAAGTGGACTTCTTCAGGTATGGGTGAATCAGACTAGAATTACAATGGAGTTAAATAATGGAGCACTCAAGGAACTAGGAAAGGCACAGACTCCTGGTCCCTCCAGGGGTACACATGAAGTTGACCATACTGTTCTTGTCCAAGGCTATGTGATGCAGAAGAATGAAGATCTCAAAAAAGGAGTCAGAACCACAAGGGAACTCCCTTCTTTTCCAAAGGCCAGAAGGAGGCAGCAACTAAGGGCAGATCAGTCACTGAAGACTCTCCAAGCGCGAGACCAAAAGAACGCGCGAAGCAGAACAACTCAGCCGATGAACCAAATGTGGGTGCGGAAAGACGTGCGGCCGGCCGTAACTAAGCTGCAACAACGGTCTCAACTTCCTATTAGTAATCAACGACTTGATGCTAATAAGAGGACTCCTAAAAACCTCTGTTGAGAAAATAAAATCTATTTGGGTACCCAAGAAGTCGATGAAGGCTGACCCACAATCAAGACAAATTTGGGTGCCTAAGGCTTGCTTGCGGGCTCAACTATTCCCACACAATTCACATCATACACGACAGGGTTCACTCGCTCAAGCAGCCGCCACCCACTCTTGTCTGATACACTCTTGGACAGTTATTTCAGGGCCCACTTACCAAAGCCGGATTTCTTACGTTGTTCTTATCTTATCAGTACCATCACTCCGAGCAGGGCCAAGGGAGGCAACAGCACCTTTGTGTTACCCTCACTGTTGCCGGGGCACGAACTTAAAAGATTCAAACTGACCCTCAACCTGGTACGAGAAGCATTGGGCATGTATGGTATGCACATTCCTACTGAAAAGGAAACCATGGTTCCAGGCAGAATGAAGCACAAAGATCTCAATAAGCTGAAGGATATGGTAGCTATGACACCGACCATCGCTCTTCACCTACGAACCGTCATGCAGCATTTTGCTTTCCCCACCCAGGAAAGATTCACCATGCCCCCAAAGAAGATATGGTTTAGCTTGTATATGGCAGAGACAGAAAGCCTCCCTATCAACGTACCACATTGGATCATAGATCAGATTCACCTAGCCCACCAACGGTGGAACAAGAAGCAGAAAAATGTGCTCCACGGGTGTTGTGCTTTGACCAAGATAATCTATTGATGTCTAGCCTATGACGTGCCTATTCAGCGGGCACTCGTGTGGTCCCGGGCCCAGGAATTCCAGAGAAGGCTATCAGCGGCAGGTCCTCCATCAAAGAAGATGAGAGGGGGAGTCCAATTACCCTGCGCTCAACCAAGGGGAGCCACCACTACACCAAAAATTACCCCTCCTGTAGCTCGGTGATGAGTAGTACCTCCTTTAATGTCAATCCGGGAAGATGTGAGGATGGTATGAAGACCTGGAGCAAGTGGCGGCACAAGTGCGTGAGTGAGAAGCACACAAGCATGTACACACATACACACACACGCGCACACACGGCAAGACAAAGAGTGAGAAGCAATGGAGTTCTTAGATTACTTTCAAAAGCTCTTACAAGTTTGTTTCAATTACAATCTAACCTCAAAAATGAGCTCTCTAGCTCCTTTTATAGTTTTTGACTAGCTTTGGCCCTGTTCAGACCTAGTGTCAGGCCTAGTTAAAAATTAGGTTCCAGGGCTTATTTGAGGGCTCAAACGAGATCTAAAAAATACGAAAATTGGCAGGTAGATACTTCTAAAGCTCCTCAAGCTCAAGGACTCCTTGGCTTGCACAAAATGGAGCTACAAAAAAATGAAATGGTATTTACAATGGTGTTTAGTGATGAGAATCACTTTTAATTGGTGTAGAGGTTTTGAAAAATTAAGGTTGCCTTAGTGCTAAATCTGCGTGAATGCTCATATGTGCTTCTTCCTGAAGAAAATTATTGGCCTATTTGCCAGATCTTCGTTGACTCCCTTGTCTGCTTGTGCCTTCTCTCCCTTCTGACTCTCTTCTCTGACTGCCATGCCTCGTTAGTCCTTCAGTCCCTTGTCCGCTGCTAACACCCCCCCCCTCTCTCGCGTCTGTCGTCCCTGACAGACCCTTGTTGTGTGGGTTTTTGGATGTAGTACTCGACGACATCCTGCGCTAAGTGATGTTCGGCAATTCGCAATCCTTTGGCCAAATCTGTGAGTAGAGCATCCCAGTCTACCGGCCCGAGAACCTCTGGATGTGGTATACGTAGCTTTTCGGAATGGAGAGCTTGTTCCACTGCAAACAACTGCAAGAGATGGGATGGTCTGGGAATGAATATCTCGGAGTGATATCTAGCTTCCTTGCGTGTTGTTTCAGTGTGTAGACTAAGACTAGATCTCCTGTTTTCAAGCCTTTATCCTTCACATGGGCATCGAAGTATGCCTTCTGTCTCTTCTTGGCTGCATATATTCCTGCAGCGGCTCTCAGTCTTGTTTCCCCTAATCGTTCAAGGTCAAAGATCCTCGAGGAGAGCTCATGACCTGTCCAATCGTGCTCTTGTGCTACCCTCAATGTAGGAATCAGGAAGTCCAAGGGTAGCACAGCATTTTGGCCTACAAAACGGTACTCCAAGCCACCCCCTTTCAGATGGTAAGATCTTATTAGTGCTCTCAGCTTGTCCATTAGCTTGAGGGTGATAGGGGGCAGACTTCTTGTGTATTACCAAGAATTCTTGGAGTAGACTTTCAATCACTTCGTTCAAGAAATGAGTGCCTCTATCACTTACAAGCTCTATAGGTAGCCCATATCTTGTGAACACATTCTCAAACAAGAATTTAGCAGTTGTCTGAGCGTCATTCTTTGTCGTAGCTTTCACCTCTACCCACTTAGTTAGATAGTCTGTTGCAACAATGATGTATTCCGCATGAGAACCCTTAGCTGGGGGATTAATAGGACCTACGAAGTCTATTCCCCACTTAGAGAACGCATGTCCACCCATCATAGGTTTCAGTGGCATCTCATCTTTGCGTATAGGATACTGAGTCCTCTGACAGACATCACACCGTTTCACATAGGTATGTGCATCCATGTGAAGGGTAGGCCACCAGAAGCCTGCAAATAGTATTGCCTTGATCACCCGATCCAGTCCAAAGTGTCCTCCTGCTACACCTTGGTGAGCAGTTTCCAAGATCTTCAGATATTCACTTTCATGGACACATAGCCTCAGGTAACCATCTTTACCACGCTTATATAGATTATCACCAATGAGTGAGTAATCCAGGGCTTCTTGTTCTAAACTCTTCTTCCTAGCCAGAGTCATGTCTGGAGGGAATGTTTTCGTCCTCAGGAAGGATACTAGTGGTTCACTCCAATCTGGCACAATGGATACTTGATAAAGAGTGGCGTGTTCCACTCGTGGTTTAGTGCAACAGATTGGACATTCCTTGCACAACTTTTGGACATCAGCTTCCATAGTTGGCCAATGTACTCCGAGTCTCTTTAGAGTTTGTAAAGTTCGTTGCTTTGAATGGTGTTGCTCTAGTGCACCTACATGTGCTAATTGCAACCATTTAGCGTACTCATCCTCTTCTACGCAACAAGCCAAGATTCCTTGATCTGTGTGCTTGTACATACTTCCAGCCATGATGTGGTACTTTTGAGCTTTCACAACCTCTCTATTCCGTGTGTTCACCACTGGATGATTAGGCCCGTACGTCAATACTGGTACCAATGGCTTAGCCCACTGCGGTACGACTTCCAAGTTAAACAAGTAAGCATCAGGAAGGTCATCTGCTACTCCTTGTGGGGCTTCTCCCGACGTGAGCCTAGAGAGATGATCTGCTCTTAAATGAGTCCTACCTTTCCTTACCACAACCTCAAAGTCATATTCCATGAGCAAGAGAAACCATCTCACTAATCTTCCTGTATTGCATGGCTTGTTTACGAGATATAGCAATGCTTGATGATCAGTAAAAAATTTAAACTTATTTGCAAGCAAATAGTGTCTAAATTTCTTAACTGCATATACCATGCCTAATCCTTCTCGCTCCGTAGTGGTGTAATTCCGTTCAGCTGCATTCAACTGTCTACTGGCATAGGCAATTGGAAGATCCATATTACCTTCACCAGTAGGTTGAGCAAGTACACACCCAATGGCATAATTGGATGCATCCACATGAACATGGAATGGCTTATTCCAATCTGGTGTGGTCAAGATTGGTGCTGAACATAATCTTCGTTTAAGCTCTTGGAAGGAATTCTCACATTCATCCGTCCACTCAAAGTTAGTCAGAAGTCCGTACATGGGCTTTGCAATGACCGCATACATGTGTATAAATCGTCGGTAATAACCACAATGCCCCATGAAAGCTTGTACTTCCTTGACATTTTTTGGCCTAGGTAGCTCTGCTATAGCTCTCACTTTCTCTTCGTCAGTAGATATGCCATTCTTTGACACTATGTGTCCTAAGATCTTGCCTTGCCTGACCATGAAAACACATTTTTCTGGATTCAGGCAGACTTGATATTCTCTACATTTGTCAAAGATTTGTCTGAGTTCAGGGATATGAGTTTGTCTAATGTTGGAATGAGCGCAAAGATCATCAACATAGACTTCTAAACTCTTCCTCAGGAACTCCTTAAACACATGGCACATCAGCCTCTGGAAGGTAGCTGGTGCATTGGTAAGCCCAAATGGCATTACTCTAAAGGCAAAAATGCCCCATTCTGTGGCAAAAGCCGTCTTATGCTGATCTTCTGGAGCTATGGCTACTTGATTGTAGCCCGAAAATCCATCAAGGAAGCTGTACACTTCCTTGCCTGCCACTCTTTCTAAGAGATGTTCTATGATGGGAAGCGGATAGTTATCTCGAATCGTGGCTGCATTAACCTTTTTCAAGTTAATGCACACACGCAGCTTGCCATTCTTCTTGGGCACCACTACGATGGGGGATACCCATTCAGTGTGCTCAATTTCATAGATAAATCCAGCTTCAACCAGTCTATCTATCTCTTCTTTGATCTTAGCAGCGTAATTATCGTTATATGTATAGGGCTTTTGCTTAGAAGGTTTAGCATCTGAAGTCATGGGGATGGTGTGTGAGCATATGTCAGGGTCAACACCTTTCAAATCCTTGTAACTCCAAGCGAACACATCTCTGTATTCTCTTAGCAAGGCAATTAACGCATGCTCTTCTTCCTCTGTTAGGTCATGGCCTATGTATGTGCATCTCTCCTCTCCTTCTTCTAGGGCCACTATTATTTTCTTGGTGGTTTCTTTGTTATCATAGGCCTCTCCTACTTGTGCCTCTCGTTTAGGCATTCTTATCATGACTCTCCTGTCATCTATCTCATACTTCTTAAAATTTTCTGGAACCTCAAACAAAGATTCTTCCTCTTCTGGTGAGACTTCTCTCTTCTTTCGTTTCTTCCCTTCTTCCTTCCGGGTCACATGTGTTGCTAATCTTACATCGTTTGTAAGCTCTCCATGCCTCTGGGGTTGAAATTCTACTTCGTGGAAGTATTCTTCATCTGATGCAAAAGGTGGGTCCATAATGATTGACTCTAGATCGGAGTCACTTGCATCCTCAAATGCATCAGGGCTAGGTTCGCATTCTTCTAGAACTGCCTCTCCCATGATTGGCTCTATGGAGAAGACTGAAATGTCATAGCCATCCTCATCACAGTGAGGTGTCCATTGTTCTTCATTGATGGCTACGTCCATGGTTGCTAAAATTTCTGCCCAACCGTGGGGTTCAAATTCTTCGTCCGAAAACACTACAGGTGCATAGGCTGGGTCTTGAATGGGTCTATGAGTTTCGTTTGCACCTATTTCTCTGGCCTTTTCTCGCTTCTCTTCCTCTACTGCTACCTTGCACATCCATAAGTGGGTGTCTTCATGCATCCAAGAGGATCCTGACCCTATGGAATGCACCGATTCTGTATCATCTTTGGCTCTATGGATGGGATTCCACTGGATAGGAGGTACATCTCTGTGAGAGTAATCTTTGAGATTGACTTTGGTCGTAACACCTAAGTGTTGCAGGTACAAAGAATTGGTTCCCCAGTCATGTACCACTTGCAACTGTCGCATGAATGGTCTCCCCAAAATCATCTCATAGGCATGATTTTTGCTAAAGTCACATATAGCAAATGTATGCTCGAACTCGACACCACAAGTGGTGAGAGTTATTCCTTCTAGCAATCCTAAGGGTCTCTCTATGTGACCATCGGCCATCTGCAATTTCATTCTCGTTGGCCTGAGTGCTGGCTTGCCCCAACGCTTCCATAGGGAAGTAGTGGCAATTGCAACTCCTGCACCTGAGTCCAAAATTGCCTTGGTGGTATACTCCTGGTAGGTGATGGGAAGATAGGTGTTCCCTTCTTCACCTTCACACATATCTCCTATCTTATCCAAGGGAATTTCTGGCACTGTCCTATGGGATCCTACCCGGGAACGTGGTTTTACAACTTCAGTTACTTGACTGGCTACATATTTCCGCGCTTCTGGTCTATCCTTAGGCAGTTCTTCCAAAGTGGGATCGCGCTGCACCTTGGTGTTCTTTACTACCTCCGTGTTCCTAGGTAAGACTGAGTCGTCGTTCTTTACCATGATTGTGGGTGCTCTCATACACGTGGACTTTGCCTCCCATGGGCCTGTGAAGTGGGGTAGCTCTTGTATGGAATTAGACTCAAAGTCCAATCTCTCGTGAGACTGAGTACTCTCATGTTCCCCGTAAATAGATGGGATGTCTTGTGGGAATTGGTCGTGTGCATCATCCACAAGTTCAAAGGGAGGGGCGACTTCACTTTCGTTATCCCATTTGTCTTCTTGAATCTCTCGTAGGAAGTCTGGTGCCAATCGATTCATAGAAGAAGAAGTGTCTGGCTCCGTAGAATTAGGCACATAAGCAACTTGGGAAGGAGGGCTTATTCTATCGTTGGCTCTCTCCTCGTTCTCATAGATGGCTGGAGCACAAGCTTCCTGGGGAGGATTACTTATTCTATTACTTTTCCAAACAGGCTCATACGCTCCCTGAGAAGGAATGTAGGCAACCTGTGGAGGTACGTAAGCTTTCGAGGGAGGCTCGTCTGCCTGTTGGGGGGAAAGATAAGCTTCTTGAGGAGGCACATGGGCTTCCTGAAGAGGCTGACTTATCCGTTCTCTTGCCCTTTCCTTTCTGTGAGGGGCCGGTTCCTTTTCTGATTGTGCAATTAGCCTCTCTATTCTTTCTAACAGTCCCTCAAAGTGTAACTGCGTCTTAGCTGAGCTAGAGATGTTAAAGAGGCGACTGGCTTCAAACATGTTCTGAGCTAATTCCACCATCTTAGCACAAATTTTAGTTCGTTCAAGCTCTAGCTCGGCTCTAGGGTAGCATTTTTCATGATCGGTTATGGTTGGCCCTTCTTGGATTCTGGCCTGATATGCTTTAAGCATCATGTTTAGGTCCTCGGGAGTGGGATCTGCTAGGACTGATCCTACTTTGGGGGGTGGTGGATTTAGGTGAGGCGGGTTGGAAGGTGGCTGGTCGGATGGCGATGGGAATGGTGGTGGTGGGGTAGTGTGAGAGAGAGTTTGAGATGTGAGTTCAGTTATCCTGGCTTTGGTTTCTCTTAGACTTTCCTCAAGTTCACTCATCTTCTTTGCCCATTGCCTTTTCATACGTTCACGGCTATCTCTCCAAGCTCTAGTCCTTTTCTTGGTTATGCTCTCAGTTTCACTAGCTGTTGGGGTCTTTTCCTGGTCTACCCCCTGGTTTTGCTGCAATGCTTGAGCTCTAGTGACTACCTGTACTGGAGCAGTGGAAGTGACACTTCCTGTGGAATCTACCACTAACCCAATAACATTGATAGGAGTGATTTTTGGCATATTATTGGGGTTCTTCGGGCAATCTCGTAAGAGATGCTCTTTTCCACAATCTTTGCAAAAGCCTTGGATCGTCACCGATTGATTTTGTGTAGGTGGAGGTAAGGGGCAATCACGAATGAGGTGATCTCCTTGGCATCTGTAGCACGGTCCTCTTGGGAATGGAGGTCTTACCTGCCTAGGTTGAGGCCTAGGGTTGGGGTTTGCATACATGACGTTTGTGTAATCTGACTCCCAACTAGGTTCATTTGGCTCTTCACTATAGTAGGACTCACCATGTTCTGGAGACTGCATGTAGTACGCCTGGGGACTATCAACATGTGTAGAATCAAAGCTATGGTCACTCGGGTCACTTTCAGAAATCAAGGGTGTCACAGGGACTATAGCTCTATTCAGGTTTTCTTCTGCAGCAGTATACTTTACCGGAATCACATTAGCTGGGGCAGGGGGTTGTTGAGCTAACACTGGCTGAGGTCTTTGTTGGTTTTGGTAGGGTTGCTGATACGGTTGTTGTGGCCTGCCATATGGTTGTGGAGGGTACGGTTCTGGTATCTTCCTTGCGGTGGATAGGGTTGAGGGTAAGTTTGCCTAACTGTTTGCTTATTGTAGGGGCAATCTTGTGCGGTATGATTGGTGTACCTTCATTCGATGGTGCAATATTGGCTGTTTGGATTGACCTGGGGTTGAGCCATAATGGGGCACACGTTTGCCATATGGTCACCACCGCATGTATAGCACCTCTTCGCTGGGGTAAACCTCGGAATTTGTTTGCCAGAGACGCCTAGTTTTTGGGCCACTTTCTCTGCGAGTTCCTCAATTGATGTGGATTGCGTGGAAGAGTGACTAGATGCACTATCTGAATCTTTGTAGATTTTGGAAAGCTCTAGTTCTTCCCCTAGGTTATCCTCAATGTCAATGCACATGCGTACACACTCTTCTATAGTCCTAGGGTCCTTCAGATACACATAGGATCTCAATTTCGTACTCAGCAATCCATCAAGGAATAAGGCTACTTGTTTTGCAGGTGTGGGTAGCTCCGAAACAGGGCACCTTTCAAGATATTGTCTAAATCTTCTTCCGGCCAATCTGACAGTCTCTTGGGGAGTCTGTTTGAAGCTGTGAATCAATGAGGAGGTATTGTGTCTTATGCCACTCTTAGAGAACTCTACAATGAAAGCCTCTAGGAGCTGGTCTATACACCTGAATTGTCGCTCATCCAATGGCTGAAACCATGTAAGTGTTGTGTTCCTAAGGGTTAGACCGAAGGCATTGTACTGCGTGAATAGATCCTCCACTTGTTCAGCTCTCAAGACTTGCTTGAACTCCGCCACATGATCATAGGGATCTCCTGTGCCATCAAAGTAATTCTTCATGGACTTAACTAGCTGGGTCGGTCTCAAAGTTCTTGTGTGCTCTCTAGGTCTCGGCAGAGGGAATCCATCCACATTTCTTTGGTTCCTGTGAGCTCTAAGTATCTCAGGTTCTACTCTATTCGTCTCCGTCCTCGTTCTTTCTCTGCCCACTGGGTTGGCAAAGCTTACTTTTGGTCTATCTCTACTTCTGTCTCTTTGAGTTCCATGAGCTTGGGATGTTCCAGCTCCAGGGTAACCATAGGATACATTCGATCTTGGTTGGGGGAAAATGAATTCACCCTTCCAAGTGTACGCATGCCTATCATTTTCTGTCACCACAAAGATCCTTTCCGAAGTGTGATCTAAGTAGGTCACTCTACCTGGGCTATCCGGATCCTTCAACTCATAGATCATGATAGTTCCTATATCAGTTGGCTGATTGGATTTATACCTCCAAAAGGCTTCGTCAGTCTCTTGATTGAGGAGCAACTCTATGCTCTTGTTGTCCTGGGGAATCCACTCTGGTGTTATAATCCTAGTGAGAACTGATTTACCTCTAGGGGTTCTAGGTTCCACACCCGTGTTTCCTTGCTCTAAGTCCCCTAAGTCCGCCTCTGAGATTACATTCCCAAATTCATCTGTCTTGTCTGGGTGACTGGTGACTACGTATATGGTTCCTTCTTTGTCCAGGTATGCACCGTTTTCAAACTTGACTGCTGGGTGCTCTAGTCCAATGGATTGATCAGGATTTTTAATCTGGACCATAGATCTTCCTAGGCCGTCCTCATAGATGCTAGCACCTAATCGGTTGGTCCTAAGGTATTCCAGCTGTGTTTTGTAAGGGCCTTCCACCCTGTACAAGTAAGGCACACCTGAACTTCCCGTAGGTCTGTCCATGCCTTGAGACATCTCTGACTCACTGGTCTCAGAGCTAGGGTAGTACGAGTGGTGGCTCAACTGCTGGGCCCAAGACCTAGCAGTGTGGTTAACACTAGCCTCTGAAGACCTAAGGCTTTGTCTCTCCCTTACTAGATGTCGTCCTGATCTAAGGTTCATATGCCTATCTAAGTAGCCCAATTCTTTGCCCAGAGTACAACTCCGTTGCCCATCAATTGGTATCAGTCACTTGATTCTTTTTGGTTATTTATCGTGTTTAAGGTCTTGTCTGATATTACGTCGTCAGGAATACTTGAATGTTCTTCGTGCTTTTAGGTTGATCGTTCCACGTTAGGTTCTTTTCCTTTATGTTATCGACAGTACAGAGATTAGATTTTAGCTTGAACTTGAGTTTTTAGGTAGTCTTCAACTTGATACCTGCCTATCGTTGCCCTGACTTACTCCTACCTCTAGTCGTTCTTAGCCTAAACTATGAATTGGCAGAGGGGGTTAAAAGTTTCCAACCTTTTGTTTTCTACTTGGTTGCCCTTGAGTGCCCAGGAAGTGTGTTCCCAAGCTTGCACTTACACTTGCTTAGAACGCCTTTCGATGCTCTCAAAGGATCTGTAAAAGTTCCAAAGTTAGCTTAAAGATTTAAATTCCAAAGACAGAACCAATGATTTTCATTCCTGTAGCACAAACACAAACTTGCATAGTGATTTTTAAGAAAACAATCCTAAAGACCCCTGACTTTGATCCCCCTGGGTATGGTCAACTTCAAAATACTCTATCTGAAAATCAACGCATTATCTTTATAAAAAACAGTTGAGGGCGTGTAGTATATGCCACGAGCTTTCCAACAAGCCCTAGAGCTCAAAAAATTGATTTCGTATGAAGAAGTTATGACTGTTCAGGGTTTAGGGGGTTAAGACAGGATTCAATCTGGCTGAGAGATCCTAGGAATTTCTCCCAAAACACAAGTGTAGAAACCTCCAATTATGCTAATGGATTGACTATTTGCCCCAAAATTTATCCCAAAGTTTGAACAAAAGCAAACCCTAATTTTTGGCCGAAAAGCCTGTCAATCGCGATCGACAGGTCTGTCAATCGCGATTGACAGAGGTGTCCGTCGGGGCTGTCAGTCGCGATCGACAGTGTCAATCGCGATCGACAGAGTCGATCGTGGCTGTCAATCGCGATCAATGGTATCAATCGCGATCGACACGTTTTTCGGATTTTTCGCCGAGATTTCAGTCAATCGGGGGCCTATCAGTCGCGATGGACACGTAGCTAAGCGAAAAAGTCAATCAATCGTTGAATTTCAGTCGGTCGCGATCGACGGTGTCAATCACGACTGACAGAGGTGTCGGTCGTGGCTGTCGATCGCGATCGACGGTATCAATCGCGATTGACAGGGTCCTACATGGCAGTCAGTCGATCGTGGAGGTCTGTCGATCGCGATTGACAGGGTCTGTCGGTCGCGATTGACAGGGTCTGTCAGTCGCGATTGACAGGGTCTGTCGGTCGCGATTGACAGAGGCTGTCGGTCGCGATTGACAGAAAACCACGGAATTGTTCTACTGTTTTTAGTGTTTTAGGAAGTGCACCTTGTGCTTGTTCTAGTGGTGCGCTCAATTTGGTGAAAAACCAAAAATTTCTGTCAGTCGCGATCGACAGAAGCTTGCGACCGCGAGACAGTTTCTGAGTTTTTCGTACCTGCGCCGAGTGCTGAGGATGATGATACGGCAAGAACCTGCAATGAAACTCAAGAAACATGCAAAATCCGCACACACAATATCGCTCTCTCGCTCTCTCTCACAAGTGAAATGAGGGAAATGAGGTGGGAAAGGTGATATGATAAAAAAAACAGAAATTTTCGCGATGATGGAGATGGAGGTGGGAGATGGTGATGATGATGATGGAAATGAAGATGGAGAAGAAAGTAAAAGAAAATCGATGAGAGTGAAGAAAATACCTACAACTCCAACGCGTCAACTCTACGTCTTACCATCACACGCTCGTCCTCAAAGCTCGATCCCCGGCAACGGCGCCAAATTTTGGTGTAGCTCAGTGATGAGTAGTACCTCCTTTAATGTCAATCCGGGAAGACGTGAGGATGGTATGAAGACCTCGAGCAAGTGGCGGCACAAGTGCGTGAGTGAGAAGCACACAAGCATGTACACACATACACACACACGCGCACACACGGCAAGACAAAGAGTGAGAAGCAATGGAGTTCTTAGATTACTTTCAAAAGCTCTTACAAGTTTGTTTCAATTACAATCTAACCTCAAAAATGAGCTCTCTAGCTCCTTTTATAGTTTTTGACTAGCTTTGGCCCTGTTCAGACCTAGTGTCCGGCCTAGTTAAAAATTAGGTTCCAGGGCTTATTTGAGGGCTCAAACGAGATCTAAAAAATACGAAAATTGGCAGGTAGATACTTCTAAAGCTCCTCAAGCTCAAGGACTCCTTGGCTTGCACAAAATGGAGCTACAAAAAAATGAAATGGTATTTACAATGGTGTTTAGTGATGAGAATCACTTTTAATTGGTGTAGAGGTTTTGAAAAATTAAGGTTGCCTTAGTGCTAAATCTGCGTGAATGCTCATACTTGCTTCTTCCTGAAGAAAATTATTGGCCTATTTGCCAGATCTTCGTTGACTCCCTTGTCTGCTTGTGCCTTCTCTCCCTTCTGACTCTCTTCTCTGACTGCCATGCCTCGTTAGTCCTTCAGTCCCTTGTCCGTTGCTAACACCTCCCCAGACACGACGCATTAGACCATTCACCATTCGGCTACCAAGACCAAGTACAGAAGGACCCAATCTGGTGTTTCCACCCGTCCCATCAGATTTGGAATTTCCACAGGGCTTTACTCTCAATGATCTCACTGATGAAGAAGTGGCTAGAATAATCTACGATTCTAATCTCGAAACGAAAACAGAGCGAGCTCAGGAACCACAAACCCATACAACAACGTCAGCCCCCACCCAACCGCAAGTTGTAGAAGTCGACGTCGAGGAACAAGAGACTGAACAAGAGGAAGAAGCCTACGAGGAACAAGAGTATGATGAACTTTCAGAGTTAGCAAGTGCCCCCGCGTATTCAGCACAAATAAAAAGACTATATCGAACTATGCAGCTAGTTCAAGAACAGCATAAAATGTCACTTGAAGCAGGCAAGAAACTCATGAACCAATTGCTGGCAGAGGAAGGCGTGGATGACATGTTCATCGAGTCCATAAACCTACACGCTGATGCAGTAGGATTGGATGAGGCCATTCATGAGGCAATGGCCTGAAGGGGTTTGGAGTGCAGAAGAAGAGGAGGAAGGAGGAGATGGAGGGAGAGAGAAGAGAGGAACGACGCGCGGATATGCGTGGGAGCCTCGAAACCCACATAATGATCTCTCTTGAGGCAATGCTCTATATATGATGTATATATATGAATATGGGGGTAAGGTCACATGACCCTTACATCCCCAACAATCTCCCACTTAAGGGTCAATGTGACCATAAGTGGTAACATATACAAAGAATGATGTAGGACTATACAATAATGTACAGGAAGAGTCCGGATCTCAACCCATACCAGATCAGCCTACACCAACTGCCTCAAACAAGGTGTATCCATGCACCTCAAACTGCTCTAGACTCATATCGACAAGAGTCGAGCTCATATCTGACTGATGCAAGAACTGATGAAGTTCCTGCAAAGCTCCCACTCGCTCCATGCCTATGTCAATCATCGAACGACTGACAACTCCAAGTGCAAATGCTCCAATCACAACTGCAATGTCTGGTCTTGAGCATAACAACTCGTAGATCAGACTCCCGAATGCTGACGAAACATGTGCTATCCTGGCTAACCTAAGTATGTCGGCCATGCCTATATCCAAGGCATCCAAAGCACTATCATCAAGACCAACATGTCCTGAAATATCTATGTCAACATCTGGCATGAGCGAATCCAAGAATGACTGCATAACTGCTGACTCCTCAGCATCTAAATCAGCCATGCTCACAACCAAGGATGTATCTAGATGTGCATCATGAGAGCTAATATGCTCTACCATACACTGTGTACCATGAGAGCTATCGTACTCTACCACACCAAGTGTATCATCATGCTCCATATGAGCTAAATGCACAACATCAACACCAAGATCAAACTGATGATCACACTCTAACTGAGTATCATCACAATGCTCTACATGAGCATCCACATCATGCTCTAAAGCATCCAACTGATCATCCAAAGTGTGCTCCAAATGAGCATCCACATGATCAACAAAATCATGCTCTATATAAGCATCATGAGCATCCAAAACATGCTCTACATGTGCATCCATCTGAGCATCTGAATCCTGCCATACATGTGCATCATGAATGTCAATAGACATATGTGTAGGTAGACAAAATGAGACATGACGAGTTTCACATCGCACATAAGGCTGAACTCCCACTGAGAGGAGACTGTCTCTCACATGAAGTACCTGCAGTGGATACCTGTGCCCAACCCTGGCACCTCTGACAAGCATAAGCTGTCCCAACTGCAACTGAAAATGATGCTCGCCAAGGAATGCATAACATCTGCTCTCCTGTAACTGGCTAACTGAAATCAAGCTCATAGGGAATGAAGGCACATAACGTACATGTCTAAGCATAAGTGATGCTCCACTAGGTAGCATAAGGCATATATCTCCTGCACCCTCAATGTCATATGTCGTACCATCAGGCATGTGCACACATCCACGACTCTCACCTGAGAATCGACAAAACCACTCACGATGTGGAGTAACATGAAAAGTGGCTAATGCATCAAGCAACCAAGCCATATGTGTGCTATCCAATGAACAAGAGGAATCCTGAGATGAACCATAGGAGAAAGTGATATCACCATCACTAGCATAATCAACTGTCATAGACTCTCCTGAAACCACTACCTGACCTGCATCACGTGCATATCTCTGACATCGTCGTCGCATCCGCCTGAAGCAGCGTCGTCGAATATGGCCCTCATGACCACAGTGCCAACATCAAAGTCGTCGATGTGATCTATGTCTCACATGAGTCAATGGACTCGCATACATATCATGTAGTCTCTGCCATAATGCACTACTCGTCTCCTCATACATAACGGACTCATATATAGAATCCACAAGCTGTAATCGGATAGTGGAGCTGGCCAATGCATCCATATCCATCCATAAATGGTCGGGCATATCACGAGGTCTCTGTGCATCTCTATGCACATACATGTGTAACCCTGCACGAACCAATGTATGCCACATCTGAGCTTTCCATCTCGGAAAGTCAGTGCCATCAAATCGAGAAGACACCATGCTGGCAATCCAAGACTAGCAATGTAACAAGAGACTAGAAACAATACTCTATCCTCAATAGGATCAAACCTGCATATCCATATGCATAACTCACATCACAAATGTCTCGATGGAGAAGGAACCATGTGAACCACCTGTCACATAACCATGCATCTAGCATGCATATAAAACCATGAGCATAAGCCTGCTCACCAAGTCTCCACAGGGACCAAATAGATGTGAAAGAATCCTGGGAAAAATTCGACAGAGTATCCCCTGAAAACTAAGCAATCAAACAAGATAACCAATCAGCAAAGAACAATGAATAATCTGTCACCACCTGTCACTGATATAAATCAAGAAGATAATGGCAACTACATGTGCCAAAAAACTAATGGCAATACACGCCAATACAATGGCAATACAACTCCCACTCAAGAATAAATCCTGCAAGATGGTCCAACCTGTCACAAACAACCTGTGACCAAGTCCAAGTGAATGGAGATAGTCAATGATCCAAAGCTATCACAAAAGCTTCAAGATCCACAAGAGCTCCTTTCTAGCATAAAAGCCGATGAAATTTCGGCAGCATCTCCTCTGTAAAATGGACTCTAGAACCAAAATAACCATGTGGGAATCACCATCCACATAAGCCAAGAATCACACTGGCAAATATATATCAATCAATGACCAAATGCTAATAACGGTGACAAACAAACGTGTAACTGAGGCTCCAATCTGGATCATGTACCTGCAAAGAAAACAAAAGATACAAGTACCAAACAAGATCCAAAATCAACTCTCACAAAAGTATGTGCAACCGGCAAGTAAATCCATAACCAAGTGGCATAAGCAAGATGTAGACCACAATGCCACTATACATCCATGATCGAACTCATGATGACATAAACCTCAAAAAGAGTATACCACAATGTCATCTTACATGCCAAACAAGTGACAAGATCATGCTCTACTCTCATATGGAGGAGCTACCACAATGATCATACATGTACAATGTCTTGAAGCTCTGAAAATAAGAGCTTGCACACCATAAACTCTCTCTCGAAGAAGTTCCAAAGCAAATTCAACCTCCAAGTGCAATTAGGGTTGTTTGGGCAAAACTGTACTGCTCTGTGTTTTGCTGTTTCAGAGGTGATAACCTCTGAATCTGAACTTTTGGTCTTCAGCAAACTTCAAGATCCACTTCTTGGCTACGTAACGACATAAAGAACACCTCAATCAGAGGTGCGTAGCTCAAGATATGCTTAAGACAAGCACATGCTGTCAATTTCAATTTCACTTGCAACAGTACTGCTCTGTATTCTGCAATTTCGGCAACCTAAAACTCAGAATTTGGATCTGAGTTCTTCTACAAAGTTGTAGCTATCTTTCCAAGCTACAAGCAGCAAGTTGAATCATTGCATTCCGAGCTGTAAAACTCAAGTTATGACAAAAAAACCGACCTGCTGTCTTACTCAATATAGATTTGCCTTCTATAATTCTCTGCGTTTTTCGAATTTTCGGCACTTCAGAAGTCCGAACTAGATTCTGCGCCCTTCTGTGAAGTTGTAGCTCTCTGTGTTAGCTACGCACAGAACTTTAAAACGCGTCAATCCGAGCTTCCTAGCTCGAGTTATGACCGAAATACTGAATTGCTGTCAAGAGATGCCGACCTGCACTTCTACCTCTTCTCACTTAAGCTTCCATTGAAGCTTCTTGCACACCAGCCTTCAACATGCTCTGATACCAATGAAGGGGTTTGGAGTGCAGAAGAAGAGGAGGAAGGAGGAGATGGAGGGAGAGAGAAGAGAGGAACGACGCGCGGATATGCGTGGGAGCCTCGAAACCCACATAATGATCTCTCTTGAGGCAATGCTCTATATATGATGTATATATATGAATATGGGGGTAAGGTCACATGACCCTTACATCCCCAACATGGCCTACATTCACCGATTTGAGAAAAGAGTTCCCGCCCGTCCCATGAGGTCTGGGAAACAAATTCATATCAACGTATCAGCTTCAGGAGAGACAACGCAAGCAGACGAACATCAAGAAGCACCACTGTCACCACCCTCCCCACCTCTCACTACACAACTCACTCCACCACATGACACTATCACCACCACGTCCACTACCACCACAATCATCATGGGAATTCCACTCTCTCCGAGAATCCAATTCGGGGGAGTCACCATGCCCACTTTCACCACTCTCTTCACTAACGTCACATCCACCGCACCCACGATCCCCATCTACACGGTCACTCAAACATTTGACACTATGGAAACATCTCCTGCCACTGCACCGCTCCCTCCCCCCATGCACCCTCCGTCTCCCATACCCCCTCCACCCACATCTCCACTTGCATCCACATCATTCACAACTCCCCTTCCCGCCCCCATTCCCCCTGCATCTTCACCCCTCCCTGCATTATTTAACGTAAATAGTATATTTCTAGCATTAAACCAATGTGTATATCAGCTTCAGAACGAGTACAGAGCTCTTGACGACCGGTATCAACAACTGACAACAAATCACCGGAACTTACAAAGGCGACTTACAACGCTTGCGCAGGCTCACCAAACACTACTGGAGGCACCCCAACCATCGAAAGAATCAGGCGTCAAACAACTAGAAGCCTTGCTCGAAGTATACCAGGCCGATAACCTACGAGTCAGACGTAACTTGGCGCTACTCAGGAAACATATGGCCACAGCACTTGAAGAGAACAAGAGACTGCAGAAACAAAATGAAGAGAATCTGGAAGCGGCAATGGAAGGCTCTCCCCACGAGATAGATCCAGAGCAGTTCAAAGCAGTTCCCACGGAGACGATGAAAACCATTTTGGAAAGCTATGCAGATCTTCTGGAAGCCCATGATGACTTGGAAAGAGAACGTGACACACTACGGAGCAGACTTAAGGAACAGGAAGAACAAACGAAGAGTGTCCCATCAACCTCTACCTCAGATGAAGTAAAGGCCTTAACTGAGCAGGTGGCAGAATTACAAAAGAGGTTACTGACATCCGAGAGGCAGCCCTCTCCAGTAGTAGAACCAGAGCCAGAAGAGTTGGTCCCTATTGAGGTAGATGATTCGTACGAAGAACCGTATGTTCCTATGCCGATGCCTGGAGGGCAACGAACCTCAGAGGGACTAGACACCTTGGAAGTGGAAGCACCCGAGTGGCTTCAGACACTGGAAAAGATAATAATGACCAATATGTGCCATACTGCATACTTTTGGCCGATTACAACGTCGAGATTCAACGACGATGCGGCAAGCCTCCCACATTTGCTACACAATTTGGTCCAGATGATATACCGGAAAGTGCTAAGCGTGGGTCCATCCATCAACCCACCTGGAGAATCAGGCTTTTGGAAACATATCCTGAAATGGTCCGAACCTGGAATAATATGCCGTTGTTTATTAAATATAATCCTTGTTACATTCCAGTTCTTCGACGACGCACCTGGCCTGAATTCACTATTGCCGTCAGAGACATCAAAGCCTGCGCAAAATGGTTAAATTACGTTTATCTAGCACCTCCACGAGGACCCCCCACGGTGAACTACATGATTTCTACAATCCGTCACTGGAGTATTCGGCTACGCAATAATCCCGATGTGATGGCCCAGATGTGTATGAAAATATTCGAATTAATGCTGATCACTTTCAGGACGTTTAAGAACATTGAGGACCCCCACTTCTCAGGAGCAGGCTTTGTGACAGGAAACCAGGATCTAGTGTACGATATGAGTACCACCCCATCAATTGAAGTAATATATGCTTGGCACGCCAGAATCAAGTACCTCCCAGCCTGCTTTAAACAGACATTTGAGGAAATGTTCATCACAGGATTCTGGGAATACCACTCCGAAATCTTTATACCCAGACCATCACATCTCCTCCAATTATTTTCTGTGGAGAGAACTATTCACTCAGAACAATTGAGGGTGCCTCATCCGGATGTTCCCAGACTTGTGAATTGGGATGATTTGCTCACAGATCTAGCACGCGGCTTACGACTATGTTATGTTATGTTCAAAAATCCTCTAGACAAGGGTCTGTCAGGGGCGACAGACGCGAGAGTGGGGGGGGTGTTGGCAGCAGTCAGGGAACCGAAGGAGCCACAAGACGAAGAGAGTCAGAGCGAAGGGACAGCACAAGCAGACATGGCAGTCAAAGAAGGTCTGGCAAGTAGGCCATCTAATTTTTCAGACATCAAGGAGTTGAGCACACAAGAAGAAAGAGTAAGTAGGGAGCTCAAAGAGGTGTATGACAAATCAACAGAGAAAATCCCTACACAAATAGTGATTTTCATCACTAAAAACCATTGTAAATATCATTTCGTATTTTTGTAGCTCCATTTTGTGCAAGCCAAGGAGTCCTTGAGCTTGAGGAGCTTTAGAAGTATCTACTACCAATTTTCATATTTTTTAGATCTCGTTTGAGCCCTCTAATAAGCCCTGGAACCTAATTTTTAACGAGGCCGGACACTAGGTCTGAACAGGGCCAAAGCTAGTCAAAAACTATAAAAGGAGCTAGAGAGCTCGTTTTTGAGGTTGGATTGTAATTGAAATGAACTTGTAAAAGCTTTTTGAAAGTAATCTAAGAACTCCATTGCTTCTCACTCTTTGTCTTGCCGTGTGTGCGCGTGTGTGTGTATGTGTGTGCATGCTTGTGTGCTTCTCACTCACGCACTTGTGCCTCCACTTGCTCGAGGTCTTCATACCATCCTCACGTCTTCCCGGATTGACATTAAAGGAGGTGCTACTCATCACTGAGCTACAGATACACTTACCACTTTTTACCAGGCTAGGAATGAGACTCGTGTTGCTTACCTCCGAAAACAGTTGGAGAGTGAGCACATGAATGAAGGTGATTCTATGGACAGTTTTCTTACAAAGATCAAAGACCTGAAGGAACAATTGATTTCTGTTGATGAGGTTATACCAGATAGCTCACTTGTGCAGACCGTTCTGAATGGTCTTCCTAATTCATATCAGAGTTTTGCCTCTACTCTTCGGTTGATGATGAAAGGCAATCCGAATGCCTTGTCATTTGAGGAATTAGTCTTTGTTCTGTTGAAGGAAGATCAGTCCAGGCAGAACAGGTCCATTATGCGTGTTGCAGATCAAGCTTTCCTGGCTAGTCAGAAGGGCAAAGGAAAATGGAGCTCTTCTACTAGTAAGCAGAAATCTGCAAATGCTGCACAATCGAAGAACCAGGATAAAGATGAGAAGAAATCAGAAAAGCAGAAATTGTTCTGCAAGTACTGTAAAGGAAATGATCATATTATAAAGAATTGTCCAAAACTGGCTGCTAAAGAGGCAAAGAAGAAAGAGGCTGGAATGGTTGTTGCAGAGGCCTCTACACCAAAAACAGAGTCTGCAAATCTTGTGCAGGAAGAAGAATGGGCGTTTACTACTGTCTGCAGTTTTGACCCATCTTCTCATGATCAGTGCATGTCTGCAGTAGACTCAGATGTTTGGTACTTTGACAGTGGGGCGACCAAACATATTACCTCGCAGCGCAGTTTCTTCTCTTCACTCGAGCCTGCCCCTACATGGAATACTGTCACATGCGCCAATAACTCCTCTTATCCTGTTATGGGAGTTGGTAAGATCATTCTGACTACTGCTGATGGTAGTTCTTTCACTTTGTCAGATGCTTTATTTGTGCCAGGGATCAAAAAGAACATGTTATCAGTTTCTGCATTAGCCAAGATTGGCTTGGTTATGAAATTCGTTGATGACAGGTGTACAGTCCATGATCTCTCAAATGGTGATGTGATTATTGCTTCTGGCATCTTATGTCGTGGGCTGTATAAGCTCATAGACTATGAAAGATTTGTGAATGATTCGGCATGTGCAGTTCATGATTCTCAGGCTATGTCAGATGCAAAGCTTTGGCATGCACGCTTTGGTCATATGAATTTTGCTAGTTTGCTACGCCTGCAGAAATCTGAAATGGTATCCTCTTTGCCCAAACTTGAGGCTCCTAGAAAACATGTTTGTGAAGGCTGTATTTTGGGCAAAATGCAGTGTTCTTCCTTTCCAAAAGATGGTTTAGTTCGGGCTACGCAGAAATTGAAGCTTGTACATAGTGATGTCTGTGGTCCTATGCAGACACCCTCTTTTGGAAATTACCTTTACTTAGTGACTTTCATTGATGATTTTTCTAGGCATGCATGGGTATATCCACTCAAAGCAAAGTCGGAAGTGTTCATGTGCTTCAAATAGTTTTTGGTTTTGGCTGAAAATCTGTCAGCATGTAAAATGGGCACCCTCCGTTCTGATCGAGGGGGGGAATATATGTCTTCATATTTTAATGCATTTCTAGTTGAACGTGGGATAAAACACCAATGTACAGTGCCGTATACACCTCAACAGAATGGAGTTGCTGAACGAAAGAACAGGTCACTCATGGAAATGGCGAGGTGCATGGTCAAAAGTCAGGCTTTACCACATAGTTTCTGGCTTGAGGCTGTCATGTGTGCAGCATATGTACTGAACAGGTGTCCCACTAAAGCTTTGCAATCTATCACTCCATATGAGGCTTGGCATGACCGCAAGCCATCTGTTGCTCATCTGTGTGTTTTTGGTTGCTTGGCATATGCATTAGTGCTTGAACAACATCGCAGAAAATTGGATGATAAGGCAGTACAATGTATTTTTGTTGGGTACAGTTCTGAAAGTAAAGGCTATTGTCTGTATCATCCACAGACTAAACGCATTCTGGTTAGCCGTGATGTTGTCTTTGTGGAAGATGCTATTCAGCCATTGCTTTCATGTACTAAGGAGACATCTGTTAGCTCCAAAGACATGTATGATACTTTGATGCCTCTTTTTACAGGTGGACAGGCTAGAATTGGTCCTAATGAGGCAACTTCTCAGCCTTTGCAGGTTTCATATGATGATGCAGATCATTCCATTTCTGATGCAGATTTACATGATGCACTTGTTGATGAGAGAGCTGATATTGAGCAGACAAAAACTATGCCAAAATGGCTGGTGCAGACTTTGCGTGACAACAAATTAGATGCACCTTTGTCATATCATACTCGTTCAGGCTCTCATAGTGCCTCCTTTGCATCAGATTGCTATGCTATGGCTGCATCTAGTCTCTGTGATGAGAATGAGCCTGTTTCTTTTGATGAAGCACAAAATTCAAAAAATTGGATGGCTGCTATGCAATCTGAATATGATGTTATAATGAAGAATGGTACATGGTCTTTATGTGACTTGCCTCCTGGCAAGAAGGCCATTGGCACTAAGTGGGTATACAAGCTAAAGCGTAAACCTGATGGTACACTTGACAAGTATAAGGCTAGGCTTGTTGCAAAGGGTTATGCACAAGAAAGAGGCATTGATTTTGATGAGACCTTTGCACCTACATGCCGTATGACTACTGTTCGGAGCATTTGTGCACTTGCAGCCCATCATGGTTGGAATGTACATCAGTTGGACATTAAAACAACATTTCTGAATGGTGACTTGCATGAAGAAGTGTATGTTTTTCAGCCCCGTGGCTTTGTGCAGAAAGGGCATGAAAACCAGGTGTGCAGGTTAAAGAAGGCAATATATGGTTTAAAGCAAGCACCACGTGCTTGGTATGAGAAGATACATGCCTATCTGATTGCACATGGTTTTGAGAACAGTCCAACTGAAATCACCTTATATGTTAAGCATGCTAATGATGTGCTTCTGATCATTGTTGTCTATGTTGATGACATGCTGCTCATTGGTCCTATTGAGACACATATTGCTGATTTTAAGGTTGATTTGCATGCCTCATTTGAGATGTCTGATTTAGGGCATTTGCATCACTATTTGGGCATTCAATTTATGCACGTTGATGGTGGAATGGCTTTGTGTCAAACGAAATATATTGACACATTATTGCAGCGTTTTGGCCTTGAAGATTGTAAGCCTATTGCCACTCCTATGGAGACAAGTTTACAATTGAGTCTTCATGATGTTGGAGATGCATGTGATGCTGTTCTCTATCAGCAGGCTGTTGGATGCTTGATTTACTTATGCATTACTTGGCCAGATATTAAGTTTGTTGTCTCACAGATGAGCAGGTTTATGCATTGCCCAGGAGTCACGCATTGGAAGGCGGTTAAGCGCATCTTTCGCTACTTGAGTGGTACTCGGCTACTTGGGTTGTTTTATCCCAAGGGGGGATCACTACTGCCAGATTTGCATGCTTTTTCTGACTCAGATTGGGCTGGTTGCTATGACACTCGTGTGTCCACCAGTGGTTTTTGCTTCATGCTTGGTAGCTCATGTATATCTTGGTTGAGCAAGAAGCAGCCTACTGTGGCCACTTCTAGTTGTGAGGCTGAGTATAGGGCAGCTTTCACAACGACTGTTGAGTGTGTGTGGCTTAGATGCCTTATGGCTGATTTGGGTGTTGGCCAGACTTCTGCCACCACCATCTTCACTGACAGTCAGAGCGCATTGGCAGTTGCGAGGAACCCTGTGTTCCATGCTCACACTAAGCACATTGAGGTGCATTATCACTATGTCAGGGAGAGGTTCTCTACTGGGGAGATCAGCTTGGCATATGTGCCCACGCAGGAGAACATTGCAGACCTTTTCACGAAGGCTATGCCTAGGGAGAAGTTTGAAGCTTTCCGCAAAGCTTTGGGCTTACTTCCTTTTGTGGAGTGATTTCCACATAGCTTGGCACTTCCTTATACATGAGTGCCAGCTCCTTGTTCACCGCATCACTCCTAGGGGGGATTTGTTGATATATTTAGGTAGTGATGTGTGTGAACACTCTAGGACTGCCGAGGCACTTTTTTCCCTCTTTAGGAGGTTTTTTTCCCCTAGCTTGTATATACGCCTATTGCCCTAATGGGCTACTTATCTTTGTACATTCTCTAGTAATACATTCAGTATTGTGTGTTTGTGCTCCAAGCTTCTTCTTCTTCCTTGTGCTGTTCGCGTGCTTCCGCAGACGTCTATCTCCAACAGTTTCTTCAGTCAACAGTTCTAGATATTTTTCACTCGACATCCACTGATATAGTTTGGTAATACTTCCCCATCTAGGGTTGCTAAGCTGATGGCTCCACTTGTCGATATACGATTGATTATTAATGGGCCATATCCTCTCTTCTGCAACTTCTTAGCGTGTTGTTTCAGTGTATACACCAAAACTAAATCTCCTTCCTTCAAATTTTTGTCCTTAATGTGAGCGTCAAAGTAGGCTTTCTGTCGCCGTTTGGCAGCATAAATGCCTGCTACTGCTTGTAACCTAGTTTCGTGAAGCTTTTCTATTTGATCCAATTGAGCTGATAGTTCATGTCTCGTCCACTCGTAAGTGGTTGCTACTCTGAGAGTGGGAATTAAGAAATCAATTGGCAAAATAGCATTTTGTCCATATACTAAGTTAAAAGGAGTAGTGCCTATGGCAGTTTTGTAGGCTACTCGAAATTCCCATAAAGCATGATGTAATTGCTTATCCCAATCAGATCTACCATTGTTAACAATTTTTGTGAGAACTGTACACAAGATTTTATTCGAGCTCTCGGCTTGTCCATTGGCTTGTGGGTGATAAGGAGCTGATTTCTTATGAATTACCAAGAATTCATTCAATAAGGCTTCTATAACTTCATTCACAAAGTGCGTACCTCTATCACTCACAATTTCTATTGGTAGTCCAAATCTAGTGAAAACGTTCTCAAAGAGAAACTTGGCCGTGGTTCTTGCGTCATTTTTCTTGGTTGCTTTGGCTTCTACCCATTTGGTCAGATAGTCTGTGGCTACAATTATATATTCAGCATGGGATCCTTTCGCTGATGGGCTAATGGGTCCTATGAAGTCTATTCCCCATTTAGTGAAAGCTCTAGCACTCATCATGGGTCTCAGTGGCATCTCATCTCTTCTAATTGGATATTTTTTCTGTTGACAAGTATCACATCGTTGCACATATGTTAAGGCATCTTGATGTAGAGTTGGCCACCACATTCCAGCAAAGAGGATCATTTTTGCTGTTTTATCTGCAGAGAAGTGCCCTCCTGCAGCTCCTGTATGTGCCATTTCTAAAACAGCAAGATATTCGTCTTCATGAATGCACAAACGTAATTGATTATCTCTCCCTCGCTTGAAAAGTTGTTTTCCTATAATGGCATAATCCTTGCTCTATTATAAAAGTGCACGTTTCCTTGCTGAAGTGGCTCCTTCTAGGTATTCTTGGGTCTTTAAGAATTTTACCAGAGGCATGCTCCATCTTGGTGCTATTGTGGAGTAGCATAGAGTAGAGTTCTTGTCTGGATTTTGTTCTTGACAGGTTTGGCACACTGATACATAGTTATGCGCATCCCTCTGCATGGTTGGCCAATATATGCCTAACCTCCTCAGGTTTTGCCATGTTCCATTTGCATTCAAATGAGTTTTCCATTGATTTACATGTGCTTTCTGAAGCCACATTTCTTGTTCCTCTTCTTCTACGCATCTCATGAGTAATCCACTTGAGTCTTGGTGATATAAACTTCCTGCAATGATATGAAGGTTTTTAGTCTTCCAAAGGTCTTGGGTTTGGTTTGGTGTGATCCCATCTTTTGGTCCATGCGTGAGTATAGGGATCAACTTTTCTGCCCATTGGGGACATACTTCCAGGTTAAAAAGGTATGTATCTGGCAGATCATCGGGTACTCCTATGGGTGGTTCTCCATGGGTCATTCTTGATAAGTGATCTGCTCTTATGTGGGTATTTCCTTTCTTGACTACTACCTCGAAATCAAATTCCATTAGCAATAAAAACCATCGTACTAGCCTTCTTGTATTGCAAGGTTTATTGACTAAGTATAGTAGGGCTTGATGATCAATGAAGAATTTGAATTTGTTTGCCAACAAGTAATGTCTGAACTTTTTCACTGCGTACACCATACCTAGGCCTTCTCTCTCAGTGGTGGTATAATTACGTTCTGCTTGATTTAATTGTCTACTGGCATAGGCTATAGGGTGGTCTAGCTTTCGTGAATCTGCAGGTTGAGCTAAGATGCAACCAATGGCAAACTTGGAAGCATCCACATGAATGTGAAATGGCTTATTCCAGTTAGGTACTCAAAGGATTGGTGCTAAACTCAATCGATTCTTTAACTCAGTGAAGGCTTTCTCACATTCTTCGGTCCAATTAAATTGAGTCAAGAATGCATAGAGAGGTCTAGCAATTATGGCATACATATGTATAAATCTTCGGTAGTATCCACAGTGTCCCATAAATGCTTGTACTTCTTTAGCAGTCTTTGGTCTTGGTAAATCCAGAATTACTTTAATTTTGTCTTCATCAGTTGAAATTCCATTTTTAGAGACAATATGTCCTAATATTTTTCCTTGTCGAACCATGAAGACACATTTTTCTGGGTTGAGGCATACTCGGTATTGTCGACACTTAGCAAAGATCTTTTCTAGTTCAGGGATGTGCTCTGATCGTATAGCTGAATAAGTACATAGGTCGTCCACGTATACCTCCATACTTTTTCTCAGGAACTCTTTGAATACATGGCACATCAATCTTTGGAAGGTGGCTGGGGCATTCGTTAGACCAAAAGGCATGACTCTAAAGGTGTATACTCCCCATTCAGTTGCGAAAGAGGTTTTGTGTTGGTCCTCAGGAGCAATGGCTACCTGATTATACCTTGAAAAGCCATCCAAAAAACTATAAACTTCCTTCCCTGCCACTCTTTCCAACAGATGATCCGTAATTGGTAATGGGTAACTATCCCTTATGGTCGCAACATTTACTTTCTTCAGATTGATGCACACTCTTAACTTCCCATTCTTTTTCGGTACAACCACCAAAGGTGACACCCATTCTGTGTGCTCAATCTCATATATGAATCCAGCATCTAACAACTTATCTATCTCTTCCTTTATCTTTGCTGAATACACATCATTGTATGTATACGGTCTTTGTTTAGAAGGTCTGGCTTCGGATGTCATGGGGATTCTATGAGCACATATAGATGGATCTACTCCTTTCAAGTCCTTATAGGTCCAGGCAAAGACATCCCGATATTCCCTTATGAGGAGTATTAACTCTTGTTCTTCCTCTATTGAGACATCCTATCCCATGAAAGTACATCGTTCTTCTCCTTCTTCTAACATTACTACTATCTTCTTGGTTTGTTCTTTATTGTCATAAGCTATTCCTGGCCGTGCTTCTCTTTTAGGCATTTGAATAGCAATTTTTCTCTTTTCTACTTCATATTTTTTGAAGTGGGCTGGCACTTCAAACTGATCTTGTGGCTTGTTTTCTTCACCTTCTGGCTTTTTATCTAACTCCATCTCTTCTTCCTGTGTAGGTTCCTAGTTGTTTTTGTTAGCTGTGACACCTATTTTTTTTTTTCACCCTCTGGTTCCATTGGTTCTTGTTCCATCTCAATGCTCTCATAGTCCTCCTTCCATTCTTTCTCTATCACTTCTCCTTCTTCAGCCTCCTGAAGGACTACTACATATAGACTAACGTCATATCCTTCTTCGTCAATACATTCATTCATAGTTATTACTTCTTCGTTCACACATACATCGAGGGTCGCTAAAATCTCCATCCAACCGTGAGGTTCAAACTCTTCATCCAAAAAGACTTGAGGCATGTAAGCTGGATCTTGTACAGACCTAGCTATACCTTGCCTTTGCTGCCATCCTTTTCTCCTATCGTCTTCCTTTTTGGCAGTTTGGCATATCCATAGATGAGTGTCCTCGTTCATCCAAGATTGGTCACTGGAAGCTATGCTGTGAATTGACTGATCGCCTTCCTCCTTATGAATTTGATTCCATTGTAAGGGGGGAACATCTTGATAAGTATAAGTGTGGAGATTTATTCTCGTGGTGGTTCCTTCATGTTGTAGGTATACAACATCTTTTCCCCAATCTTGCACAACCTTTAGTTGTCTCATGAAAGGTCTCCCAAGTATCATTTCATAGTTGCTCGCCCTTTCAAATTGACATATTGCTAAGGTGTGTTCAAATTCAACACCGCATGTGGTGAAAACTACTCGTTCCAATAATCCGAAGGGTCTTTCTGTGTGTCCGTCAGCCATTTGTATCTTCATACGCGTTGGTCTTAAAGCTGGTTTTCCCCATTTCTCCCAAATTTCTTTAGTCGCAATGCCTACACCAGCTCGGGAATCTAAGATGGCTTTGGTGGTATAACCCCTATAAGTAATTGGAAGACAAGTGTTTCCTTCAACTCCCTCACTAAAATCTCCTACCTTATCCACTAGGATCTTTACTGTGTTTACTTCATCGGATATCTCTTTCTCTTCCGTCTTGATCTCCAATTGACTGATTAATTTCTCCTTCAAATGTGGTTTCACATTCAACAGTTCTTCCAATGTTAGGGTGCAAGGGATTTTGACTTTTCTAAGGTGTTGTATGATATCCGATGTTTGGATTGATGGGTTCGATTCTTTTTTCCTTATTGAGGGAATGCAACACAATTCTCAATTATGTTCGTACTCTCCTGTGTAATTTGGCAAAGCCTTTACTCCATCATCTCCTTTGTCACTTGGATCCATTGGTAAAATTTCTTCTGAGTTTAATTCAGGTATTGAACCCTCTATTTCCTCTTCCGCTTCTATCTCTTCAAAGGGAGGTTCTATTCCTTCCACTTTCTTCCATCTGTCTTCTTGGACTCTTGCCCACAAATCTTTAGGCCATTCCCCTTCTACTTCGGCAATAATGGATCCTTCCCTTTTATCCTCACAATAATTGCCATTCTGTGTCTTACTTACTTCTGGTTTTTCGTGATCATTAGTGATGATGCACTCTTGGAATTCTCTTTCGGAAATTCGGGTATTGGGTAATGGAAACGCAGGTTTTTCTAATGTCTGTTGAGCAACTTCTATTAATTTTTTGCAGATTTCCAACCTTTCCTTCTCTAGGTCACCTCTAGGATATTCTCTTTCATATTGTTCTATGGTAGGTCCTGCTCTTATTCGTGCCTTGTATGCCTAAATCCACATGGCTAATTCTTCAGGCATGGGATCTGCTAAGACTGATCCCACCTCTTCTTTTTTATACTTTTCATTTTTGTTTTCTTCTTCAATTTTCTGTTCCTTTTTTGGGTTCTGTTTGGTCTTCTCATTTTCCCTTTTCTGCAGTAACTTCTTTTCTTTTATCCTATCTCTACGGTTCTTCCATCTTTGTGTTCTTTTACTTACAACACTTTTCTCAGGCTCTTCCGAGTCTTCAACTCTCTGAGGTGTGGGTGTATTCATCTCTAGGTCACTTTGATTGCGTTTTTCAGATTTTTCTGGGGTCTCTCTAGCTTTGGCTCTTGTTATCGCCTTTATTGGTATAGTGTATTCCTTATCGCTCCTTGATGATTCGATTACTTCTATCACATTGATTTGCACGTTGGATGTAACCTTGTTGGGGTTTTTGGGGCAATCTCTGAAAAGCTGTTCCTTACCACAATCACTACAGTAGCCTTCCCAGACTCGTTGTGGTGGTGGTGGGTTTGGCAATGTGCACTCTCTGATATAATGATCACCTCCACATCTGTAGCATGGTCCTCTAGGCACAGGCGGTCTGTTCATGGGTCGGGGTGGTATGGTTGCTCTAGGGGCTATGTACATTAGTGACACATAGTCCTGCTCATATCCGTAGGAACTATCTGGTACTTCCATGCCATAGGCATATGGTTCGTACAGTTGTCCATATTCTATCATAGAACCTTCATAATTGGGATATGCTCCTTGACTATGGTCATAAGATGAGTCATATGGTTCATTACTAGCCAATGGTGTGGCTGGGACTATCGCTCTCTCTAGGTTTTCTTCAGGTTGAGCCATCTTGATTGGGACAACATTCTGAGGATGGGGCGGTTGTTGTCCTAGTACTGGTTGTGGTTGGGTGTATCCTTGATACACATATGGTCGTGGCACTGGTGCCTGCTGCTGATAAGTAGGGTACCTCCATGCTTCACCTCCTTGCTCTCTCTGAGGGTATCCATAAGGTCTCATATATGGTTGTGCTGGTCTCGATTGCCTATTGTAAGGGCAATTTTTTGTACTGTGATTTGTATATTTGTGTTCTATACTGCAATATTGTAGAGGTCCTGGGACGGTGGGTCTATTATAAGCATAAGCGGGTGGTGGGACTACTCGCCTATTGTACAAGTGAGATGGATGATCACCTCCGCACTGCATACATCTTCTAAGCATGGGCACTCTTATGGGGTTACTGGGGTAGTTCTCTGTCCTTGAACGTTCAGCTTCTTTACTACCAAATCAGCTATTTCCTCTACATTAGTTTTAGGGTTTGATGTGTTGCTAGCCGAATCTTCACTTTTCAAGCTTCCTTGAGGTATTTTCAGGTCGTCTGCCAGGTTGTCTTCTAGGTCTATACATTCCTTCATGCATACTTGCAAAGTTTGAACTCTCTTTACATATACCAGAGATCTTAATGATCCGTTCAATAATCCTTCCAAAAATAATGACACCATTTTATTTTGGGTAGGTCTTGCTTCCACTAGGCATCTGTCCACATACTGCTTGAATCTTCTTGCTGCCAATCTTACTGATTCTGTAGGGGCTTGCTTAAAGCTATGGATCAATGATGACGAGTTGTTTTTAATTCCTGACTTAGTGAACTCCTCAATCATTTCTTGATAAACTTGTTCCATGTTTTGAAAATCATTGGGGTCCAATGGTTGGAACCATGCTAACGCAGTGTCTGACAAAGTAAGACCAAAGGACTCATATTGGATCAAAAAATCTTCTACTTGTTTGGCTCTGATTACTTGTTTAAATTTGGCTATATGATTGTAGGGTTCACTAGAGCCATCATAGTGGTTTCTCATGCATTTGGCAACTTGAATTGGTCTTAATCTTCTTCCTGCTTTGGGCGGTCTAGGCATTACTGGGAAAATTGGACTTCCTATAGGTATGCCTGGTCCTCTTGCTACAGGTGGTCTGACTGGGGCAGGAATTCCATGTCTTGGGTCAACAGGTGGTTGAGGTCGGTAATTAGGGTTATTTGCACGCATTGCAAACTGCACATGTGGTCTGACTGGAATTTGGGTTTGTTGTGTTTGTTGTGTTTGCCCCGACTATTGATATGAATCATTCTGAGACGTTCCAAGTGGGTTTCGTGAAGTAGTGGCTTGGTCCCTAGGGGGAAACACAGGAATATTCTGATATTTCAACTCGGCTCTTTCTACTTTCGTTAAGGGCCAATATCTTCTCTGATTCTTATCCAAATATGTGATGATGGTGGGGAAATCATGATCTTGTAACTCATAGATGGTGACAGGATTGGGGGCAGCTTCCCATATTGAAGAATGTGCTCTAAGGAGAGGCTCCATTCCATTGATCAAGTATACATCCATTAGGGAGTCATCTTGGGGAATCAGGTCTCCTCTCCAGACTTTAGCAACAGTAGATCTCCCTCTAGGTGTAGTTACTCGCTCTTCATTCCCTTCCCCATTTAGGTTTGAAGCATTGTTTTCTTCACCATGTTCATGAATGTTTTCCAGGTGTTCCGTGACAACATATTGAATATCTCTTTTGTCCATGTAAAATCCTCCTACATACTTGACTACGGGCCTAGGCACTATGTAAGCCTCTGAAGCCTTCTTTAACCTGGCCACTGATCTGTTTAGACCATCCAAATAAATAGGGATCTCATTTTGGTTGGTGTTCACATACTCCAAAGAGGTTTGATACTCTCCCTCAATGATTGACATCATGTCAATCATTGGTACTGTGTTCTGCATATCCTCTGAAGCCATGGGAATTTCTTCCTCAGACTCACTGGAGGTCTCCGAGTAATGTGAACGGCTACTTGGCTCGGCTACACTACCTACAGAAGAGATTACACTTCTTCGGCTTCCTAGGGTTCTTCCAGATCTCAGGTTCATCCACTTAAAGGCTCTGATCAGTTCTTGCTAACCTCTGACTTCTAGAACTGTTCACTATGGATTAGAATTCTTAGAGTGTCAGAATTGAGTGACATTACTGGCATTGGATGCGTCTTCTCGAGAGCTTCGAAAAGCATAAGCTGTTCGCTATATTTGGAGTTCGGAGCTAAGAGAAAAGCTCAATTTACTGATGGCTGCTGCACCAAGTATCGTGACACCATGACTGTCAGTTGAAGCTTGTTTGGATTAGCCTTTGCCTTGTTTACACTCTTTGAGTAGTTCATTTGCATTGATCATCACTTGATTGCATGTCCTCATACACTCGGCTACGTTAGTATACTCATCGGATTGATAATTAAAGCGTGAATCCCCATTATATGCACTTGAGGGGGATTGAGGTATAGTCTCTTTCTCCACAAGTCCCTGAGTTTTTCTCTTAGCTTTTCTCTTAGCTCCAAATCCAAATATAGCGAATAGCATATGTGTTTCAAAACTCTCGAGAAGACGCATCCAATGGCGGTGGTTTCACTCAATTCTGACACTCCTACTTCAAATTATGAGCAAAATACTGAGTCGCGGGAAATACCTTCCTACACTTCAGCACTTCCTACACTTCGTACACACCTTAACAACAGCAAACAAACACTTTCATGGATAGACAATACTTCCCAACACTATTTCCAAGCAATACACATGCACACAAGCTCACAAAGAAGAAGATACAGAGTGAAGAAGACACAAATTCGAATTTCTGTGCTCCTGATTCTCACAATGGCAAAAAGTCTTTACAAAGAGTCACAAATTGACTTATATACTTGTGCCCTAAAAATGGTCCTTTCACACAAGAGACCGGCACTTTATTCACTAAAAGACTAATTCCTACTATTTTACATGGGTAAGTTTCTAATCTTCTGAGGGGATGCATCTAGAGGACTCCTCTAGTGCATTTACAATGGAAAATATATTACAAGAATGGTTATAATACAAAAATTGGGTGTCCAAATCGGAAAAATTTTGGGGCCCGTCTTTTTCTCTGCCTTGTGCTCTCTTTAGCTCTGCAACAGTTACCTTGACGTAACTTTCGAAGTTTTGTTTCTGCTACTCGACTTGTGTCTGCATCTCCAAATGTGGCAGTGAGTTCTCGAAGAAACCCCTCATAGTCTTGAAGTACTACCATGTTCTTCTCCAAGATTGGGGCAAACCATGATAACACTTGGCCACATAGCAAGGTTCCAATAAACCCCACCTTGGATGCCTCATCAGGGTATCTATCAGGTTGCATACGGATGTACAATTTAACTTGTTGGAGAAATCCATGAAACTTTGTGCGATCCCCATCGAACTTTTCTGGCATGCAAATCTTGGGTTCCTTCATAAATGATGTACTAGGCCATTGATTCACTTGAATACTCCCTTGATTTGCTTGAAGACTTCCAATTCGTTCTTGTAATTCTTGGTGGAGTGCACCTACATGCACTGGATGTCCCATCTCGACTTGTGTTTGTCGATGACTTAGGTCTTCGACTTGTTGTTGGAGACTCTGAAGTGATGCTACAATCTATTCATAAGCGTTCTCCATGATGCCTGGTCTTCGATAGAAGCTAGTCTTGCCAAAATGTCACAAGAGCACTAGATTGTGCTCTCTAACTACAGTAGACAAGATTTCGGAAATACACTTTTGATAACAAGAACACCCACACAGGGAAAACAACACAAGAATATGTGATTGATACAAGATGTCCCACAACCCGGGACTGATAGGTATGAATAACTCGACTAGAAATGATACAGGAGATCCCACAACCCGGGATCGTAAGTATGAGACAAGATATCTAGATTACAAGAACTTCCTTCTCGGAGATGAACTAGGTACAAGAAATAACTCGATAGGATCTCGTACTACGAGATTACAAGAGGACAAGATAGGATGTCCAAGAACTAGACTAGAACAAGGAACAAGACAAGAACTAGAACCGGAACTTGAAGAGTACTTACTTGGCGGTCACGAATCCTTGAGCTCCCAAGACTGGTATTGGCAAGACTGATTATGAATGTGGCCAACCCTTCCTTATATAGGTTTTCAAGGGCGGTTCATGAAAGGCAGTTATGAATTGATGATGTCATCGATGATGTCATCAATTCAAAACATGATCTCTGGATATCCGAATCAGGCAACTAGACAGTCAATCTTAAGGTTTTGGCACGTTCCGGACGCAATGCAAGCATTGATTTCTCCTAATTCTAAACCAATCATGAGATCTATAGTTCACATGGAATCTAAGATCAGGGGTTTCCTTTGTCCATGACACATTGTGCCATCTGTAACAAGAACAATCACACTACCCAAAATTGTTGGTCCAATGGAAGAACACAGAAAGGAGGAGGTAGAAGTGGATTTGGCAACACAAGACGTAGAGGTGAATAGAATTACAACAACAATAGGAACAACACCAAAAGAGACTATGACTACTCAAGGGATCAACCAAATGAAGATTCTTTACTTATGATAAACCTTAGACATAAAGAAGGTAAAGAGGATGAGCATTTGTTCTACATCAATTCTAGTTTTTCAAACCATGTTGTAGGCAATGTTGCTCTCCCATCAGGGCTAAAGAAACCTTAGGACAAGCATGAGGTACAATCAGGGGATGATATGGAATCAATGAAGAACACATGCTACTAAAGGAAAAATAAATAGAAAAGGGTAAGTGTATTAAATCATCCGCAAGCATATATTCAAAATGAAAAATGTGAAAAGGCTCATCAATTTTGAAGCATCAAATGGCAAGACAAACATTTTAGTAAGGTTCTCTATGTACCAACTATCATCAAAAACATAATAATTGTAGGCCAAATTATAGAAAATGGCTTCTAGGTCAGCTTCACTCAACATGGAGCTTATGTGGAAGTTTCATGTCAAGGCTTCAAGAAGATAGCCAGAGGTGAGAGGCATGGCAGACTCTTCACATTTGAAGTGATAGAAACCACAAATGTACCTCTTTATAACTTTGGGTCTCAAACCCTAAGTGAGCTAGAGGTATGGCATAAGATACTTGATCATGTGAGTGAAAGAACGCTTAACAATATATGTAAGGACCAAAGTGTTCTAGGGCTTCCAAACATCTCAAAGCAACATATGACCAACAAATGTAATGCTTATTAGATTGGGAAATCACAAAGACAACATTTTCATAGTAAAGGGTACATCCACAACAATCTTTTGAACTTAGTACACACAGATGTGTGGGGACCAAGTCAATAACCATCATTAGTAGGCTCAAGGTATTATGTATCTTTTGTTGATGATCATAGTAGGTGGAAAATCTTATGTTTTATCAAAAACAAAAGTGAAGTGTTTGATTGCTTCAAAATATATTTAACACATATAGAGAACTACATAGGCAGACCATTGAAGAAGCTTAGATCTAATGGAGAGGGATAATACTTATCCAAAGATTTTTATGAATATTTTCAAGATAAAGGTATCAAGAGGGAGGTCACTACTAGGTACTCTCCTCAACAAAATGGTGTTGTTGAGAGAACGAACAAAATCGTAGTTGGGACAGCAAGGATAATGCTTGAAGAAAATGCTACCACATTACCTATGGGTAGAAGTTATATCTACCGCAGTATGTATGTTAAATAGATTACCATCCTAATCACTTCAAGGTATGACTCCCTATGAAGCTTGTAATGGAAAGAAGCCAATTCTATGCCATTGTAAAGTCTTTGATTGTTTAGCATATGTGCATATACCTTCACAAATGAGAGGGAAATTGTATGAAAGAGCAACCAAAGTTATGCTCATTGGATATGAATCAACTCAGATGGGCCACAGATTCTACAATCCAACAACAAAACAATTGACTACAAGTAGATATGTTATATTTGAAAGACATGGGTCATGGCATGAAGAAGGCAAGCAAAAGGTAAAGTTACCCTATGATCTTGATATAGATTTTCTTCCATTACATGATGCACAAGTGCAAGACTCTAGAAGTGAATCAGAAGATGAACAAGATGATAAAGGAAGGGAATGAAAACTTTGGAAGTCTAGAGGTAAGGCCAAGATGCAAGAATGTAGAGAATGTTCCAAACACACTCCTAAAAGATCAAGGGAAAGAAAACAACTTGAAAGGTATGGTTACGAGTCTACTTTTGTAACCAAACATACCATATATTTGGCGATATATTCAGTTTCAAAGGAACCCTCAACATATGAAGAAGCAAAAGGTAACCCTAGGAGAAACCCATAAAGGAAGAAATTGAAGCTCTCAAAGAGATGGATACATGGGAACTGGTTCCTGTGCAAACCAACACAAATGTAATAGGTTGAAAATGTGTCTGCAAATTGAAAAGAAATTCACATGGATCAATTTGCAGGTACAAATCTAGGTCGATGACTAAAGGATATGCTCAAACTCAGGGCATAGATTATGAAGAAACTTTCTCACCTATAGCCAAGATGACCACCATCAGAACCTTGCTTAGTGTTACAACTACAAGGAATTGGAGGCTACTTCAACTTGATGTGAAGAATGATTTTCTCAATGGATGGATCGGTGAGGAGGTATAAATGTCACAACCCCCCAGGGTATGAGAATCCTAATTATTCAAATTCTATATGCAAACTTAAGAAAACATTGTATGGTTTAAAGCCAACCCCTAGAGCTTGGAACTTCATATTGGTGACTTATCTATAGGATCAAGGATTCAAATCAAGTAATGTGGATCCTTCATTGTTCATCAAGAAGGTTCATAATGGAGTTATCTATTTATGTGTCTATGTAGATGACATAATTATGATAGGTGATGATGTGATTGGGATAAACAAAATCAAGAATCATATGCAGGTGGAATTCAAAATCAATGATCTTGGAGAACTCACACTCTTCTTAGGGATGCAAGTAGTATATGCAGATCAAGGGATGTACTTGACTCAAAGAAGGAATATTCAGGATCTACTCTTGAAATTAAAGATGGAGAATGCCAAACCTGCAAGAAAACCTATGGAGATGAATCATAAACTTAGTGTTTATGAAGGTGAATAGATTAGTGTGCTAAGTCAACTCATGCACTCTCTAAGAGATCCGCATATGGATGCATCTAAAAGAGTACTCAAATATCTAAAGGGTATAATCAATGAAGGTATATTCTATAGTCACATCTAATTTGGATCTCAATCTATATTCAGATGCTAATTGGGTAGGATCCAAGGATGATAGAAGAAGAACATCAGGTTTTTTGGCATTTGTAGGATCAAAGCTTGTTTCTTGGAGCTCAAAGAAGCAACTTACATTAGCACTTTCGTCAATTGAGGTTGAGTACAAAGGCTTGACAATAGCCACTCAGGAAGTTATATGGTTGAAAGAGTTATATTCAGACTTAGGACTTGTGAGTTCCAAACCTCATGTATTTGGAGAAAACATAAGTTCAATGCATGTAGTAGCAAACCATGTATATCATGCAAGAACCAAACATATAGAGGTTCATTATATTTTTTCTAGAGAGAAAATCATGTCAAAGGAGATTGTGGTGTCATTTGTTCCAACTAATATGCAAGTGGCATATATGATGACTAGAGCTCCTGATGGAGTAAAGCTTTGCAAGTTCAAAACAATTGCAAGTACTCAAATCATTCAAGATTGATAATTCAAGCATGCTTTAGCTTGAGGGAGAGCTATTATAACATCAATATTTTACCATGCTTGAAGGACATATCATAGTCCAAGTTAATTCATGAAGAGAACCATGGTTTTAATGATCAGTCATGTGATTTTCTATCCTTGTAAAGATCCACAAGTATTTATGGATCTTAGGTCTTTACTCTTACTAAAATATGAATATACAAATACCTAAAAGCCATACTTAAGAGGTTGGTATTCAACCAACCATCTAAATCAATTTTGAACTTGAATTTTTTATCTCCTAGATCATACGAAAAGAGAAGGAATCTCATTAAACTCATCTTTCATGATATTTGAATTCAAAATGGACTATAAAGAGTCATGGAAATCCACGAGGAGACTCCAAGAAGTCTATATAAAGACTCTAAAAACTTGTACTATATGTTAGATGAATATTAAATCCATCTTCATCATCATCTTGCTTGCTGCTCATTTCTTTGTGTCATCTTCTTCAAGTCAGAAGGATTGTAGAGGTTGAATCTCACAACTCAAAATCCCATTCTTTAAGAGCAAGGGGTCACTAAAAATATTTTATTTTCTACTTAATTGGTTAAATGTTTCATAGCATTTGGATTCTCCTATTGTGTGCTACAGTAGATTCTTCGCTCGAAGTTTGTGTCAACTACTCCTTCAAAAGTCGGAGTGACCCCTTGTCGATGTTAAACTCATAATTAGAGCATGCCTTGTTTATAACAATAGAATATTCACACTATTAGACAACTTCCTGTAAGAGGAATCATATCATTTGTAATCAGGTTGAGAGCACTGAGCATTTGAAGTTGATCCTCTCTTCCAAAAGGAGAAGTTTGTTCATAGTCACACTTCAAATTGATAGTCTATTTTGCATCAACTACTTCTTTGAGATTATTCAAAGTATATATGGTGTTTTATTGCACTTAATTACAAGCCTATAAGGTGAATCAAAGTTTCCAAGTGATAATAGGCTGATTCTAAACTAGTAATTTGAATCAAACTCCATTACTCTGAGCTACACATTGTCTTCATCCTTCTTCTCTCAAGCACTTTCATGAAGCACCTCTTCAAGAGGATTTCCCTACTTTGAAATTTGTAGCTTTTGGGTGATGAAAAAAATATTCGATAAAATTGATACTAAATAGGAGGAATTTATTGGTCTTTGGCAATATTATGAGGATAGGAGTGTCAAATTATAGTCAAGGCTAGGCAAAATGGAACAAGCAAAAGCCACTTTTCTAGTGTCTATGAAGAGTAGTACATTTTCTTAAAAGCCTGAATATTAAAATCTTAGGAGCAAGCATTCATTTGAGGAAGAAGAATTGAATTCCCTAGAAGATAAGAGGCATGCATTTTTTTAATTTTTTTTTAATAAAAGGAAGTTCAGCCTTAGCCTATTCTCCCTGACTTTAATTAAAAAAGAGGCATGCATTTGGTTTGGAAGATTATGGAGTATTAATGTCATAAGATCTGGAATCATCATTTAAAAATATGGATGGTGAGGAAAGATAAAACAAGGGGGTCATGGAATGCTCAAATGGTTCAAACTACAAAGAAATGGAAGTTTCCATCCATCTATAATGTTAAGGATCTTTTCCTTCTTCTCTTTGAGATAGCATTGCTCACCTTTGGATTTAGCTTCGATGATCTCAATACATTTGGCAATAGCATTCATAGAATGTTGAAGCTTGGCCAGAGCATTGATGATGATATCGGTGTCATGGGTGTTGATGAGGATATGCAAGCTGCTAGTAATGTTGGGGTAGATCGTAGCAAGATGGAAGAGGTTGACTAGCTGAGTGCACATTAGCTACAAAACATGGTGGGAGTTACAAGAAACTTGTTTTTGCAATGAAGGAGAGACTAAAGCTAGCATATTTTGAGGAAGAGAAGAAGAAGAAGGAAGAGCTCAAGAATATCATTGTGGACTCTCCTTGTTGTCTAGTGATGAGAGTATGGATGGATTGTGAATTTGGAGATAATAATGAAGGCACAAGCTTTGAGAAACAACAACATATCCAATTACATGTCATTAAAGAAGGTGATGAAGATTAATCTAGAATATGCAAATATGGGAGAGTTAAGACAAAGAATAGATGCTAATAAGAATGATGAGTTGTTTAGATGTAGAAATCTCTTTAAATGGTTCTTTTACTTTGGATCTAATACTCCTTCGTCCAAGTTTTGAGTTAAGCAAAGTGATTGCAAAAGTAATTTGGCAAGAGGGGTGAGGAAGGTGTGCCTATGGTCGAGCCTTTTCCTAGGTTCATGCAAGCAACAGATATTTACAATTCAACCATTCAACATCAATGCCCTCAAATGCCTGGAGAAATTATGGCAGACCAAATGGATTTACTAAGAGAGAAAGTAAAGATGTTGATGAGAGAAATTGTATTCTACACTAGCTCGTGTAAATGTATGATAGAGCAAGATTGTGTCAAAGAAGAAATTTTTGCACACTACAAATCTTGGGACATATACTTGTGATGAATGCCACATGTAAGGGTAGGAAAATTCAATTTTTGCCATTTTGGAACTACTTTTAGATTGTTGATATATTTAGGTAGTGATGTGTGTGAACACTCTAGGACCGTCGGGGCACTTTTTTCCCTCTTTAGGAGGTTTTTTTCCCCCGGCTTGTATATATGCCTATTGCCCTAATGGGCTACTTATCTTTGTACATTCTCTAGTAATACATCCAATATTGTGTGTTGAGCTCCAAGCTTCTTCTTCCTCCTTGTGTTGTTCGCGTGCTTCTGTAGACGTCTAACTCCAACAATTGGTATCAGAGCAGGTCGCTGCTTCATCTAGGGCGTCATCTACACCTCTCTGGTTGCAATCTCAGAATCGCACGAATTTTGGTGAGCATACTTAGTGTGTTTCCGAGAATAAAATGGCTTCACTTTGTGGTGCCAAAATCACGATTTGCGCTCATTTCGACCTCCGAGTGCACTATCACAATGTTTGTGTAGGCTATTTCATCTTTTTGTGCCAAAGGTATATACCAGTTTCGATTCGCCAATATAAGCATCTCAAAGTCTGCTACAGGTCTAGCAGAATTTGTCTGGGCTGGTCTGTTTAATTTTTTGAGACACAGTCAATTCTCTACATCAAGGTATTTTAGTCACCGGTCATGGTTGAAAGAAGTGATGTATTTCATATGTTGGTTGCTGAGAATAAGTTGGATGGTACCAACTACCCATTGTGGGCTTATGATGTGACATGTATTGGTTGTAAAAGGACTCTGGAACATTGTGCAGGGTGTTGAAAAACATCCTATCACACCTGCAACTATTACAACTGTAGGTACTAAAGCTGATGCAGAAGGTGTCGAAGATGATGATATTCTGCATATTCCTATTCGTGCTTTGATTTCTGTTGCACCTACTGCAGAGAAAATTCGTTTTCGGATGGCAGAGATGCCCAACCACATGCATTGATAGCTTTGTATGTCAAACATGCCATTATTCCTCACATTTGCTCTTGCAGAATAGCTAAGGATGCTTGGGATACACTTACCACATTGTACCAAGCTAGGAATGAGGCTTGTGTTGCTTACCTCCAAAAATAGTTGGAGAGTGAGCACATGAATGAAGGTGATTCTATGGATAGTTTTCCAACAAAGATCAAAGACTTGAAGGAACGGTTGATTTTTAGCTCATAGACATGAAAGATCTGTAAATGATTTGACATGTGCAGTACATGATTCTCAAGCTATGTCAGATGCAAAGCTTTGGCATGCACACTTCGGTCATGTGAATTTTGCTAGTTTGCTACACCTGCAGAAATCTGAAATGGTGTCCTCTTTGCAAACTGAAAACATGCTTGTGAAGGCTGTATTTTGGGCAAAATGCAATGTTCTTCCTTTCCAAAAGATGGTTCAGTTCGGGCTACTCAGAAATTGCAGCTTGTACATAGTGATGTTTGTGGTCCTATGCAGACAACTTCTTTTGGAAATTATCTTTACTTAGTGACTTTCATCGATGATTTTTCCAAGCATGCATGGGTATATCCATTGAAGGCAAGGTCCTAAGTGTTCATGTGCTTCAAACAGTTTTTGGTTTTGGCTAAAAATCTATCAGCATGTAAAATGGGCACCCTCCATTCTGATCGAGAGGGGGAATATATGTCTTCTAATTTTAATGCATTTCTGGTTGAACGTAGGATAAAACACCAGTGTACAGCGCCGTATACACCTCAACAAAATGGAGTTGCTGAACAAAAGAACAGGTCACTCATGGAGATGGCGAGGTGTATGGTCAAGAGTCAGGCTTTACCATATAGTTTTTGGCTTGAGATTGTCATGTGTGCAACATATGCACTTAACAGGTGTCCCACTAAAGTGTTATCACTCCATATGAGGCTTGGCATGATTGCAAGCCATCTGTTGCTCATCTATGTGTTTTTGGTTGTTTGGCATATTCATTAGTGCCTGAACAACATCGCAAAAAATTGGATGATAAAGTAGTAAAATGTATTTTTGTTGGGATTAATTCTGAAAGTAAAGGCTATCGTCTATATCATCCACAAAATAAACGCATTCTGTCAGCCATAATGTTGTTTTTGTGGAAGATGCTATTCAGCCATTGCTTTCATGTACTAAGGAGACATTTGTTAGCTCCAAAGACATGTATGATACTTTGCTGCCTCTTTTTATAGGTGGATAGTCTAGTGCTGGCCCTAATGAGACAACTTCTCAACCTTTGTAGGTTTCATGTGATGATGCAGATCATCCCATTTTTTATGCAGATTTACATGATGGACTTGTTCATGAGAGAGCTGACATTGAGCAGGCAAAAACTATGCTAAAATGGTTGGTGTAGAATTTGTGTGATAGCAAATTAGATGCACCTTTGTCATATCGTACTCATTCAAGCTCTCATAGTGCGTCTTTTGCATCATATTGCTATGCTATGGCTGTATCTAATCTCTATGATGAGAATGAGCTGGTTTCATTTGATGAAACACAACATTTAGAAAATTGGATGGTTGTTATGCAATCGGAATATGATGCTATAATGAAGAATGGTACTTGGCCTTTATGTGACTTGCCTTCTGGCAAGAAGGCCATTGGTACTAAGTGGGTATACAAGCTGAAGCATAAGCTTGATGGTACAGTTGGCAGGTATAAGGCTAGGCTTGTTGCAAAGGGTTATGTGCATGAAAAAGGCATTCATTTTGATGAAACCTTTGCTCCTAATTGTCGTATGACTACTGTTCATAGCATCTGTGCACTTGCAGCTCATCATGGTTGAAATGTACATCAGTTGGATATCAAAAAAACATTTTTGAATGGCAACTTGCATGAAGAAGTGTATGTTTTTCAACCCCGTGGCTTTGTGTAGAAAGGGCATGAAAACTAGGTGTGCAGGTTAAAGAAGGCATTATATGGTTTAAAGCAAGCACCACGTGCTTGGTATGAGAAGATACATGCCTATCTGATTGCACATGGTTTTGAGAATAGTCCAACTGAAAGCACCTTATATGTTAAGCATGCTCATGATGTGCTTCTGACCATTGTTGTCTATGTTGATGACATGCTGCTCACTTGTCCTATTGAGAAGCATATTTCTGATTTTAAGGATGATTTGCATACCTCATTTGAGATGTCTGATTTGGGACTTTGCATCACTATTTGGGCATTTGATGGTGGAATGGCTTTGTGTCAAATGAAATATATTGACACATTATTACAGTGTTTTGGCCTTGAAGATTGTAAGCCTATTGCCACCCCTATGGAGACAGGTTTACGATTGAGTCTTCATGATGCGAGAGATGCATTTGATGTTGTCGTCTATCAGCAGACTATTGGATGCCTGATTTACTTATGCATGACTCGGCCAGATATTCAGTTTGTTGTCTCACAGATGAGCAGGTTTATGCATTGCCTAGGTGTCAAGCATTGGCACGCGGTTAAGCGCATCTTTTGCTACTTGAGTGGTAGTCGGCTACTTGGGTTGTTTTATCCCAAGGGGGGATCACTACTGCCAGATTTGCATGTTTTTTCTGACTCAGATTGGGTTGGTTGCTATGACACTAGTGTGTCCACTAGTGGCTTTTGCTTCATGCTTGGTAGCTCATGTATATCTTGGTTGAGCAAGAAGCAGCCTACTGTGGCCACTTCCAGTTGTGAGGCTGATTATAGGGCAACTTTCACAGCGACTATTGAGTGTGGGCTCAAACGCCTTATGGCTGATTTGGATGTTGATCAGTCTTCTGCCACCACCATCTTCACTGACAGTCAGAGCGCATTGGCAGTTGTGAGGAACCATGTGTTCCATGCTCACACTAAGCACATTGAGGTTCATTATCATTATGTCAGGGAGAGGTTCCCTGCTGGGGTGTTGGCATATGTGCCCATGCAAGAGAACATTGCAGACCTTTTCATGAAGGCTCTGCCTAGGGAGAAGTTTGAAGCTTTCCGCAAAGCTTTGTGGAGTGACTTCCACATAGCTTGGCACTTCCTTATACATGAGTGCAAGCTACTTTTTCACCACATCACTTCCAGGGGAGATTTGTTGATATATTTAGGTAGTGATGTGTGTGAACACTCTAGGACTGTCGGGGCACTTTTTTCCCTCTTTAGGAGGTTCCCCCCCCCCCTTGTATATATGCCTATTGCCCTAATGGGCTACTTATCTTTGTACATTCTCCAGTGATACATTCAGTATTGTGTGTTGAGCTCCAAGCTTCTTCTTCCTCCTTGTGTTGTTCGCATGCTTTTGCAGACCTCTAACTCCAACATACATTCCTATAAGTGGTTCCCCAATTGTTATTTGTGATAAGTGGTCCACTTTCAGGTGCATCTTTCCATGTTATACAACCACATCAAAGTCGAATTCCATGAGTTATGGGAACCAACATACCAATATGCCTATAACACAAGGCTAGTTGGCTAAATATAACAAGGCATGGTGATCATTCAAGGATTTGAATTTGTTTCCCAAAAGATAATGGTGAAACTTCTTCACTACATACACCATTTTGAGCCCTTCATGTTAAATGGTCATGTATTTAGGTTCAACATTGTCCTATTGTTTACTTATGTAAGCAATGGGAACATCCATGTTTCCATCATCAGCTAGTTGTGCTAGGATGTAGTCAATGTCATAGTCCGATGCATCTACATGCACATGGAATTGTTTAGACCAATCTATAGTTTTTGAAATTAGCACTAAAATTAAGTGACTTTTAAGCTCATGAAAGGCTTTCACAATCATCAACTTCAATTTTTTTCAATATCCTAAATAATGGTTTAGCTATGATTGCATACATATGAATGAGCCCTCGATAGTAGCTGCAACAAACCATAAAGGCTTGAACTTCCTTGGCATTCTTAGGCCTTGGAAAATCCTTGATGAATTTGATCTTGTCTTCATTTGTTGAGATACCATTTTTGGAGATAATGTGTTCCAAATTTTTACCTTAGCACACCATGAAGAGACACTTCTCTAGATTGAGACACACAAGATACTATCTACATTTGGCAAAAATTTTATTTAAGTTAGGAATATGCATAATTTGTTGCTTTGCATGTGTACAATGGTCATCTACATACACTTCCAAGCACATACGGATAAATTCTTAAACACATGACACATCAAATATTGGAAGGTAGCTACAAAATTGGGCAAAAAAATGGCATGACATGAAATACAAAGATTCCCAATCCAATAGCGAAGGCTATTTTATGTTGGTCCTCAAGAACAACTACTATCTAATTATAGCCTAAAAAGCCATCCAAGAAGTTGTAAACTTCTTGGCCTACCACCCTTTGCATTGATCTTCTTGAGATTTATGCACACCCGTAGATTTTAGTTCTTCTTCAAGACTACCATGATTGGTGACACACGTTCTATGTGTTCAATTTCATAGATGAATCCTACTACCAAAAGTTTATTGATCTCTTCTTTGATTTTGGTAGAGTATGCATCATTATACTTGTAAGATCTTTGTTTTGTGGGATTTGCATCACTTTTCATAGAAATCCTATGTATGTAGATTTCTAGATCTACATCTTTTAAATTCTTGTAACTTTGCACAAAGAGATATCAGTATTCACACAATCAACTTGCCAAGCATCTCTCTTCATCAGCTAAGATGTCATTGCCTATATAGGTGCATAGTTCTTTGTCCTTTTCCACTTCCACTGCCACTAACTTGGTTTCCTCTTTGTTATCATAAGCTATGCCTATAGTGACTTCTTGCCTAGGCTTTTGTACCACTATATTTCTATGCTCCACTCATATCTCTTGAAGTTTTCAAGCACTTCAAATCTAGTATTCCCTCTCTCGTGCTTTTGATATCATCTTTGTGACTACTTGTTTGTTCATTTTTTGCCTCTTCCATTTGTATTTTACATGCATTATCTTGTTCCTTTGGGTTCATACCCGTGTCTTGGCTTTTAGGGGCTCTTCATTTGTAATAAAGTATTGATATTCCCAAAAGGTATCATGATTCTCATTGGTTGCTTTGTTTGTTGCAATGTTAGGCTTTCGCTCAATGTTTTGGCCCATGGATTGTTGATCCATCTCCATAGATTTGTAATCTTCATACCAGTATTGTGGCTAATCAAGGAAATCTTTTATGATTTGACATGGAAATTTTGATTATAAATACATCATACCAATACTCATTGCAAAAAGATATTCCACTTTCTCATTGATGCAATTCCATAGTAGCCAAGACTTGAGTCCATGAGTGTGGCTCAAACTTCTTGTCATTGAACACTTGTTTGACATAGGCAAGATCCCCCTATGTTTTGCAGACTCTTTTTGAGGATACTAAGCTCATTATTTCTTGCACATTTACCCTCTTTTGTAGCATCTTAATATAAATAGATTTTGTATCCTCATTCATCGAGTCAGAGTCACTTGTGTCAATACTATGAATGGAATTCCATTGCAAAGGAGGAATGTCTCTGTGAGAAAATTCATGTAAATTGACTTATATCTTCATGCTCACATGTTGTAGGTATGGGAATTTTGGCCCATACTTGCACTAAAGGTTCCTTAGAAATGGTCAATCTAAGAGGAACTCATAATTGTTCACTTTATCGAATTGAGAAATTACAACGATGTGTTCAAATTTAAAAACGCATGTGGTGAAATTTAGGTCTTCAAGAAGACCAATTCGTCTTGCCACATGTTCATATGCTAGTTGTAATGTCATCCATGTTGGTTATAAAGTTGGTCTTCCTCATTTGTTACATAGCTTCGTGGTTGTTACGCCTATGCTTGCATTTGAACTTATCATGGCTTTAAAAGTCACTTCATTGTGTTCAATGGGAAGAATTCTATATTTTTTCATCACGTCCACTGAAGTATCCCACTTTGTCTATAGGGGTTGGGATGATAATAGAAGTGAATTCCACCTAAGAGTTGGCATATGTGGCTTAGTTCTTTTTGGACTTGTGTTGGTTTCCTAGAGGGATGCTTATGAGCTTTTTGAGTTGAACCTACCCTCTTTTTTGGTATCATGGTAGTTTTGTGATCCTTTGATTTCTATTAATATGGACCTAGCTATCTAAGTAAAGATCCTAGACTTGGTGTGATTTCTAATCCAAAATTAGGAAAGATTGATGCATCCCATGGACCTGTGTAGTATTCTAGGGGTGGATCTAAAAAGCGGAGTTTTGGAATGGATGGCGATTGATTTTTCATTTCTCTCCATCTCTTCGCTTGCATTGCTTCCCAAAGCCTTTGTTGTTTTCAACTCCCAATTGCTAAGATAGGCATGCTTTCTTCACAAGGCACATTTACATTGGGAGATTCTAAGGATGCATCTTAGATTTCAAGACTCTAGGTTTATACAATTTGATTTTTTTCTCTTGAAGCTTATCTGGACCCATCAAATTTTGAAATTTCTCTTCAGGAATTCATGTGTAATGGAAGACTAGAGGATCCCTCTCTTACATCTTTTGAGCTAATTTAATCATTTCCTTTTAGATCTCTAACCACTTTCTTTACAAGTCTAGCCTAGGGTAGCATTTATCATGGTTCTCAACATTAGCTCATTTGCAAATTCTTTGGTGGTAGGCTTGTAGTAGTAGCTCAAGATTTAGATCACTTATGGAGAATATTATAGTGGAAGCAATAACTTCCACAGCAAATGAACTAAGAAATCTAACTAGCAAGGGCAAAGGAACTAGAGAGATGTCTGTATCCAGCCAACCAACCCCTCCAATATATAGCTCCAAGGCTAAGGGGGTAACTTGACTACAAGGGGACATGTGTACCTTCCATCACATGGGCACCTAAGGTGATCACATGGTTTCCAAGCTTAGGAAATCACATGAAATTTCATGTCTTCTCCAAGCTCTCATGTACATGTCAAGTAGTTAGAAGAAGCTTTCAATCAAGCCTAAGGTACTCAACCTTAGAGAAATCATCCCTAAGGTTCAAGACCCTTTGAATAGGGGTAAATATCCAATATATACCAAAATTTTCAAACTTAGTAGCCCAAGTGTTCTATTCCTTAGACTCATGTAATTATACAATAGATACCCTAGCTAAATTAACCTCTTGTTCAATTTTCTCACTATGTTCCTTATCTATTTTGGATTTCCCTCAAGCTTGCTTGACTTGGTTATCTAGCTCTTCAACGCACTGATTCATTCTCTTGGTTCATGTCTTGTGTTGTCTTGTTCCTGATCTTCCCTGTTCTTTCTCACTAGCAGATAGGCCATCTCCTTTATGTTTGGCTTGGGGTCTCTTCTTGGCTTGAGCTCTAGAGACAACCTAGATTGGAACTTCATCTTGTTCTTATCACTCGCTCATATCTATCTCACTATAGAGTTGGTAATCTTGGGTAGCATTTTTCACTATTCTTGAAATAATCATACATTCTTTGAGCCGACGGGTGATTCGATAATCACGATGTCTTGGAGATTGCATAGTTGATGAAAGATTTTGGGTCATGTATGATGGCCCTGTTTGAGGTGGCTGATCTCCAAAGGGTTCATCAAGGTTTGATTGGGTGGGTTGCTTTCTCACTTGAACCTTTGGGATTACTCTATGTAATGATTCCTATGCTACCTTCCTCATAGTAGAACAAGAGGCCTCTACCCTTATAGGATTGATTTGTTGAGATTGCTTGAGATAATACAAACATTCCTTGAATAGATGATCTTATCACACGCCTAGGAAAGTGAGGAGATCCACATAGGAGGATTGTTGAAACAATTGGTTCTCTATTGGACAATACCCATGATGATGGTTGGGCTATCAAGCATTGAATCTCTCTTGCAAACTTTAAATTCACATACTTAAACATGTTGTGAGTTTCATATTGGCTTTTTTGACTTATGGATCTCTATAAATATTGTTGCTGATGTGAGCTTTACCAACTATTCATCTCTGGAATTCATGGAGTGTGCACCGATGGCCTATATTATCTCAAAGGAAGTGCTCTTAGTGAATTGTAAGATTGGTCAACAATCAAAGTAGTTGGACCACGTGGATTCGGATGATAAGGCTCTAGAGTATGTTGAGAATATTCCACTTGCTTAGGCTCTAGGGGAGGTATTGTAGGAAATCCTAGAGGAGTCCCTAAGTGTGTTGTGTGTGGATTTGGATACACAAGGCAAAGCAGTTCCTCTACCACTTGAGCTGGGGTTTGGCTTGATGGGATTTGTAATATCTCTAATATTTACATCCATGAAATCTTTAAAGGTGTGAAACATCTTTCCCCAATTATACGTTTTTATAATCATGTTACCTAATGCCTCTTTATTGGAGTGTCCTTATGTGGATTGTGGCTTTGGCCTTTCCTTGTCCTTAGGTTTGGACAAGTGATGGTGAGGCCTAGATTGTCATCCATTTAGATGCATTTCCTCATGCGATCCACCAACAAATTGGGTTTCATGCAGAAGATGCTTGACCTTAATTTGGCATTGCTTATGCTATCAAGAAAGAGTGGTCAACTTCTCGTCAAAGGGTCGCTGAAGGCCATGTTCCATGTAATGCCTAAATCTTCACATGGCTTCTCTCACTGATTCGCTTGGGCTTCGCTTGAATTTTCTACAAGCTCTTTGAGCATATAATGTCTAAACACAATAGGCATAAACTCACTAATAGATGCTCATAAGAGTTCATGAATGTTCCTGAATTCCTCCCAACTTAGCATTTGAAACCATTCCATTGTAGTTCCTTTCAAAGTTAGGCCAAAGGCATGATATTGCATGAAGGAGACCTCCACATGCTTGGATCTTATTAGTTGGTGAAATTTACCTCCAGGTGCTTGGATCTTATTAATTGGTGAAATTCAGCCTCCTGAGATCTAGGATTCTTATGTCCATAAAAAACACTTTGCACCATTTTTGCTACTTCAGTAGGTTAGTGAGGTCTACCTAAATCAAGGTTTTGGATGTTTTAGCCTCCATTGGCTCTAGTCTTTGGTGAGTGCTGGCTCATAGTGTAAGACATCCTTGTACACTTCTAATTTATCAATATACAAAGAGTAGATCTCAACCTAGTTGCAATTGATGACATAAACAGATGGGATGGATGAGTGTCAGGTTTAGTAGTAGAAGCACATCATCACAATAGACTCCAAGAAGTTCCACATGTGATCTAGTTTGCTAGGTCCACAAGCCACATGGTCCTTACATCATGATCTTTCCAAGATGGATGTTTTTCAATACCCAAGGGAGGTCAAGAAGTAGGTGAGTCCACTCCATTGGCAATTGTGATGGTCAAGTAGATTGGAACATGATTATAAGTATACTCTTCCCTAAGTCCATGATAGCATATCCACAATAAATTTGAGCGCACAACACCTCCGATAGTGCGAAGCCCAAAGCAGCTCTGATAGTGTCAAGCAAAGCACCTCTGGTAGTCACAAAAACACTTTTTTTTATAGTGTAAAGTCTACACCTTTTTTATAGTGTGACATGGCTGAATTACAAAAATATTTGTATCTCCCTTGTTGATCATATATTTTTTGCATGCTACAACTCATATTCTCTCAATGGATGCAAGGATTTTTGGTATGAAAAAAATGTAAAAAAAGGTAAGCTAATGGGATGTATAGAGCTCACAAACTTGTAGAAAGTCCATCTTCACTTGCGTTGATCACCTAAACAAGCATTCAATCATGCAAAAGCACTTCAAAATGATGCAATCATGATTCATAATACTTTTGCAACCTTCAAAAAATTATTGGACACCCACAATCAAACAATAACCTCACTCAAAATGCAAGTGAATGCATAAACCCGAATTTTTCAAGAAGAGAGAGCTCACACTTTACTCAGCCAAAAAGTTATTTACAAATGTCTTTGCCTTTTTATAGAAGTTTCCTCAAAAAAATTCTTTTTTTATTTCAAAAGTTCTAAAATAATAAAAGATCCTACTTTAAATTAGCTCCTCCTTGCGTATTTTTAAGGGAAGACTCTTCCCTCTTACAAGAAAACTATTCCGCAACTATGTACAACTCTCTTTGTCTACAGAAATGTTTTGACAAGACTTGAAAGCTTTTATGTGGTTGCCACATAGTATAACACTCATCCCCTCGTACTTCTTGTTGTCCTCAACAAGACTCCTTGGGAAGGTCATCTTGTCATGTCTTCACTAAAGCTTTGTCTGATTGGCATGTCATTTTAGTTATATTGTTGGGACACTCCTTTGCCATGGCTTTGACTTGTGTGATTCCCCCTTCCTAGCATGTGTCAAAAAAGTTGAATTGTCTTTCAAGTGTGATTGGATTGGGATGTCTTGGCCTTCATTGTGTCAAAGCAAGCTTCTGACTATACTGGTCCTAGTTGAGTGCACCGATGTATTTAATACTGCCAAATTTTGTATGTATTGACATTTTAACCCCCAACATCGTGGTGTATTCCTTAACTTTTAACAAGTGTAAGTTGTTATAAAAATCTTTAATTGTCACTCTTGCAGACCTCATGTGTGTCATTTTATCCATAGGGGTTGATGTTGTAACCTAGGTGCTCCTTGTTTATTTCAAATATGAAATAAAAAATAGCATGCCAAAATTTTATAGGCCATAATGACTGATGGACTAGGTGCACAATGCATGGATTTAATAAAATATGTGCCTACCTATCATGCCACTTGAAAAAAAAAAAGTAAAACTTTGTATTGATGTAGCAATTGGAGCTTGAAATGACTCAATCACTTGATTTATTTGAGTTACTTGTTTCTATAGGAAAAGTGACATGATTAGCCTTTTATTTCTTTGATTTGCTCTTACCCTTGCTTTTCTTTGGCTTGTTTGTTGAGCTCTTCTTCTCTGAAGAGATCACATGGTTTGTCATATGCAAAAATTTCTCTAGAACCCATATCTACAACCTTTCTTGTTGCTTTGCAATCGATTGCTTAGGCAGACAAACTAGGCGCATTCGTTGGATTCCACACATATATCCATTATCAACCAATACACATCCTAAAGAGTAATCTACAAATGCAAAATTATTGTTCAACCAATTATTCCCTAATATTGTTTGCTCTTCCACATGTGATCCTTCAACGATAAAAAAACCTTTTAAAGAAATTAGCCCTTCAATATTTATTAAAATATGCATCTCTCTTGTACATGATAGTTCTCTTTCTTTATGTTGACAGTATTGACATTTATCTTATAGATATTTTCCTATGTAGCCCAGTCTAATTTGATGCAAATCACACTCTTCACATGCTTGAGCCTATATGTGCCATTATTCTCTCCTCTCCTTGAGTTCTAGTTCTAGCATGGCATGTAGCCATGTCTTCTCTTCCAATGGTTTTTCATCTATAACTCTCAATGTTAATAAACTCTCAATGTTAATACTTGAATAGGGTTGGAAGGATGAGGGTTCAAAAAGCTCTTTCATCAACCATTTACATTGAAGGATTATTTGCATGGCTTCTTCCTACACTTTTTCCCAAGTTCTATCTTCCCTAGCCATTCTATCTTTAGTAATTTGGATTCTTTCCAACATGTCATCAGACAAGGGTTCAAGATACCTCTTGACATGACATCCACTAATGTAATTGGAAAAGATGTCACCCTCCAAAGTTGCTAATCGGACTGCACCTCTAGCAGAGATAATTTTAATCACAAATGGTCCATGGCCTTATCTTCTAAGGCTTTTTGGCATGTTGTTTTAGTGTGCACGCTAAAACATAGCCTCCTTCTTGTAAACCTTTATCTTTGATTCGTGCATCATGATAAGCTTTTTGGATTCTTTTAGCAATATAAATGCCTATTGCAACTCTCAATCACATTTCTTGTAAGTGCTCTAGCAATGCCACATGGTTGGATAGCTCATGACCTTTCCTCTCATAGCTTCTTGCTACTCTCAATGTAGGAATGAGAAATTATATGGGTAATATAGCATTCACTCCATGCACCAAGTTGAATGGTGTCATCCCTCTTTTGTACAAAACTCTATAGGCCCAAATTACATGATGCAACTATTTGTCCCAATAAGAGGGCTTGTTATTCACTGGTTTTGTGAGAAGTACATAGAATTTTATTCATACTCTTGGCTTGAGCATTAGTCTGAGGATGATAGGGGGCTGAATTTTTGTACACTAGTAGAATCTCTTTTAATAGGCATTCAATAATATCATTTACTATAATATACTTCATATGTGATCTTTTTTTGGGGGGGTTGATTGATCCCACAAAGTCAATTCTCCACTTCGAAAATGCTCTCCCAGTCATTGTTGGTATGAGCTGCATTTGGTCTATATGGAAAGGATATTTGGTTTGTTGACATATATCACACCTTTCAAGGTAGCTTCTTACATCCATGTGCAAAGCGGGCCACCATAAGCCAAAAAAAAGGATGTGTGAGCAAATAATGCATAAATTTTTTGACTACATACATCATTTCTGAGCCACTCTTTACCCTAGCCTCGTAGGCTTTGAATATCATTTCCAAATCCTTAGGGAGTGGATCTACAATTATAAAACCAACTTTCTTTTTCTCATAAGATTTCTTATTCTTGGATGCTATAGACTTTTCCTGAGAAAACTCAATGCATGCATCTTGAAGTTCTTTCTCCAAATTTTCGACTAATCTTCTCTTCACATTGTTTCTAAGTCAAGTTTCTTTTCTTTGTTTTCATTTCCCTAGATTGCTCTTGATTGAGGGATTGAGGATCTGATGCCCCTCTTCTTGATGCCCCTCTTCTTAGGGTTATAAATCTATGTTATATACACTCAAAATGCATCTTGAAATCAAGAAAAATTATACTTTCCAAACTTTGATGTCTTTGCATATATACATTTTATGACTCACAGGGACTTTGATAAATGTAGATAAAACTTCTATTCCTCAACCTTAAAGGTTCCAACCTTCACATACTACTATGATAGCCCCCCATAAGGGTGGAGAAGAATAATGAAGAGAAATGATTGAAAAAGAAGTGGGAAATGATGAAAAAAATGCAAAGGAGGAAATGAAGATGATGATGAACATGTTAGTTTAATGGAAAAATTAGACTTTGACCTAAAATCACTTACCCTAAAAAGGAAGAATTTGCTATTTTGTATTATCTTCTTACTGAAATCTAATAGAAATGAGCTAGAAATGATGGATATGAACTCCAAAACAAGAAAATAAACCAAGAGAGTATCTACCTTGCTTGATGTAATCCTCCAAACATGATGACCCGCTTGCATGACACACATACGAATTGATATCAAGCAATGGATCCTTTTCCATAAAATGTCAATCTGAGAGACGAGTGGTATGAGGATCTTGATCACCATACTAAGATTCATGCACATTCTCACAAGGAGTCTCACACATGGGTACACACATACCCACACATGCAAACAAGCCTCACCACTACAAGGAATACGGGCGTGTAGCGACGGTTAACGCGACAGAATTTCGTCGCTGTAAAATTGCAACTTGCGTCGGAAATACCGTCGAGCGCGGACCGTCGATTATACGACGCAAAAAACGACGGTATTTGCGACGGTATATGCCTAACGTCGCATAAACGACGCTTGTTAATGGCGTCGCTTAAGCGACGCTTTTTAGCGTCGCATAAGCGACGCTTAATAGCGTCGCATAAGCGACGGTTTATAAGCGACGGTCTATTGCATCGCTTAGACGACGACGCGTTGCATCGCTTATGCGACGATCTGTTGACGGACAAAAATTAAAACGTTGGAGGCTCTGCAATCGGCATTTTCACGCATCCGATCGAAGAGCTCTCCAACGTTCGCAATTGCGCTGCGCTTACGAACTGAAGCAAGTATATGCAGAATTGTTGTTTTGCTTAAGCTCTCTGTTATTGTCTCCCTCTGTCTTTGTTTCTCTCTTTCTACATCTTTGTCTCTTTGAATTTTCTCTCTCTCTCTCTAGATCTCTCTCTAGATCTCACTCTCTCTCTCTAGATATCTCTCTCTCTCTCTCTAGATCTCTCTCTCTCTCTCTAGATCTCTCTCTCTCTCTCTCTCTCTCTCTCTCTCTCTCCTCTCTTTCTCTTCTCTCTTTTTATTGCAGGTTATTCAAGAAGCTAACCAAGCAAAAACTATGGATCACAATTGTAAGTACAATTTCTATTATTTGTAGATTATTGTGTTATTTTCATTACATACCATACTCACACTTATTAATATGCACTCATACACTTATACATGACGAAGAAGCGCACACACATGCATATACCTACATATACACATGTACATGCACATACACACACATACACATAGAGTTATACATATACACACACATACACAAGAACATGCACATATTGATACATACATATACACTTATACATGCACATGCATATACATACATATACGCACACATACACATGCACATATACACATATACATGCACATACACACACATACACATAGAGTTATACATATACATGCATATACATATACACACATACACATGCACATGCACATACTCATACACACATATGCACTTATACATGCACATGCACATACATACATATACACACACATACACATGCACATACATACATATACACACACATACACATGCACATACATACATATACACACACATATATACACTTAGGTACACACATATGAATGAATTATATAATTAAAGTATTAAAACACATGCTTAATATAAACAATAATAAAAATCAATAGAACAAAACTCTTCATTACTTAATACCATACACACAATTCAAAACATGACTGAAATGAAAAATATATAGATAAATATATGTATATATCAATGTAAATACATAATCCAATGTCATAATCAACGTCTAAAATCCTAATCATCGTCATCATGATCATCATCATCATCAGCAATATCATGATCAGATGGATCTTCCTCATCCTCATCCTCATGATCACCCTGTGACGATCGAGATCGTCCCTCCTGTGTCTGTCTCTCCACCTCATCCATATTTGTCTCCCCATAATACTCCTGTATTACATATAACAAACATAAATCAATAAAATAATTAAAACATTCATAACAACAAAATAATTATATAAAATTTAAAAATACTCACAAAGGCATCAGGATGATCTTGTATATACTCGCTCAAACGCCGATATCCAAAATGTGTAGCATACTCGATCTCGTGTTTCGTAGGATATCGGCCATAATCCTTTCGCTGCAATGAAACAAATAAAAAACATTAGTTGCTTGCATTTTAACTAAAATAAAAAATATACTCACAATAACACATATACTTACAAATGTAGCTACAAAACCATTATGGCCCATTTGGCCTAAGTGCGAAGTGTGGCCCGACTCCACTCTCTTCCTTGCAGCAGCCTGTTTATTCAAGGAAAAAAATACATAAATTAAATTAAAAAATTACTAAAATATCTAAAAATTATAAATATAAACTATTAATTTGTGTACCTTCTGCTGAGGAAATGACTCCTGAAGACGTAGCTGTCTACGAAAAAACTGCCACGACTCAGGTGGTATGTTAGCTCGCCTCTTATTTTTTTCGACCATACAATATCTCCTGTTAATTTAATCTCTAAAAAAAGTCAGAATACATACACATTTATACACACATATACACATACACATACACATACACATACCCACATACACATATACATGCAAACATATACGCATGCATATATGTATATATATACACATATACATACATATAACATAAACACACATATACATATCCACATATATACGTACACACACATGCATGCATATACACATTCATACAAAATACATGCATTTATCCCACAATAATATGTGTTGTGTATATGTGAATATGTGTGTATGTATAAATGTGTATATGTGAATATGTGTGTATGTGTAAATATGTATATGTGAATTTTTTATTTATGTAGATAATCAAATTATTAATATCAAATACCATTATTTGTAGATTCTGATCAATCAGATGGAACTCCACCACCGTCTCCTCATCGTGCAACGACTTTATACTGTAAGTATATGAAATATTTAATTTTAACTATATTTGATGGATACATAACTTATATATTTTTTTTATGTTTCTTATGATGTGCAGATTCTGATCAATCAGAGGGTACTCCACCACCTCCTACCCATGCAACGACTTCACATGTGTCCTCCGATAGGAATTATGATGAATTTTACTATCAAGAGCATATTATATGTTGGTGTAACTCTTGTTATGGCACGTATCGAAGACCACGATTGGAATGTATTGAACATGAGGCAGAGTATGGTACTTTTGAGCATGCACCATCACCTAGTCAACGTGATAATGCTTGGGTATGTATTTTCTATATATATTAATGTCATTTTTTTATTTAAAAACCATGTATAAAATCAAATTATTATTGATATACAGGAATACTTGCTCGATGATGATGATGATAATGATTTTTCTCATAATGTTAATATACCTCGTACACGTCATGGACTTGCTGTTCATCAATTACAAGCAGAGGTTTCTAGAAATCCTCTACCTCCTGGTTTAGAGAATGAAACGGCTGGAGATTATCCATTGCCAGCTCGTGATCGTTCTTTAGTACAAACATATGATAGAAGAAGATATGGAGGATGGAATAGAGGACCACTTCCTTTAGATGGAGAGGTTTTCAACTTTTGGGGTAATCGCTATATGATTGCTCCATCCACTATTACAAATGCTGGTCGTGGTCTCTTTATTGGAGAGGATTTGTATGTGCCTCCGAACTCTGAAGTCACTCTTATGTCATTTTGTGGTCCTATATATGGATGGGGAGATTGGCATCGACTTTCACGTTATGTTCAAAGCATGAGTACTTATGGAATATGCTTGAACGCAGCATCTCTTACTAGTAGAAGGATTTTACATGCAGAAAATGAAAGATTATATATTGATGGAAGACCTTACACACATGGAAATATAGCAGGTTTAATAAATAGTAGTCGAGGGTTACATAATAGTTCAAGGACTAATTGCACATTTGAGGAGCGTGAAAATAGTCATGAACCACCATACATGAGTAGAGATGTATCAAGATACATAGTTGTCAATGCTATTACTACATTACATGCTGGTGATGAACTATTAGTGAATTATGGATGGCGTAGACCTCCAAGAGCACCTTTTAGCTAGAGAGAATAAAAATTTTCTATCCATATTTAATAAGTTATATACTTAATTTTATATTTGAAGTTTAATTTTTATTCATTTATGGAATACTAATGAGTTTTGTTTATATGTGTAAATTCCAACGTATGATGTTGATGATATTCGTCCACAACATTCACAATTACCAATAAGACCTCATTTATCAGAAGCTTCCATGAGGAGGCTACGCAAAACTAATCCTGTGCAATATGCAAAGTTGAAAGATCTATATTCAAAAGATGATAAAGTACAAGATTTGTGTGACAATGATGAAGATGATGGCATGGCAGATTTTATTGAGGATTGGTATCAAAATGACAGTGAGAGCATGGATATTTCTAAAAATGAGAAATATCTTCGAGAGGAATGTCTAAAGCATGTATATGAAGGAAGTCGTTTGACACGACTAAGTGCAAGCTTACTTATTCTCAACCTTCAAAATCGTTTTGGATGGAGTAATGTATCTGTTTCGACACTATTAAGGTATAATTTTCAATTTTCTATCTACTTATATATATGCGCATCTTTTAAAACTATTAATGCATCTTTCAAAATATTCGTAAAAAATTTGATTGTTTGGATGGCAGGATACGATTGTTTGTTTTGGAGGATATGACATATGTATCTTCATTGAATGATTTGTCGATTCACGCATATGTTCAGTTTGAAAGTGTGAGAAGCGGATTTATAATTTGTATTCAAAGAATTTGGCACTGTTTATAGGCCATACAATGGTGACCTGGATGCATCGCATGCACAGAGGTTACTCGAGATAGAGCAATCTGATTATAATGGACTAGTGCCAGCAAGATTCCTAGGGTATGCAGTAAACCTCTTGCATGTCAATGATGAGGCGCATTTGAAGTTTAGGATACAAAGTGGAAATCATGGTGGCTTGAGAGGATCACACATATACATGCAAGAGGTTTACTGCATACCCCAGGAATCCTGCTAGTACTAGTCCCTTATAATCAGGTTGCTCTATCTTGAGTAACCTCTGTGCATGCGATTCATCCAGGTCACCATCGTATGGCCTATAAACAGTGCCAAATTCTTTGAATACAAATTATAAATCCGCTTCTCAGTACACTTTCAAACTGAACATATGCGTGAATCGACAAATCATTCAATGAAGATACATACTTCATATCCTCCAAAACAAACAATCGTATCCTGTCATCCAAACAATCAAATTTTTTACGAATATTTTGAAAGATGCACATAAGCATACACATATATAAAATTATATGCATATATATATGTATATTTATTTATTTACTTTCTTTAATATATCATTTTTTTGATAAACTTACAGGTTATTATCTGAAAAGTTTTTACCAAGTCAAAATATTCTTCCTACCTCACATGATGAAATGAAGAAGATAATCAACAATCTTGGTATGGATTATCAATGTATACATGCATGTCCTAACGATTGTATTTTATATAGAGGTGAATATGCAGACTCTTTGACATGTCCCAAATGTCAATCTCCTCGATATAAGGGTGAAGAAGGTAAAATCCCGAATAAGGTATTGAGACATTTTCCATTGGCTCCACGGATTAGACATATGTTTCAAAGCCCCGAATTATCAAAGCTTTTGACTTGGGGACATGATCACAAAAGTACTGATGGAATAATCAGAATTCCTCATGATAGTGTTGCTTTTCAGCATATTGATTCTACATGGCCTGAATTTGCACAAAATCCACAGAATCTAAAGTTAGGAGTTGCATTAGATGGGGTTAATCCATTCTCCATGAAATCCAGTAAATGGTCAACATGGCCAGTGGTAGTCATAAACTATAATCTTCCGCCATATCTTAGCATTAAAAAGGAACATTTAATGCTTTCACTTTTAATCCCAGGCAAAAGACAAGTTAAAGATATGAATGTATATCTTGCTCCTCTCATTGACGATCTTCAAGAGTTATGGAGAGGTATTAATGTCATTGATATATCAAAAAGCATCAATGAAAGACATATTACGATTCGTGGTATTGTGGCTTGGACTATTCACGATTTTCCTGGATATGGCGTTTGTTCAGGTATTGATGTAATTTTTTTATTCAATATGCATGTAAATAAATATGATTTAATCTAATTATATTTTTATCATTTTCCATGATGCAGGAATATCTACTAAGGGTTATAAAGCTTGTCCATATTGTGGTGATTGGTTGAGATCAATCTATAGTAAGAATCTCAACAAAAATATTTATCTTCGACATCGACGATTCTTGCCTGATGATCATCCATTAAGATCTAAAAGAGAAGCGATACATTTTAATGGAAAGCTTGAAACAGGTCAGTGTCCAAAACCTATGACGCCTATGGATTGGTATAAAAAATGGACAGATGGACCTCTGATAGATCCAGAAGCAGAAATCTTCAGTGATGATTCAGATAATGAGTATGTGAACAAAGGTAAAGGGAAATTGGCACTCGCAGAGAACATATCAATATGGTATTCTTTGGAGTATTGGAAAGAGTTAAAAGTATGTCATCTTCTTGATCCTATGCATATATTCAAAAATATTGGTTATTCACTATGGCAGCATCTTCTTGGACTAAAAGATACCACAACATCAAGAAATGATTTGAAAGATCAAAAATCCAAACCAAAGTTATGGCCAGTTTTTGATAGACATCTACAAGAAACGACTTATGCATCTGCTCCTTGGGTACTTACGACAAAAGAGATACAAACTATCAACAATAGAATTCAATTGATCAAGACTCCTACAGGATATGGAGCATCGTTTCAAAACATGTTTACTATGGATGATAAGAGCTTATCTGGATTAAAGACCCATGACTGGCATAACTTTTTGAAACATATTTTACCTTTGGTTATCGATGGATGTACAACGAAAGGAGTACGAGATGTCATCTATCGTCTTGGATCACTTATAAGGTAATTATGATACTTTTATATTTAATATGTTTGAATATTGGATATCTTTTATTTTTTAATTAACTTCTTTACAATTGTTTTTATGATTTGTATAGGTGGATTACATCCAAAGAGATCGATAAAAATTCGATCCCACAAAAAAAACGTGAATGCAAAGAGCTACTATGTTTGATGGAAAAAGAACTTCCTACTTCATTTTTTGATATTCAAGTTCATTTACTAGTCCATCTTGTAGATGAGATAGAGATTGCCGGTGTTGTCAACACTCGATGGATGTTTTGGGTCGAGCGATTTATGGGAATACTAAAAGGTTATGTGCGACAAAGAGCAAAACCAGAAGGATCCATGGCAAAGGGTTGGATGCTTGAAGAGTGCATGTATTACGTTAGTGAGTACCTTGAAAGAGTTCATGAAGAAGCTCCACGTGCATGGACCAACGAGTCTTCTTCAAAAATAACGGATGAGGTATTATCAGGTAAGGGGGTTCCATTCTTATTTACATTTCAAGAAAAAAATGATGTTTCCACTTTTGTAGCATATAATAGCGAATGCATGCAAGCATTCGTTAGCGAGTACGAGGAACTTCAAAGTCTCCAAAGTAAAAGGCGAAAAAACAAAAGATCTAGACGTAATCTCGATAATAATGAGATTACAGATATACCTTCTTTCACGGATTGGCTATATAGTCGTTTGCAACGCGCCAACGCAAATAATGAAGAAATCTCAGATGAGCAAAGAGAGTTAATGATGGGTTGTGAACAAAAGGTAATTTTATTAAAATATATATTTTATTTTTTTCATATATGTATGTTAGTTTCTATTTACTAATTCAATTTATTTTGCAGGCTCGAATGTTCACTAATATGTGGGCTTTTGGACAGCATATTAGAATCAAATCCATTGATTCTTTACGTAAAACAGAGGATTCTAGTATTGTTGCTTGTTTCAAGCAACTATCACGTGCTAGCTCAAAAGACACGAACCTTATAGATGGCGAACTTGGTTACGTAGGAACTATTGTTGGTATCTACGAAATTTCATTTCGTACATTCAAACAGGTAGAAAAAAGTTTATATATTTTTTTTAGAGTTAGTTTTTTTTTAAGCACCTAATAATGGGACGTTTTTGTTGTTATATATTGTGATAGGTCATTTTGAAGGTTGACTGGTATCGAGCGGAGTATAAAGGTAGTAATTCTACAATAAGAAAGGAATTATCTGGGTTTTGGGCAATTGATTCTTCCAAGGTAATGCGATCTACTAAAGAACCATATATTCTTCCTAGGCATATTGAACAAGCATTTTTTTATAAAAACCCAGATGCTCATCCTTGGTGGCAAGTCATTCATGTGCAACCTAGAGGTAGGTCATTGTTTGAACAGTTTATTGTTAGAGAGATTGAAGAAAGTCCTCTTGATGATTCAGCATCAGATACTGATACATCAACATCTGGAATAGAAATTAGACTCATTATACGTGATAATGATACTAATCTTTTTGATGAAGAGGATAATTCTCTACATGCTGATTCTACTGATGAGGAAGAGGAATTACCAGAAATAGATATTAATCCACCAATAGATGATGTGATTCATGAGAACATAGATTTAACAATAGAAGAAATAAATGAAATCAATAAGGATAATGAAGATGAGACTATATTGATGTCTTACCAAAATGATGGCAATAATGAAAACATATGAGCAGATTAGATAGTAACTTGAAGCTTCTGAATGGATATATATAATAGGTTTTTTTTATTAACTTGAATAACGATGAATCCTACTAGAGAGATGAAATCATGTTCTTCTAAGTTAGAACATGAAGCTCGGGGGTATGCCTAATTATTTTATATATAGCTTTATCTTCGAGGAGTAAATTTTTATCATGTATGTATGCATATGTGTGTGTATTCATGTGTATTATATGTATACATATATTAGTATGCATATATATGTATTTCATGTATATGTATGTGTTTGCATGTGTGTGATATATGTATACATGTATTCATGTACGTAATATATGCAAGTGTTTATAATTGTGTACATGTATATATGTATATGTGTCTATGTGTAAATATGTACATGTAAATATGTATGCATGTATATATATGTTTATGTGTGCATGTAGGCATGTACATGTATGTGTAAATATGTACATGTAAATATGTTAGTATGTATATATATATTTATGTGTGCATTTAGGCATGTATGTGTGAAGCATAATATATCTACTCCATTTTATATTTATGTATCCTATCTACATGATGTGTATATATCTTTACATATATTATGAATCATGATCCTCGTTGATTCGAGTAGCTATATATAGAGGCATAAGGTTGGGAGGAGAGACATCTCTCTAGTAGGACGTCGGAGGTGTATATATACTTCAAACATATGGCTAAAAGGTTTTATATGTATATGTATATACATTTTTATTTTAGATTTTTTTATATGTATATATATATATATATATATATATATATATATATATATATATATATATATATATATATATATATATATATATATATATATATATATATATATATATATATATAGATACATACATACATACATACATAGTTTTTCCATACGTGAAACATACTTCCAACGCATACGGGTATGGAAGTATGAAAAAAGTATGGAATTTCAAAAAAAATACCATACGTGATATCATACGTGTGAGAAAAAAAGTATTAAAAAAATCTGAAAATAATATATATATATATAATAATAATAATAAATAATATAATATAACAGAAAACAGCCATAAAATATATAAATATGCAGCTGAACATTCAGATTTCAGATTTCAGTTCACACACTTCAGAATTCAGATTCATAAAATATATAAATATGCAGCTGAACATTCAGATTTCAGATTTCAGTTCACACACTTCAAAATTCAGATTCATAAAATATATAAATATGCAGCTGAACATTCAGATTTCAGATTTCAGTTATCACACACTTCAGAATTCAGATTCTAATCTCTAGATAATCATGATTTGTAAATATGCAGCTTCAATTTTGTCGAGATACATAGATGTATACATACATGATACACATGCATACATACATACTACAAAAATAGAAACATGTATATTAGATACATATATAAGTTAATATACATGCCTTTCAGTAAACATAGAGTAATAGATTTTAGGAATGACATCATACATACATAGATGCATATATAGATACATACATACGTACATACATACATAGCTCTCTCTCTCTCTCTCTCATATACATACATACCGTGCATTGTCGCGACGATGAGCCATAAGTGTCCGCATCTCTTTTAAACACCACTTAAGGGACCATCCTGTCCCAAACTCTGTCTCAAGTGAACTAAGCACGTACTTTTTATCCCTCTCATCATGCTCACTACAAAAATAAAAAACATAATGTAAATAAAACATAAGATATACATTTCAATTTATATGTAAAACTTTTACTTACTTCCATGGTAAGTGGATAAAGCGCAGGTAAGAGTCGCATAGTGCCCGCATTCTTCTCTTGAACTCCAATCCATTCCCTATGTACACAATGTTCCCCTCCGGCTCTATGTCGCACTCTAGTCCTAAGGTGCCTATGCATGTCCTCATAGGCAACTCTGCTCTGCTATCACGTGCTGGAGGTGGTATAGGTGTCCTAAAAATAAATAGATAGAAATAAATAAAAATATGTGCTATAATATCATTAAAAAAAATTATGAAAAAAAACATACCTATGAGCAGATAGCTCTCTTCCTGCATGTGGATCCGCAGAAGAGCCCTCGTCTGATCGCGTAAGCATCTGGATCGTATAATCCAGCTCCTCATCGGACATGTCTGCGTAGTCCCGCATTATGGCCCCTAGAGTATCTGACGGAACTCTTGCTCTCATAAGACTTTTTATGAGAGTGAGTTTCGCCTTTCTCTCTTTACTAGGATCCATAATACCTAACATATAAAACAAAATGGTTAGAAATCAATATATATATACGTGTATGTGTGTGTATGCATGTGTATGTGTGTGCATGCATGTGTATGTGTGTGTATGCATCTGTGTGTATGTGTGTAGGTATATGTGTGTGTTGTCTATGTGTATGTGTGTGTGTCTATGAGTGTGTATGTGTTTATGTATATGTATGTATCTACGTGTGTGTATGTATCTATGTGTGTATGTGTATGCATGTATGTATGCATGTGTGTGTATGCATATGTATGTGTGTGTATGCATCATTATGTGTGTCTATGTATGCATTTGTACGTGTGTATGCATCATTGCATGTGCATGTGTCTATGTGTGTATGTGTGTGTATATGTGTGTGTGTCTATGTGTATGTGTGTGTGTTTATGAGTGTGTATGTGTTTATATGTATGTATGTATCTATGTGTGTCTATGTGTCTAAGTGTGTATGTGTATGCATGTATGTATGCATATGTATGTGTATGCATATGTATGTGTGTGTATGCATTATTATGTGTGTCTATGTATGCATGTGTATGTGTGTATGCATCATTACGTGTGTATGTATCTATGTGTGTATGTGTGTGTGTATATGTGTTTGTATGTGTGTATGCATGTGTGTGTGTATGCATGTGTATGTGTATATGTGTATATGTGTGTGTATATGTGTGTATGCATGTGTGTGTGTATATGTGTGTATATGTTTGTATGCATGTGTGTGTATGCATATGTATGTGTGTGTATGCATTATTATGTGTGTCTATGTATGCATGTGTATGTGTGTATGCATCATTACGTGTGCATGTGTCTATGTGTGTATGTGTGTGTATATGTGTGTGTGTCTATGTGTATGTGTGTGTGTCTATGAGTGTGTATGTATGTATCTATGTGTGTGTATGTGTATGCATGTATGTATGCATATGTGTGTGTATGCATATGTATGTGTGTGTATGCATAATTATGTGTGTATGTGTCTATGTGTGTATGTGTGTGTGTATACATTATGACAGTGTATGTAAGCATGTGCATTATGTATGCATATAAGTATTTATGTATGCATATGCATATGCATTATGTATGCATATGCATATGTATGCATATGCATATGCATTATGTATGCATATGCATATGCATTATGTATGCATATGCATATGCATTATGTATGCATATGCATATGCATGTGTATGCATATGCATGTGTATGCATATGCATGTGTATGCATATGCATGTAAGTATGTATGTATGCATATGTGTGTGTATGCATATGCATGTAAGTATGTATGTATGCATATGCATATGCAATATGTATGCATGTATGTATATGTGTGTGAATGTGTGTGAATGTGTGTGTGAATGTGTGTGTACATGTGTCTGTATGTGTGTATGCATGTGTATGTGTGTGTATGCATCATTATGTGTGTATGTGTGTGTACATGTCTGTATGTGTGTATGCATGTGTATGTGTTTGTATGCATCATTATGTGTGTATGTGTGTGTATGTGTGTGTGTCTATGTGTATGTGTGTATGTGTGTGTGTCTATGTGTATGTGTGTATGCATGTGTATGTGTGTATGTGTCTATGTGTGCATGTGTGTGTATATACTATATGTGTGTGTGTCTATGTGTATGTGTGTGTACCTATGAGTGTGTATGTGTTTATGTGTGTATGTGTCTATGTGTGTGTATGTGTTTATGTGTGTATGTGTATGCATGTATGTGTATGTGTGTGTATGTCTCTCTATGTGTGTGTGTATGCATATGTGTGTGTGTATATGTGTGTCTATGTGTGTATGCATGTGTATGTGTGTGGATGCATCATTATGTGTGTATGTGTCTGTGAGTGTATATGTGTGTGTATGTGTGTGAGCGTCTATGTGTGTGTATGTGTGTGCGCATCTATGTGTATGTGTGTCTGTGTGTGTATGTGTGTGTATCTATGAGTATGTATGTGTTCATGTGTGTGTATGTGTCTATGTGTGTATGTATCTGTGTGTGTATGTATCTATGCATGTGCATTATGTATGCATGTAAGTATGTATGTACATTATATGCATATGCATATGCATTATGTATGCATGTATGTGTTTATGTGTGTATGTCTCTCTATGTGTGTCACGTGTGTATGCATATATGTGTGTGTATATGTGTCTGTATGTGTGTATGCATGTGTATGTGTGTGTATGCATGTGTATGTGTGTATGTGTCTATGTGTGCATGTGTGTGTATATACTATATGTGTGTGTGTCTATGTGTATGTGTGTGTACCTATGAGTGTGTATGTGTTTATGTGTGTATGTGTCTATGTGTGTGTATGTGTTTATGTGTGTATGTGTATGCATGTATGTGTATGTGTGTGTATGTCTCTCTATGTGTGTGTGTATGCATATGTGTGTGTGTGTGTATATGTGTGTCTATGTGTGTATGCATGTGTATGTGTGTGGATGCATCATTATGTGTGTATGTGTCTGTGAGTGTATATGTGTGTGTATGTGTGTGAGCGTCTATGTGTGTGTATGTGTGTGCGCGTCTTGTGTATGTGTGTCTATGTGTGTATTTGTGTGTATGTGTGTGTGTGTCTGCGTATGTGTGTGTGTGTCTATGCGTGTATATGTGTGTGTGTGAGTGTGTGTGTGCGCATACCTTGTGTATGTCTCGCTTCTCTCTCTCCCTCTCGCGCGCTGTATGTCTCTCTCTCTCTCTCTCTCGGTCTGTATTCTTCCTCGCGTTCAAGGCCCGGCACAAATGTGCCGGGAAAATTGAATTTTTTTTTTTACATTCCAGAGCGTCGCATATGCGACGCTCTGCAGTTTGCCATCGTCGTTAAGTGCGTCGCTAACCTGCGACGCTACTAGCGACGCTTCTGGTTTAGCGTCGCTTATGCGACGATGCTCGGCCAAAAAAAAAAATCCGAAATTTTTACCGTCGCTTATGCGACGGTTTCGTCGCATAAGCGACGGTTTTCGTTTTTTTCCCGATTCGGGGGCGTCGCTACGCCCCCCTTTTTCTTGTAGTGCACTCATCGACTAGAAACAAGAGCTCTCTGGAAAATCACACTTGATTAAAAGAGGTAATGAACAAGAACAAGAAGAAATCACAAATGCGGGTTAGCTCACTTTTATATTTTGAGTGTTAAAAAGTGACCCTCTTCACAATGTAGTGTTCGCCTAGTTAAAAATAGGTCTTCAACCTTTATTTGATGTCTAATTCGAGCACAAAGAATCTTGTAAAATTGTGGAGGACTATGGAATCACTTCTTAAGCTTGAGGACTCCTTGGCTTGCAAATTTGTGGAGTAAATTACAAAGAACATTTTTTGTTCATATTTCTAAAGGTGGTTATTTTACATAAAAATGGCTAATTTGAGAGTTATTTCTAGAAGTTTTGAGGCTAGCATTAGCCCATTGCATTGATTTTGTGCATCCATCATGATTCTTGCTTAAGTTCTTCACAACTCAGACCATATTTGGCTTTCAAAATTCACTTCAATGTGTCTCCATCTCCAACATGTCCTTTGTATTTTTCTCATCAAAAAGCATGTTACAAACCTATCCTATCAGAATACCATAGTTCACAAAACTATCTATATCATATTGCATAAACCAAGTCATGGCTTTACCTTCTAGTTTTGTTGCAAGATGAGCTTTCTTCACATCATCTCCAAGCTTATCATATTCACTTCTAGTTAAAACTTCTTGACATGATTGCTAGGATCATCACCTCATCCTATGCTAATTTTTGCTTCCCTTGCTCAATGGTTTGTAGGTTCCACATGTGCTTTTTCCATTGGGAGTTGAAAATGTGCAAAGTTCAATTCTTCAATAATTTTTAGAAATTACTAAGTGGGCTGAAGGCCCACTTCTGTGTGGGTCACTTTGACTAGGCTTCTTGAGGGCCCCCTTGCTCTTCTTGATTTGGTGTTGGCTCCTTTTTATGTTTCCTCCTCTCAAGTACCCTTGCTCCCCTAGCATAATTGCATGTCCATCTCTAACACCTTACCCTTGAGTATTGTCCAAGCTTTGTGCAAAGTTCAATTCCCTAACCAATCCTTTAGGTTTTACATCTTGATTAGCTTCCAATGTTTCCTGCACCTTGGCATTATTGCAAACACATATTATATGTAAACTTAGAGGGTGATGTTTGATCTATTGACATTCATCTTCTTGTAGATACACAGAGTAAGGCCCAAAGCGATCACCAAGGTGTTGTAGGCTATAAACTACTACAACAACTCCTATAATTACATCATTAAATTCTGCAAAGTAGTAAAGACCCCGGAGCATATTCTAGACTATCTTGTAGGTAAAAAGTGAACTTGATCTAGTTTCCCAAAGGCTGTCTTCTATAAACACGATAACCAAAGATTGTGCTATAAGTAAAAAAGATAATTACAAAATAACGTTGCACAAACATTGCAATGCAATATTCTATCACCTCAGACAGTTATTCAACTACTCCAAACTACTACACAACACAAATTAAGTCATTCACACTTATAACTAATAGAGCAACAAATACACATTGTAAC
>CM035437.1:26158808-26166308 GCA_020310875.1 Ceratopteris richardii | reverse complement strand
CACACTATCGATATAATGGTTTCTTCTTGCTTAAGCACTTATTTTCTGAAGGAAATGGATTGTAGTGCGTAGGTACTCGGCAATACATTTATGAGCATCTAAAATCCGCTATATGTTGGAAGTCAATGTACATATGGTCCACATCTACTTCCAGCAAATCTACATTTTTGACTTAGCATTTTTTGTACAGTTCGAGTAAAACTTTTTTAGGCTAGATAGATAGAGCTTGGCGAGAGCTATCTAGTGGTATGATTCATTTCTTCATCAGAGGTCAAAACAGGGAGAAAAGTAAAACCCTAATTTAGCCCAAAATGGAGGATGAACATTTTGTGGAAGTCCAAACTTTTGAAAAGCTAGGTTATGAAGTCAACACATCAAAAGCAACTAAATTTAGGCGATAGAATTAAAGCAAAAGCTATTTTTAAATCAATCGCTATTTTTAAAGAGAGAAGCAAAATCAATCGTTAAAAACTGCGATTGAGGATTTATTAGCTTGCGATGATTTTTGTCGCTATTGGATTGCCATGCTTTATTGGAAGGAGTAAAAACTATATAAAGAAGCACTTGGACACACTTTTGAGATTATCTTGAGCTAGAGTTGATGCTTATTTGTGTCAATCTTGGAGTTCTGAAGCTTTGGAGGTGAAGGTTTGGTGAAGGAGAGGCTACTCTCTTGGAGCAAGAAGTCTTCTACAAGTTGGAGGCAGCTATCTTTTGTAAGTTGACCTTAGTTTCTGTTTTTAGGGTTTCTGAACCCTAATTTTAGAATTAGGGTTTCCTGATTTTCAGATTTGTTGCACTATGTTGTGAGGTTAGGTACACTTCGTTGCTCATTCGCTTCACACACACTCAGATTATAACAGCATAATCTGAAATTTTGTATCATCATCTTCTGGCTATTCTTCCATTTAGTGAGTGCACCACATCATATGGTTGAGTAGTTCTCCCATGTTGTAATTCAGCCATCTATATTTAGTGAGTAAGCATTTTTCTTACGTTCCCTATCCTTGTCTCAATATATTTTTCTTTTTCTCTCTCACCTATCATCTTGATTAATTTAAGTGTGTATGCTCAAAGGTTTTTAGTATTGGAACGATCCTGGGGCCTCAAATTCCAACACTTGGTATCAGAGCATAATTGACATACACACTTAGTTAAGATGAGTGAGTATAGAATTGAGATTGAGGACAAGTTGGATGGATCATCTAATTATCCCATGTGGAGTTTCATGATGATGAATTTGTTAGTGACAAAGGATTTATGGAGTATCGTCAATGGATCTTTAACAAGACCAAGACGAGAAGGCAAAGAAGAGGATACAACAACTTCAAGAGGTACTGGTGTTGCAATTAGAGAACTCTCTGAAGAAGAGGTAACCACTTCTATATCCAGAGTCACAGGTAGATCCTTACCCAGAGTTTCTCCTTTTGAAGATCAGGCAAGATGGGATTCTAGAGGTGCTTTAGCACTCTCATTCATAGCAACGAGTGTCAAAAAGCATATTCTACCACAAATCAGATCTTGCAGAAGTTCTAGACAAGCTTGATTGAAGCTTGAGAATCTTTTTCAGAGCAGAAATCCTGCTAGGAAAGCTCACTTGAGGAGACAACTAGCAAATACAAGGATGAAGGTTGGTGAGTCAATTCAAACCCACATTACGAGACTCGTTGACTTGAGGGATCAACTTCTAAATGTAGGAGTTGAGATATCATATGAAGAAATGGTAAATACGTTGATTAATTCACTTCCTATATCATATCGGTCTTTTATAACCACTCTTACCCTTACCACAAGAGATAGAGAGGTTACATTTGAAGAGTTAGAGTTTTTGTTACTTCAAGATGAAGATCAGTTGAAGGGAATGGAAGAGAATGAAGAAGCACTTTTGTCTTCATCAAAGGGTAAAAAGAAGAAGAAGGATAAGAAGGAAAAGCAATCCAAGAAGGAAAGTAAGTCCCTCTCACCTTCTACTTTAGATTCTGTTAAAGTAAGTCTCTCTCACCTTCTACTTCAGATTCTGTTTCTACTACATCTAAAGAGAAGTCTTCTAAGAAGAAGGAAGCATTATGTCACTATTGCAAGAAACTTGGACATTTTATAGCAGTATGTCAGAAAAGGATTGCAGCAGAAAAGAAAAAGGCATCAGGTAATGTTGCAGAAGATGATAAAATAGGGAAATCTCAAGGTGATTCTCATGCCTGTATCACTATTTGGAGGAAGTAGCTTTTGATCAGGCAGCTTTACAAGTTCTTTTAGCATATCCTTGGATATTTGACTGAGGTGCTACAAAGCGTATGACAAGTTGCAGAGATGTGTTTTCTTCTCTTTCCTATTCTACATATAGAAGAGTTACTATTGCAGATGGCAATGATTTGGATGGTGTGGGAATAGGTACAATAACCCTAAAGTCAAGAGAAGGTGGTAATTTTCAGATTTAGATGTTTTATATGTACCTGAAATGAAGAAGAATCTACTATCTATATCTTCATTTTTAGGTGATGGTTTCAAAGTTGTATTTGAGAGAGATCTTTGTAAGATCTTATCACACAAAGAAGAGAAGTGTATTTTGCAAGGTGAGCATAGAGGAGGGATTTTTATTTTTTGTCAAAAATCAGTCAAGCATATGCGGTCAAATCTTCGTCACTGGTGGAAGATATGAAGCTATCGCATGAAAGATTTGGACATATTAGTTTTGGAGCTCTCAAGAGTATCAAAGACAGAGGTATGGTTGAGAGTTTACCCTCATTCGAGCTACCAGATGATTCAGATATATGTGAAGGTTGTCTTGAAGGTAAGATGCATAAACTACCTTTCAAGAAACATGGTCATATTACAACTACCAGGAAATTGCATATTATTCATTCAGATGTGAATGGACCTATGAGAGCATACTCTATCCAGGGGTTTAGGTATTTTGTTTTATTCGTTGATGATTTTACGAGATACTCATGGATCTATGGTCTTAAGTTGAAGTTAGAAGTCTTTCTCACGTTCAAGAAATTTGTAGCTATGGTTGAAAATGAAAGTCAGACAACTATTTTGAAAATTAGGATTTGGACTCGTCAATGTGACATTGTTTTTCCAATAGTAAATGATGTCTATTTTCTTTCAATTTTGAATATTATGTTTATCTCTAAGTACACTGCTTGTATTATAAGTTTCAAAGCATTTGGTACATTTGGTTCTTCAATAATAGCCTCTATATGCGCAATATGTGCAAACTTTGCGGAGACTAGCTTTTACCCTTTTATTCATATCTTTCAAATGGAAATAGATCTTATCAACTCATATTTTGTAGTGAAATCATTTAGATTGAACCAATAAACTAAGAGAATCGATCACTTCTAGGTGACATGGTCTCTGGCCATTAAAGAAATTCCAGAAGCTTCACTTCCATGTCCAGAGATCATTTGACCTATCGAATGATTTTCGAATTCCATAAAAATTTATGTGAAAGAAGTAAATCTAACACACTATTTCCCAATTAAGAGTAATCCCCTTGCAAACATGCCCCTATCACTTTTTTCATGCTTTTGCAAACATTACGAGCACCTCTAGTGGAGAGATCGTTTGACCTTTGTAAAAGTATTCAAAATACTTGAAAATTGGGTGGATTTAAGAAAAGTCTATGAGCTATTTGCTCTTTAAATTTTGAATGAATTTGCATATTTTATCAAAGAGTATCATCCAAATCTTCTTAGGTTGCTTCCTCTCTAACTATGTCCAACAATTATCTTTGCAACTTAAAAATGAAGAGACATGTTGATCCTTATAAGTACACGTACTCATCCATTCTTTTGAATGAATTCATGACATGATACATATCCATGCTTACGTCGGTCGATTATTTGGCATTAGTCAAAACAAATTTGCAATGCAAATCACTTCTTGGATATGGATTTATTAAACACTATCCACTTCTCAAATGAAAGTACACATTGATGGAGGGAATCCTAATCATTGTGCTTCTTACACACTCCTCAAGTCTTATGTTAAAACATACACATGAGAGCATGTGATACTTCGATGGATAATCATAAACCTAGCAGAATCTTGTGCAAACACACATATAAGCTTCGATGAATAGGTATTTATCCACTCATGAATTACCAAATATTTGTAACTTTGATGCAATCAAAAGCATCCTTGACATGGATTCACATGGTTTCAAGTAGTCACTCCATGTACAAAACTTCGATTTCATAAATCTTCTGACTTATGTTGTGTAAGAACTTCCATTGAGGTTCTCTTCAGCCTGTAACCTTTTCTCCTCCTTCAGGATTTGTGAAGATTTGGATTTGTCTTGTTCTGTAGAATAGTGACAATCATATTGTAGTGATAGACTTTTCAGAAGAACTTCGATTGCAATTTGTTATGAAATTGGATTATTCATCCGAGCCAATTGTGCTAGGTAACTTTTGAACTTGTTCAAATGCTCTGCCATTGATATTGAACCCTCCATTTCTAATTGGGAGAAGGATATAAGAAGTGATATAAGACGATGGATAAATTCATTACTTAGGCTAAGCTTTGCTGTTGATAAAGTGGTAACCCCTCTTGCTTGTGTAGCCCCTCCTGCGTGGGTACTTCCTCTTGCTCCAAATAACGATGATGAAGTGGCAGCACTTTGAGCTTGTTCAGCTTGGTTCATATAGTAGTCCTGTGCTGTGTATAGTCCAATGCCTCCATGTTCAAGTTTTCTAACTTCAAAGTTCAGCTTCAACTTCATCCCATAGGTCATGAGATAATATCGCAGCTTTGTTTGTCAAAATTATCACCCTTGAACTTAACTACCGTGACCATGGAGTTCATTGCCATGTCTCTCACTTACGCAAGTCAATATGCTCAAGAAAAGTCTCTTGAAATATTCTCAAAACACACTTGCTCTGATACCAATTGTTGGTTTTTTTTAAGAACCTTCCAAATTTTCTTTGTAGATAGAATTCCAATAACATTGCTTCGATTTTCCATAACTTACTATGATACCATTGCATCGTCTTCTCTTTCTACCTTCTTTGTACGCTACCAATTTCAATTGAGGGTCTTAACACATTACTGCAAACAAGTGTCTTTTCACTAGTAGGTCTCTAACTTCTTTTATGAAAACAAGTACATGTGTGAATAATTAGTCTCTTATGGAGTCAATTTACTTACTGATGTTGTCATTGATGGTAGCAATTATGTACTTATGGATATATTATTCTATCTAGTATGAGCATAGGATGGAGTCATGGATGATGGATTTTTGCCATTTCAAATTTGCTTGGTGGAAAGAAGCAAAATCAGTTTCTCACTCATCCTGTCTATTTCTTGTGGAATGCTGATGTCATTTTGTCTAAGTTTCCAGATTGAGTTGAATTATGAATAAGGACTGGTAGAAGCCTTGTCTTGCCGCAATTTTCTGTTTAACTTGTGCTCGATTTATGCTGTTCATATGGTATGGTCTTGTGGAGTGTCTTATGTATACAATGTTTACTGCATGTTTGGAAATTCTGTCCTTTTGTTTGTGGTTTTATTAGTTTTTGCAGACAAATATTTTTCATGGTATTACAATCTTGGAAATTATATTAAGGGGGTATGTTTGTGAACTTGGACCTTCATGTAGTTCATTGGCAGTGTGCTTGTTGTTCATTGTAGAGATAGTCAATTCAACATTGTAGAGATAATTTCACTCGACCTCCATTTTACCATTCTGCCATTTTGCTATGGCATTTTCTGTTTCTCTGTTTTGGTATTACTCTGTGCTGTCTGAAGTTTTTCTGTTGAGCTGATGTATTCCATGCTATCTTGAGGGAGTCAAACCCATAATTATCTTGTTATATGCCTTGGTTGATGCAGAATCATATTTCTTTACAGTAACATAGAAAGGAAACTGGCTTTTCTTTCATGGTACACACAGAGACGTACATGCAAACACAACTGTATTTGTGCACACATGCATTTACTTGCATGTGCATGGATGAACACTACTACACACATACATATGCCCCCCTTCCCCCCCTTTTTTTGCGCCCTGGTTTCCCACCGTCACCACCACTACAAAAGAAAACAGACAAAACACCATCCAGCCACCAATGAAGCAAATATTTATTGTTGTAATTTCTACCTAGTTACCTACTGGGGGAACTCCTAGCCATCTAGTCTTGTGAGTGGGTTTTCCTTCTATCTTCCATTATTTCATGGAAAGTTTCATGATCGAAGTGGTGCAATCAAACCAGCCAACCAACTTCTAGCCATCTAGTCTTGTGAATGGGCTTCTTTCTCTCTTCCAGTTTTTCATGGAAACTTGAGTGTGTCATGAAATGAGGTGGTGCAATCGAACTGACATGGAAACTTGAGAGTGGCATGAAATGAGGTGGTGCAATCGAACTGACCAACAAATAATCCAACATAAAGAATGACTATCTAGTGTCCCAGATCTTACATGTCCCAGATCTTACTTTTTGTGAGACTCCTGAGTCCTAGCATTTAGTCTTGTGAGTAGCCTCTGTTTATTTTATCTTCCATTTTATGAAAGTGTCATGATTGAAGTGGCCATGCAAGTACTCTATGGAAGCTGATAAGTGATACTCATTTTAACCCAATTTTTTTCCTTTCATGCAGACATTGGAAATGCTTGAAAAGAAGGAGAAGGTCCTGCAGAAAAAGATAGCATTAGAAGTAGAAAAAGCAAAGGAATATACCAAAGCAAAAAATAAGAGAGGTGTTCATTTTGACAACTTTCTTTGCAATCAATTCTTTTTTTTTTGATGTGTGCCGTTCATATGCTGGTTTATGTAGCTGCCATTCAATGCTTGAAAAGGAAGAAGCTTTATGAGGTCCAAGTAGAACAGCTTGGGAACTTTCAGCTCCGTATACATGATCAGGTAAGGCTCCCTTATTTTTACCTCTTCATAAATGCCCTAATAGGATCATTGTTTGGACTTGAAGTAGCTGCATGCACATAAATGCTGGTGCTTTATTTGTATTATGAAGAAGTCCCTATGGTTTAAATTGTAACAGTAACAGTGGATCTTTGTTGGATCTGCTGCTGTGGAATGCCTGCTCAAGACTGGCTGTCTTAAATAGCAGTCTTTTGATGCTTTTGAATCACTCGCTGTCAGTGTGTTGTTGTTATTCATTATTTTCAGGTTTGGCAATGGTTCATTTTCAAGATAGGTTAGCTGGCCAAAATTACGAGTGTTTGATCATATAGTCAGGACATAGATAATTTTTGCCGATTCATTAATCTTCTCACCTTAGGAAAAAGCATACCAGAGTTTGTGTAAAATTTACTGATATTGAGGTGCATTTACAGATGATTTTGTTGGAAGGAGCCAAGGCTACCACTGAAACCGTTGATGCCTTACGAACAGGTGCCGCTGCAATGAAAGCCATGCACAAGTCCACGTAAGTATGATTGATCTATAACAGCGATTTTAGGCCATCTGTCCCCAATTATGCATAGATATATCATGTGTGTGTATATAATAAATAATCAAAGAGATCTATAAATAGTAA
>CM035437.1:26148808-26156308 GCA_020310875.1 Ceratopteris richardii | reverse complement strand
GCGATAATAGCACACATAAGAGAATATGCACACATAAAATCATGAGTAAGAGACAAATACACAAAGTATGGTCAAAATATAATATCCTCCAATTCATGATAATATATATATAAGATGATGATATGCTCCAAAACTAATTACGAAAAGAAACACAAGAAATACTCACAACTCATGAATACCAAAGAGAACATGTGAAGGGTAAGGGATAAGGCATGAAGAGGCTTATGTATGATGAGAATCTTCAAAACAACCTCTCACGAGAGTATGTGACACCTCCAAAAGTGTATGAGCATACGCTACTCCAAGCACTCCATGAACTTCCAAGTGATGTCCTTTTCCTCCAAGCATCTCAAAGCATGTGTGCAAGAAGCACTTCAACTCACTCACAAGAGAGAGAGTGTGAGAGGGGCACCTCAATGTCTCAGATATGTGAGATGGTTTGTGTGGGTCAAGTATGGTGTTTATATAGATTTTTGGGGCAACTAGATTTCTTGGAGAAAAAGTTGGGCGTAGTTTTTTTAAAAGCCGTGCGTGAGCTGTTTTTAGCTTTCGTATGAGATGGCTTGGCAAATTATGATGATGTCTCAAGTTTTGATGATGTAGCATGTTCCAAACTAGGTGCATATCTTTTAGACCCTTGGATCTTGCTTTTAATGTGGATTTGATCTCAGCCCTTGGATTATAATGACCGCAATTTACTTTTTTAGACGATTGACCAACATATTAGGCTTCAACTTTTGAAGCGTGAAATGGATAATTCTTTGGATCTCTCTTTTTGAGTACTTCAAGAATATGCGATTAGTTTCTCATGCACAAAATGACCATTTTTGACCAAATATTTAACCAAATTTAACCCAATTTGACTTTTTGTATATAAACTTGTTGGAAAATTGCAAGTTGCAACCTTCCACATGAGGGTTGCACATTTCTCAAGAAATTTCAGAGAAAAATCAGATTTTTGCAAGGTCAACCATAGTCAAACCAAGGTCTAAGATGATCAAAATGGTCAAAGTTTGCACAATTTTTTCTTTCACATTTGGATACTTCCCTTCAAGGCTATCTATTGATATACTACACTCTTTATTTGGGCAAGTTTTAGGGGTTCAAAAGTCAAACCCTAGTTTTTGGTCAATGTGCTGCTTTTCATCAATTATGATCTAAGTTTTGAGATTTGAAGTTAAAAAATCTCAAGATCCAATAGCTCATATTCAATTGATAGTAAGCTAAGCACAAATTATGGCTATTGTAAGTTTTGGCCCAAAAAAAAGGCTGCTTTTGAGTGTTTTACTCCAGCTTTTCTGCTAAAGCTTTTTGGGGACTACTCATGGCTATATAAAGACGGGTTCATAACCTCTCATATCATCATTTCATGGAGCTCAAGCATGGAGTTTGGCTTTGGAGAGTCTTCTTCAACCTTGAGGAGGAGAGCTAGAGATTCTTCATCTCAACGAGGGCAACAACTAGGATTTGTGTTTCTCTTTATATCATGAGGAGGACATTGAATTGGAGCTCATCTACACATGGAGCAGATTATCTTCTACAAGTGGAGATTGTGAAGTTATGAAGAAAGGAAGCAGCTTTGTGCATTTATATGCATATTTTATGATCTTTTGTAACATTCATATACTTCATCTTTTGGAATATATGGCATATATGTGGAGCTTTGCTTTGCCAACAATTTGTATCAGAGCATGTGGAAATAGTGCACATAGAGCATGTTGAGAATAGTGCATATTATGGAAAGATAAAAGCAATATGGGAGACAAGCCAAGGTCATTTCATTATTTAGGAGGTGGCAAAAGATCCCTAAAATAGATAATTGTCAAAATCTTGTTGAATACATGAACCAAAGGGAGTTAGCTCCAGGCAGGGTCACATGAGACCTTTATGATTGCACAAGCGATTACATATATTTGCAGATGTTCTTATGATAGGTCATATTCATGTTTTATATACAATTTTTATGAACATTTGCAAGATTACAAGGACATGATTACAAGGACATGATTATATGAGCTCGGACTCCGGAGGGGAAACACGTCTACGTTCAGAACCTTATGGTGGATAGGTTTTTAACTTCTTGTATTTGTATATTTTGTGATTGATACTTGATAGGCTTGGCCAACCTTGAGAGTTCAGGAAATATGTTAAGAGTCTACGTACTATCTCCATGCATTTTATGTATTTAAATGTTAATGTTATCATGCCTTTGTTTGTCTCTATCCTTCCAAGCAATTATTTGGATGACAATAGTATGGGATATGCGAGTTCTTCTTTTGATTTGTGGTATGGAAGTGCTCTTCATGTACAAAGTCCTATAGTATTTTTATGGACAATGGCATGATCATTACAGGTACCCATAACAACATTTTTATCCGTTAGCAACAACATTTTTGTCGGTCAACAGAATATATGCCTATCTTGGCATATTCTCCTTGCGTCAGGTAGGAGGGGATTGTTGGAAATCTCAACCTTCCACAAGAGGGTTGCAAATATCTCAAGAAATCTCGAAGAAAAATCATAGTCAAACCATAGTCAAACCAAGGTCAAAGATGGTAAAAAATGGTATAAAATTTGTAGAACTTTTTATTTCAGATTTGGATACATCATACTACTCTTTAAGAACTATCGATTGATATATCACTCTTTATTTGCAAGGTCAACCATAGTCAAACCAAGGTCAAAGATGGTAAAAAATGGTATAAAATTTGTAGAACTTTTTATTTCAGATTTGGATACATCATACTACTCTTTAAGAACTATCGATTGATATATCACTCTTTATTTGGACAAGCTTTGGGGGTTCAAAAGTCAAATCCTAATTTCTAGTCAATATGATACTTTTCATTAATTGTGATCCAAGGGCTGAGATTTAAAGTTGGAAAAGTTGGACACGCCTGGCCCATGGGTCCTATGCCCTTCACTCGTAGAGTTGTTCTTTCAATATAATCAAGCCCGGGGAGATTAGGCTTCAGCCGAACTTCCTTTAAAAAAAAGGTTGAAAAGTTGAACATGCCTGGCCAGTCTACCAGCTCGTGCATTTACATCCACAAGTACTAGACAAGGATTTTTCTTTTACACTCATAGAAGTTGTGCAAGTTTTCTGAGTATGATGCATACTGAGGATAAACATATTATTTCCAAGTACTCCAAAGAGCATCACGTGTTTATTTTTATTGTACACAATGCACGTACTCATGTTAAATATAATGCTCAAATGATGCTTTAACAATGTAGATTTAGATAACAAATTCTAGGAAACATCAAGAACATGCTAAACATGAAAAAATGGGATAGCTTTCCACTCTGGGAAGTAAGAACTATTGTTCCAACTTCATATGCCTTTTATTGGAAGAGTCTCGCTAGTGGAGACGATGGACTAGAAGTAGTGCAAATAGTAATAATTGCCAACATTGAATAATATCAAGTAGTCAACCTTGAACATATCGAGTACTAAGAGGGAGCAAACCTATCACTAAGAAGAGTTACAATGTGTGCTAAACCTAAAAACACGTGCACTATCTAGCAAGCAAGGAGAAGCAATAAACATGGACTCCTGGGACTTGCTCACAAAAAGCTCTAAAATCTGAAATTCACCAATAAATTGATGAAAATTCAGATTTCTCTTTGAAGCAAGAAGTTCCTTTGGTTGATTTGACTATGATTGAGAATGACTAGAGAGCTTAGAAATAGGTTAGAAATAAAAAGGTAAATTGTGTTGACTACATTCTAAGAGAGTTTACTAGCTCTTTGAAATTCCTGTTGTCCTACGAAATCAAGCACAAAGCTGATCTTACGACTTGCAAGAACTAGCTCTGATATCAAATTGTTAGCATAAATAGAGAAGTAATAGCACACATAAGAGCATAGTAGTAACATGACACATCTTGTCTAGTAGGATGCATCATGTATTCTTCATTTATAGTACAAGATTGTACTAAGATATATATGCATAATCAATAAATACATACATACACATTTATATGTACGTACATACGTACGTGTACATACATACATACATACATACATACATACATACATACATACATACATACATACATACATACATACATACATACATACACACACACACACACATACACACACATACATGCACACACACCATAGTTGCATCGCAACGCGTTGCGAACGGTTCGCAACTTCACAACCGCAACTTCGCAATGTTGCTACGTTCGCAACGCGTTGCTTTGCATTCTATTTTTTTTTGTAGTCCAAAAAATACCCAAAATTATATTTTTCTTAGGAGAGAGAATAAATTATTTAAAATCCTATCCAAAATGTCCAATACATGCAATGAAAAAGCATGGAGAATAAGGAAGACATGAAAATCCATAGAAGTGTAGAGATTCATTTGTGTATGATTTTATGTATAGGCCTTATTACCTTGAGATATCCAGATTTCTTGGATTTCCAATGTTCTCCCTCTAATGTACTTATAGAGCTTAGACAAAAGTTTCATCCTTGGCCTTTCCCCTTCAAAGCCAAGGGTACTCTTCTATGATTGATTGATCTCACTACTTAGTACAAACATCACTGTGAATGTTGAATTCTGTAGGGACTCTTCTATACTCAATAATCTATAGCCATCATCATGAATGTTGAATTGTGTAGGTACTAATTTAGATTCTAAACTCAATAATCTATACTATGTATGTCCATGTCTGTCCTATACTATAGTATATATGTATGTTTGTATGTATATAATTACAAATATGCATGTGTATGTATGTATGTATGTAATATGCATTGTGCAAGTATCTTTGTATCCACTTATATGTACGTACCTACTTACGTAATTAGGTATGTATATATGTAAGTATGTATGTATGTAAGATAGATAGATAAAAAGATAATTAGATACATACATAGATAGGAAGATAGATAGATATATATACTACATACAACATATCGCATATATAATTTTAATTCATAATGTATATGTGTGTATATATATATATGTGTAAAACGATGCATTTCATCATATATTAAATGTAGGAAGCTTAAGATACCAGAATATTTAAAAAAAGAACCCCCCAAAAAAAATCGCGTTCGCAACGTTTTAGCAACGTCTAGGCCCAAACGTTGCTATGTTTCTAACTCGTTAGAAACGCGTTGCCTTGGACATTGCTAAAACGTTGCTAACAACTATGACACACACACATTATGAGATGATAGTATCATAGTGCTTTCTCGAATCAAGAATCAAGAATCAAGATTAAAAAAATCCATAAATGCATTCTTGAAAGTAGGGGCTGTTGGAGGTTGGAGTTGAGTTGGGCGCGTCGCTATGTGAAGAGTGGATGAGAAGAGAGAGGAGGACTGAGGAAGTACACAAACTTGCTTTATACCTCAATGGTTTCATTGAGTTGTAGGCTAACAGAGGGATAATCGCATGTGAATGAGGCTCCTAAGTGTCCAATAATAAATTAAGTGAGAAACGGACGTGAAAATTTTTGAGGAACTTAATCGTACGTATTGTACGAGATTAGACAAGATTGGACACGACTCATCATGTGCATCCACTCGTACGTGAGACGAGTGCAACCATGCATAAGAGAATATGCACACATAAACTCAAGAACAAGACACAAATACATATAATATCCACCAATTCATGATAATACATGTACAAGATGATGATATACTCCAAAACTAACTACAAAAAAAAGCACAGGAAATACTCACAATCCATGAATACCAAAGACAACATAACATGTGAAGGCTAAGGGATAAGGCATAAAGAGGCTTAGGTATGATGAGGATCTCCAAAACAACCTCTCATAAACATCTTGAAGTGTGTGGGCAAATGGCAAAAGGCACTTCAATTTACTCACAAGTGTGTGAGAGAAACACCTCAATGTGTGAGATGGTTTGTGGGTGAGTAATGATGTTTATATAGATTTATGGGGGGATTAGATTTCTTGGAGAGAAAGTTGGGCATAGATATTTTAAAAGCTATGCGTGTGTTGTTTTTAGCTTTTTTACATGATGACTTGGCAAATTATAATGATGTGTCAAGTTTTTGATGTTGTAGCTTGTTACGAACTAGGTGCATGACACGAAAGAGATGGGCTGCTATGTGAGCCTTGAGGATTTAAAAAGTAGAGAGAGGAAGCGCAATGTGCAAGAAGAAGAAGAAGAAGAAGACGAACAAGAAGTAGTACGTATGCAATTTCTAGAAGCCCTAATCTCGAAATGTGGGATAAGACCTTAGTTCTGTTAAAAGAAGCGTTCGGTCATGTGGACAAATATGAACAAGCCAAAGTGACCATAAGTCTTTCAAAAACATATAAATGCCTATATCTATGCAATTAGGGGGCCAAAAAGTATAATAAAAAATATATTTGGGAAGCTCTTGAAGAGAGCTATTGAGAGAAGACTCCGAAATATACGAAACAAGAGTCCTTGGGCCTTTATCTCCAACAATCTCCCACTTCAAAGGCCAAGGAGGCTTGTTTAAGTAGCTCTCACCATTTCTATAAGGAGCATCTGCAAGATTCTGTGGGAGCATCTGCAAGATTCTATGGGAGCATTTGCAAGATTCTATGAAGTATTGACCTTGATCGAAGTGATCAAGCCATCTTCTAACATCTCTCTAATGAAGTGATATCTAACATCTAACATCTCTCCAAAAGTATATAGAAAATATATTTGGAAAGCTCTTGAAGAGAGCTATTGATAGAAGAGTTCAAAATTATACAAAACAAGAGTCCTTGGGCCTTTTATCTTCAACAATCTCCCACTTTGAAGGCCAACGAGGCTTGTTTAAGTAGCTCTCGCCATTTCTATATGTAGCTGATGTTGTCCCTTGGCTAGACACTTAGTGGGAGTTTTTCCAAGAATATGTGGGAGTGTTTGCAAGATTCTATGAAGTATTGACCTTGATCAAAGTGATCAAGCCATCCTCTAACATCTCTCTAATGAAGTGATATCTCACTTCAATATGCTTTGTGTAAGCATGGAATATGGCATTTTTTGCCAGACATATGGCACTATGGCTATCACAACCAACAAAAGGTGCCGTGTAATGCAAACCAAACTCACGACATATATGTGCTAACCAAATGGCTTCTTTAGAAGCCTCTATGGCCGAAATATATTCAGCCTCTATAGTAGATAGTGCTACTATCTTTTGAAGTCTAGAGCACCATGAAATGGCACCTCCTACAAGAGAGTGGATTTATGTGTGTCCACATCATTCCCACGTCAGAATCACAAAATCCGTTCAACTCCAAAGACCCTTTCCAGAACATAGGGATCTACCTTTCAAATACCTCAAGATAAATTTAACTACATCCCAATGAGCTTTGCCAGCATAAGCCATAAACAGGCTTACAGCTCTCGTGGCATGGACAATATCTAGCCTAGTAGCAACCATTGCCTGCATAAGTGAACCACAAGCTGGTGCATATGGCACCTTTCATATGGTTGGCTTCTTCATCACTTGGTAAGCTTCACAAGCGGCTACAATGTCTCCGG
>CM035437.1:26101308-26133808 GCA_020310875.1 Ceratopteris richardii | reverse complement strand
GTGTAGAGGCCAAGTATGGATAGTAATTTGAGCAAGCTGTGAATATGAATTTCTAAGGATGAAATACAACTGTTACAAAATTCTAGTGAGATATGAAAGATGTTGAGAGGGATTGTACCATAGATGTTGATATTCATATTGAGTGCTCAATGGTTATGTGTTTGGTTGATTATGGCTTTTAATTCACGAACTGGGGTAGTACATATGAGATGGTACACTCCAGACAAAACATAAGATCGTTTGAAAGGTGTATATAATGAAGGGATGTCATTCATCAATAGGCTTAGTTTTTTATGCATGCGTTCCTCGCAGGAATCAATGATTGTATGTCAAGGTTGGTCCCATCAATTCCTCCTCTCCCTTCACACACACACACACACCTGCTTTCCTCTTCCTCTGGAGGAGTAAAGCAATTTGAAAACCTTAACTGTAATTCATGGCACATAATATGTGGGGAAAGGAATAATGCTGAGGTTGTGGAGGAGTGTCTCAGCCGAAGAGAAGTCTAAGGTAGGCAGTGTGCTACAATCCTGGAATATCTTCAGTTTTGACCATGGTGCTTCATTTACATCATATTGCACTAGAAATTGAACAGACTTATGTTGCTGCAGAGAGAATAGCAAAATCAGCACGCTAACTGCAAGAATGATTGTAAGGCTATCCTCACTGAGCTATATGGTTTGTGGATACAATGCTTATCTTTACAGTTGAGCAGGAGATTTATACACATGCGCCAATCATATACATGCTCAAGAAAACCAGCTTTAGAAACATATACATGCATATGCAATGACCATGCACATGCTCAGGTAATTATTGAAACACAAATGCATGTATGAATGTAGGTACGCATGCACACATGCACGGACTCGTGCATGCATGCATGCATGTATATGTATGTAGTATGTTTGCACACATGTATATATGCACATATGCATGCATTTATGTATGTATGTGCATCGATATATATATATATATATATATATACATGCACACATGCACTTAGCATGTGTGTATATGTATGTTTGTGTAGGAAAAGACAAGGTCTATTATTTGCACTACATATGTATGTACGTACGTGTATGTTCAAAGCCTTTCATGAAGGAGAATGATAGGGTTGCTAATTTAAATGATTTTGATGCATTAGTTCGTAATTCAAGGAAAGAAATCCATATGGATGATGAAATGAAGTTTTCCCTTTTGTTATCTACACTATTGACATCTTGAGATACTTTATGAATATTCTATAAGAAGATAGTGATGATGCATATGATTTGTGATTTTTAGTATCGAAAAAAATGACGGTTAGCGTGAAAAGAGTAGAAGCTAGCAATTTAAGAAAATCATTGAATGTTTTCATTGTTACAATAAATGGCATTACAAGAATGTTTATCATGCACTTAATAATGCTCAAAGAAATGGCTAAGCTGATGGGAATGTTGACTTGCAACTTTTTTTCATAAGTGCAATCTTCAATGTTGATGTTTTGATATTGAATGGTATTCCACACATTATGGTGATGATGATTGCTTCTCATTCAAATGCACGGTTCTTGGATTCCAACACTTTTTTCCATGTGATGCCACATGGGGAAAATAACACTAAAGTGGAAGTGTATTGATTGTTAGGTTCATCAACCTTCTTTTAATTTGATGCCAATGGACCAACTAGATGACATTGGATATAAGGTGCTTTATGTACTCAAATGATAAAAGAGAATGGTTGTTGCCATAGGAAACAAGTTTGGATCATCATATAATATTCTTGTGTACAAAAAATAACACATTTTTAGATTTACAAAGTAGCCCATGGCTACCAACACAATTCCTAATATATCTCGTAATGGGATGGAATCACTTTCTTGTTTTGACTATTATTAGTGCCCAAATTAATCCAATTTAAGAATGATGCTTTTCATACTTCTATGAAATGGATTAAGTAGCGTTAATTTTAAGGTTCTATGCCTACATAATCATGGAGTACACCTCTTATGAGTTCAACCATTTAGCTAGGAATTCTGAGAGATTATATAACTCCATACGCTCATGCATATAGTGAATTAGCTAGAATGATGAATATAACTATTTAAGATAAATTAGTTTCTATGTTACACTATGCAATATTACTGAAGGATTTCGGGTAGAATTGACATTAAGAGCTACTCATGTGATTAAATTATTACCTAATACTATCAAAGGTTTTAAAGTCTGAGTACTTTATGAAGAAAAAGTTCATGCTTCAAATCATCCTACAATAAAGTTGGACTATAAATCTAGAAAACCTATCTTACTTCAATGTAGAACAAGTGATTACTTTGAAAATTGCCAATATGATCCTAAAACATAATAAATTATAAGAACTAGTGATATTTTTTTCCAAGGAAATGGAGATGAATATACGGATCATGGAGGTTGAAGTAAGAAAAGTGGTATTTTAAGAAATTATTTTAACATGCAAATTAGTGTTACACCTAGATATGTTCAACATAGTTTAATTAAAATATAGCCTACTTTTTTATCAATAGCCTTTAAGATGATTTTTACATTTAAGTCATTAACTTGGTAGATTCCTTCTAGGTTCTGATTCTATACATTGAAAGATATTGGAGAGCCTTTTTGATACAATTAGGTTTTGTAGGTAGATGATTATGTCATGTGGGATCATGCATGAAAAAGGAATGGGATAACTTTCATAAGTATAATATCATGAATTGATCTCTTTGTCAATGGAAATTTAAAATTTACCTTCAAAATGTGCTTACAAGTTGCTTTTAACAAGTGATAATGTGTCTCCAAAATATAAAGTATTTAAAGTTGCAAAGGAATTCAAGCAACAACAAATAATTAATTTTGAGTCTTCTCCCTATTGGTCATGATGGCTATATTACACATGCTTCTTAGATTATTTGGAAAAGAGGACTTAGAAATGATCCAAATGCATCTGAAGATCTCTTTCCTACATTCGATCTTACAAATCACTTTTATATGGTGCAATTAGAAGGTTACATACTTCTTGGCCTAGAGAGCCTAGCATACGAGCTTAAAAAAAGTTTTTATGAGCTTAAATCTCCCTAGAAAATGCTACCAAAATATTATTCTTATGATGATTCTAAAATTTCTATTCTAGAAGCAACAAGGGGCCACTTCCTCTTAACTCAATGATTCTTAGATGGTGTATTGATATGCTTGATACTCTATGTTGATGGGATGTTGATTGCTAAATCTATGATGATGGTATGTTAATTGACAAAAAGACTTCAAAGGACTTGTCACTATTGAAGGAAATGTTGAGTAAGAAAACTCTACATGATAGATTTGGGAAAAAATGAAACAAAACAAACACTATTACTTATGATAGGAGTAATAAAGGCATATATTTGCCTCCAAATGAGTACATCTGAAATGTAATTCAAATTTTGATTATGCATGGTTGAAAAGAATTGAATACACCATCAAGGAAAAATGTAAGTTTGAGCATAGGTGATTGATCATAGATAATCACATGTATGCTATTGTGGTAACAAGACACTATTTGGGAGGGACTTGTGAGAAAATATATGTACTATCCCTATTAAAATTATTCTAGAACTAGTTTTATGCTATTAAAATCTCTATATGGAACTAAGGGAAAGTATATATGATAGGATAAATGATGCACCCATTTTTTAATACATGGATTCGAATTATGTTTTTGTTTGACCACAAAAACTAATTTCACTTCATACGTGCCATTTCTGCCTAGATTTAGAAATTGTCAGTTTGTATCATATTTGCACATTGTAATTTGACATTGGAATATAGATAGTGTAGGTGAGCATCCTAACTTACCGTACACTTTGAAAATCTTGTCTCTCTCTCTATATCTCCCACTCATCACAGAACCTAATGCATGAGAAATAGCTTCACTCATATGCAAAAGATGGTGATGCAATCATCACTGTTTTTCAGTACATCTGATTCAAAGAAAGGAGTATGCCATTACTGTAAGAAACCAGGTCATTACATAGCAAAATGCAAAACAAGGATTTTTACTGAGAAGAATAAAGCATCAAGTAATAGTTCTGAAGATGATCCAAAACCTAAGTCTTCAAAGGTAGATCTATATGCATGTGTTGTTGGAGGAGATGGTGGACACCTTCTAGAGATGAGATGATGCTGCAAATTCTTGCTTCACACCAGCCAAAACAGAGTTGAGGAGTGTCAAGTAGACCTCTTGAGCTTTCTAAGAAGCACAAATAATCACCCAAGTACTTTGGAATATGATCCTCAAATCATTGGATCAAAACAGATGAGTAGGAGTTTCAACTATGAACCGAAACTTGTTATTTTGGTCATTATACCTGCTCAAAGAAATGAACAGTACTCCTTGTCTGGTAATAATTGATTAAAGTAATTTTGAGCATATCTAATTAACTTGGATAGCTAACTTTTGCAAGTATTTTACTTGAAATGATGGACCATACTCAGAGAATGATGCTTAGAAAGTTAGAGATGTATCTCGACATTTTTTGGGCACTAACAATATGCAAACTAGTGAGCAATGTTTTGCTCATAACTCGAGATTGGGTAAAGAAATAAATATGAAACTTTTTAGCAAGAAAATAGACAAATATTGAATCTATAACAACTTAAAGCATTGAAAATGATCAAGTATACACTGAGAAATAGATCAGAGAAATACATTGTTCTGAGTGATACATGACAGAGTAGAAGAGTTGAGACATGAGAGAACTATATGTATTAATGTACATATATTACATTCACATTGGCAATTAATGATTGCATAATGTGAGGGCAACGATAGAGCTATGGTGTGAGCTCAATATCAACTTAAAATCCCTTTGAATATTTCTTCAAATTGGGCTGCACATACACAACTTTTGAAGTCCTCTTTTATAGCTAAAGTTGGAGCTCTTTTTGAATTTGAAAATCAAACTTCTACCAAAAGGTATCTCTAGATTTTAGGATCTCAATCTCCATCTAACTCACCAATAATTCGTGAAAAGATCCTAAGTATTCGTGATTGAAGTTATTCCTTCTATGTACTTTTAGAAGAAGTAAAAAATCTATCTTTTACAAGAGATCATTCATGTGCTAATGCATGAATGCACATAGCAGCCTTAGGATAAATGATCAAGCATTTAGGCTTGGATTAATTGCACCAACAACTCCTCGTCAAGCCTAATATTCTTGGGCTTCAATTCTTTTTAATCTCCTGCAATCCAATCATCATCTTGAACCTATTCAATTTAGTTCCATCCAAAGATTTGGTTAGCATATCTCCACATTGCAAGTTGGTTGATACATAGGACAATTGTATATCCTTGCTAAGTAGCTTCTCTCTCACATAATGATAATGCACTTCAATGTGCTTAGTCCTTGCATGATATACAAGATCTTTAGCCAAATGAAGTGAGCTAGTGTTATCTCCAAAGATCATTGGAGTATGTATGTAGCCCCAAATCTGAGTAGAATAGTTTAAACCACATTGCTTCTTGTGGTGTATTCAACTCGAGTTGATGACAATGCCACAGTTGGTTGTTTCTTTGATGACCATGAAAGCAACTTTGATCCTGCAAAAGATAAGTAGTTAGAGGTGCTCCTTCTATCATCTTTTGAGCCAACCCAATTTGCATCAGAGTATAGCTTGATATCCAAGTCACATGTGAATGGATAAAATAGCCCTTCATTGATGGTACCCTTCAAGTACTTTAAGATCCTTTTGGCAACTTCCATGTGAGGTTTTCTTGGTGTATGCATGAATTGAATCAATGTGCTTACTCCATAGCATAGGTCCACTCTTGTTAGGGTTGCATAATTGAGACTCCCAACAAGAATTTGATAACCTGTAATGTCTTCAAGTAGCTCTCCTTCATGAGTATTGAGTTTGTGCTTCAATTCCATGGGTGTACCTGCAATTTTTGAATTTTTCATCTTGAACTTAACTAGCATATCATGGATATACTTCCTCTGAGTAATGAAAACACTAGAATCTGTATAAACAATCTCTAAACCAAGAAAATATGTAAGCAATCCAAGATCATTGATCTTGAACTCTTCCTTCATTTGAGTTTTGATCTTCTTGATGCCACTGACATCATTCCCTATAATAATGATATCATCCATATAAACACATAGAAGGCCTATTCAGGAAATTTGGGAATTATTCAAGTCCCATTTATATTACTTATTATGTTAATTTCTCACGTTTGAGCCCAGCCTTGATACCCCATTTATAATAAAATTATCCTTAATGTTAAAGTGTCAGTTTAATATACTCCAATCAAGAGATAATAACATGTTGTGGTGTGTGAATGAGTCAAAAACTAAAACATTAGGACACAAAGAATTGTCTCAAAATCCTGTGTAATTCCCATTTTTCTTGAATAGGCCTTATAGGTAAATAACTTCTGAATTACTCTTCTTAATGAACAATGAAGAATCTACCTTGCTTGCAATAAAACCTTGGTCCTGCAAGTATGTGACAAGCCTATGGTTCCAAGCTCTAGGAGCTTTCTTTAAACCATACAATGCTTTCCTTAATTTACCTACATAATCACGTTTGTGTTTGTCTTCATAACCTGGTGTTTGAGCCATGTAGACCTCTTCAGAGATCCATCCATTAAGGAATGCATTTTTAACATATAATTGGTAGCTATTCCAATCCTTTGAAGCAACAATACTTACTAAAACTCTGATAGTTGACATCTTTGCTACAGGTGAGAAGGTCTCCTCATAATCCACTCCATGGGTTTGAGAAAGCCCCTTTGTTACCAGCCCTGCTTTATACCTGTTGATTGTCCCATTTGAATTCTTTTTTACTTTGTGAATCCACCTGGATCCTATTACCTTGATGAATGGTTTTTTTGGGAACCAAATCCCATGTACTATTCTCTTGAAGTGCTTCAATTTCTTCCTGCCTAGCTTTTCTCCATTCTTCTTTCTTGTTGGCTTCTTCAAAGGAAGAAGATTCCTCTGGCATAGAATCTTTAGCCATGTATATAGAATGCTTGGTGACTAGTGATGTGTCATAGCCATATCGTATAAGTTTCTTGCTCTCCCTTTGAGATCTCTGAGTGCTTGTGATTGGATGACTTTGGAATGTCTTCCAATTGTTTAAACTTTGTCTTGCCCCTGGACTTCCAAGCTTTGAAATCAATTTGTTCTTCATCTTTTGAGTTGACATCCTCTAACATATGTGGTTCTTCTTGATTTAGATTTGGAAAATCATTTTCCAAATCATAAGGTAGCTTTATTTTCCTGCAATCATCTTCAAACCAGGAGTTATTTTCATCAAATACCACATCCCTACTAACTGTAAATCCTTTGTTAGTGGGATTATATATTCTATATCCTTTCTAATTTGTTCATAGCCAATGAATATTCATCTTTTAGGTTTTGGATCAAGCTTTTTCCTAATCTGTGAGGGTATATGTGCATAAGCAATGCACCCAAAGATGATACAATGATATAAAGAAGGTCCCCTACCATTCCATGCCTCATAAGGTGTCATTCCATCAAGAGACTTGGATGGAATCATAGTGATTAGGTAAGTGGCTATGGAAAGAGCCTCTACCTATAAGTAATTAGGAAGTTTTTTCTCATTCAACATTGATCTTGCAACCTCTACTATTAGTCTATTTCTTCTCTTCGCCACTCCATTTTGTTCAGGAGTGTATCTTGTTGTAATGTCTCTCTTGAACGTGAGATTGATGGCTCTCTGCTAGGATCCCTTGAACGTGAGATTGATGGCTCTCTGCTAGGATCCCACACATCTATGTTCGGTTGCCTATGTGATTTGAAAAATTGGCATGCTTCACACTTGTAAATCATGTGTTGCTTGGGCACATTTGGAATGCCAAGCACACTCTGATCCCTGCATATTTGCTTTAATGTCCTTTCACCTATATGACCTAGTCTCTTATGCCATATCTCCAATTCAGATAGGGTTTGATGTTTGTAATTGAAGAGAGCAATAGTCCTTGTATCTTCAATTTCAAATGTAAAAATTCTACCAAATTTCTCACCTTTTGCAATCGTCTTGAAACCTTGCTGAGGGTCCTCCACATATGCTCCATGCCTTGTGAATCTAACGTGTAAGCCCTTCTCAACAATCTGTCCAACACTGATTAGGTCTTTTATTATTATTATTGGCACATACAATATCCTACTTAGAAGATTCATGTTACCATCAAATGCTTTAACCTTTCCAATCTTCTTTATAGAGTGCCTAGTATCATCACTTGTCTAGACTTCATGCTTTCCTTTGGGTTCTTCAAGATCAGACAACAATGCGACATTGCCTGCTACATGATTGGAGCAACCAAAATCAATATAGAATAGGTACTCATCATCTTTACCTTGCTTGGTTGTCATATTCATGAGTAGTCAGGAATCCTCTTGATCATCTGTATAGTTCTTGTAGTCTCTTCTTCCTCTGGAGCCTCCTTGATAGTTGTTGTTGTAGCCTTCACTGTAATTGTGATGGCAGTTGTTTCCTCCATTATTGAACCTACCTCTTGATTGTCCATAGCCTCCTCTATGGAAGCCTCTTCCTCTCTGATTCTTTGTGTTCCTGAAGCATTCATCTGTGATATGATTGGTCAAGCCATAAATGTTGCAAGGCGAAGAGTTGTATGGTCTCCCCTTGCCTTGTTTTGCTCCTCTGCCCCTTCCTCTAGTACCTTTTCCTCTACCTGTGAAATTCACTTGAGAGGTACTTGCCTCTTCTTCATTCCTCTTACCTTTGCCTTTATCTTTACTCTTATTTTTATCTGTGTCAAGGGTAGAAGATTGATTACCTCTAGAATTATCTCCATTCTTGTTGAGCTTTGTCTCATGTGTGAAGAGTTGCCCCATCAATATATTGAGGTCAGGTATCTGCATGTCCATATATAGGTCCATTGCTGTGGTAAAGGACTCCCATTTGTCATCAGCCTTGATGCCGTTTATGATTTGCCTTCCTATCTTCTCCTCTTCTATTTCTTCTCCAATACTCCCAAGTTGATCAGCTACATCCTTCATCTTGGTCACATAGTCAGCTACACTTTGCTTTGGTTGCTTCTTCAAGGTTGTGAATTCCATCAAAGCTGGTTCTTCCTAGCCCTTGTATTTGATGAGAAGTATGAAGATAGTACTTCCCAAGTCTCTTGGGAATTCTTGCAATTTGCTAAAGGACTCCCATTTGTCATCAGCCTTGATGCCGTTTATGATTTGCCTTCCTATCTTCTCCTCTTCTATTTCTTCTCCAATACTCCCAAGTTGATCAGCTACATCCTTCATCTTGGTCACATAGTCAGCTACACTTTGCTTTGGTTGCTTCTTCAAGGTTGTGAATTCCATCAAAGCTGGTTCTTCCTAGCCCTTGTATTTGATGAGAAGTATGAAGATAGTACTTCCCAAGTCTCTTGGGAATTCTTGAAATAAATATGAAACTTTGTAGGAAGAAAAATAGATAGTGTAATGAATCGATACCAACTTAAATGATTGAAAATGATCAAGTATACACTGAGAAATAAATAAGAGAAATACACGGTTCTGAGTGATACATGACAGAGTAGAAGAGTTGAGATATGAGAGAAATATATGAATTAATGCACATAGATTACATTGACATTGGAAATGAATGATTGCACAATGTGAGGGAAATGATAGAGCTATGGTGTGAGGTAAATATCAAATTAAAATCACTTTGAATATCTCTTCAAATCGGGCTGCACATATGCAACTTTTGAAGTTCTCTTTTATAGCTAATGTTGGAGCTCTTTTTGAATTTGAAATTTGAACTTCTACCAAAAGGTATCTCTAGATTTTAGGATCTCAATCTCCATCTACCTCACCAATAATTCGTGAAAAGATTCTCCTAAATATTCGTGATTGAAGTTATTCCTTTTATCTACTTTTACAAGAAGTAAAAAATCTATCTTTTATAAGAGATCATTCATATGCTAATACATGAATGCACATAGAAGCCTTAGGATACATGATCAAGCATTTAGGCTTTGAGTAATTGCACCAACATGTGTTACTATTGAAGAAATAGCTTTTGATAAAGCAGCATTAAATGCAATCTCAACTAGTCCTTGGATTTTTGATTCTAGATCTACTTAGAATATGATAGGTTACTAAAAGGTATTTTCTTCCCTTTATAACTCTTCAAGGCAAAGAGTGACCATTGAAGATGGTCATGATTTGGATGTAGCAGGTCTTGGAGAAGTAAACCTTAAGTCTAGAGCAAGTGGAAATTTCACAATTTCCAATGTTCTTTATGTTCCAGACATGAATAAGAATTTGCTTTCTATCTCTACTTTCTTGGGAGATGGTTATAAATTTGTTTTTAAGAAAGATTCGTGTCAGATCCTCTCACTTGATGAGGAGCATTGTCTACTTCAAGGTGAAAACAGAAGTGGCATGTTGTGTTATCCAAAATTAGTCATGCTAATGTTGCTAGGTCTGCTACACCTAAGGAGAACATGAAGTTATGGCATGTTAGATTTGGTCATATCAACTACATAGCTCTCAAGCATATCAAAGATCAAGGTATGGTGGAAAGTCTTCCTACTTTTGCTTTACTAGATGATGCAGAGTCATGTGAAGGATGTCTTGAAGGAAAGCTCCACAAACCTCCTTTCAAGAAGCATGGATGCATCACAACCACAAGGAAGTTACAGATCATACACTCATATGTGAATGGTTCAATGAGAACAAATTCTATTCAAGGTTTGAGGTACTTTGTTACTTTCATGGATGATTTCTTAAGATATTTGTGGATTTACGATCTTAAAGGGAACTCATAGGTTTTTCATACTTTCAAGAAGTTCTTAGCTATGGTTGAAAATGAAACTCAATCAAAGATCTAGATTTTCATAAGTGATAGAGGAGGAAAGTACATGTCTAAAGATTTTAAGTCTTTTCTTGAAGACAAAGATATCTCTCATCAACTCACTATTGCTTACACTCGAAAACAGAATGGTGTTATAGAGAGAAAGAATGGGATACTTACTGAGATGATGCATAGTAAGATGTCATCCAAAAATCTTTCTCTGAAGTTTTGGTTTGATGCAATATATGCAGCTAATCACATTCTCAATAGGTCTTCCACAAAAGATTTGAAGGTCATTGCACCTTATGAAGCTTATTATGGGAAGAAACCCAATGTGAGTTACTTCAAAGTATTTGGTTCCCCATCTTATGTTCTTCACATTGAGAAGAAGGATTATGGTAAGCTTGATGAAGAAGCCATTAAAGCCATCTTTATTGGTTATGCAATTGAAAGCAAATGATACAGATTCTATGTTCTAGATACAGTTGATATCCTACTCTCACACAATGCATATATTGCAAAAAATCAAGTTCATGATAAGGAAGAGATTCGAGAATTCGTAAAAGTAGATGGCAATGCATTTTCTAGAAGGAATTCGGATTCTTATATTCAACCATACAAGGGGAGTGATGAACCTTCTCAAAACCTAACAGGTGCACTTGATAAAGGTGAAGAGAGAGTCACATTACCTACATTAGTACCTAGTCTATCATCAGTACGTCTTGATGTTCCAACTTATGAAGTTAAACATTCCAGAGTTCTAGAAAAAAGAGATACTCAAGGACCAAAAAGGATTCCACCACTTTTCAAGGATACGCCAAAGTGGTTTTATGAAAACTGGAATGACAATGGTATAATGGAATACAATGGAAGAACTAGAAGTCAAAAAGGGACACAACAAGTATACCAGATAAATTTTGCAGAGCATTTTGAGATTGATAATATTTTAGCTCTTACTTCAATTGAGAATGAACCAGCTAGTGTTCAAGATGCACTACATAGTCTTGTATGGAAGAAAGCTGTGCAAGAAGGTATTGATTCTATTCAAAATCAAACATGGAAGCTTTGTGAGTTACGAAAAGGTAAGAAAGCTATTGGTGTTAAGTTGATCTTCAAAATCAAAAGAAAAGCAGATGGTACCATAGATAGATATAAAGCAAGATTAGTTGCCAAAGGTTATGCAAAGAAAAGGTATTGACTATGATGAGACTTTTGCTCCTACATCTAGAATGACAGTAGTTAGGACAATACTTTCTTTAACTACATTCTTTGGTTGGAAAGTATACCAATTAGATATCAAAATTGCATTTCTAATGGCAATCTTCATGAAGATGTTTATGTTCAGCAGCTAGAAGGTTTTGAAGAGACAAGTAAAGAGCATTTAGTGTGCAAGATTATTAAAGCTTCGTATGGACTAAAGCATGCACCAAGAGCGTGGTATGAGAAGATACATTACTAACTTCTATCTATTAGTTTTGAAAACTCAGATGATGTCCTACTCTTTATGTTAAAGCTGAGAAAGATGTTTTGATTATTTTTATCATATATGTTGATGATATGATTTTGAAAGGTCCCAAAGATTCATACCTTCAGTATTTTAAAGCACAACTTAAGCATATATTTGATGTATATGGCTTAGGTATTTTGCATTATTATCTTGTGATTGAATCCATATATAGAGATGAGTATATCTACATAAGACAACATAAATACATTGAGAAATTATTGGAAATGTTTGAGATGATAGATTCCAAGCCTATGCAGATACCTATGGATATCAATGTGTCATTATAGTCGAAAGCATATTAAAAAAGATTTGATGCTACATTATATAGTCAAGCAATTGGTTTTTGAGCTATCTATGTAATACACATTCAGACATTTGGTTTGCAGTTTCTCAAGTATCCATGTTCATGCATAGTTAGCTCAAAATTCAGTGCAAATCAATTAAGAGATATATTTGTAGACATCAAGAAGTTTTGTAGGTTATTAAACCTTGTACCATTATGACATTGAAGGGAAAATTGTTGGAAACAATTTCATATGTTCAAAACTCATCAACCAACATATGAGGTATATGCTATAGAAGCCTCTACAAGAAAAGGTGACATGCATCTTGGATAAAACAAATGTCTCTCAAAAGACCCATCCAGGTTCAAAAACCATGGTAGGCATTGACACAATAGAGGCAAAATCGAGTGTGGCAATATTTTTTGCGTGTTGTTTTTCTAAAAACATATCGAGGGCACTGTGGATTGCTAGATCTAATGATAATTATTTTTTTGCATACGATTGTAGCTTTTCTAGAAAAGCCCATCATGAGAGCATGAAGATACTACATAAGGATGGCATTACTCATTGTATAATCATCTTCTCAAGGAGCTAAATCACTAGCTCAACACAAGATTGATAAGGATCTTTGGAGGTCCTCTCTTAGAGAAAGTGTTCAACATTTGGAGGAGGTGTGCTCTACTCTTGGAATATCTGGAGGAGTTTGTCTCAACCAACATACTATGAGTAACAAGTCTACATTTTCTCACTTGTTCATTCACTAGTTTCTGATTTAGGGATAATTAGAATTCGGGTTTGCTGTAAAACAACTCTAAATTATTCATATTCTCCATAGTCTCTCTCCCAATCTCTCTCTCTCTCTCTCACACACACACACACACACAAAGACACTCTTCATGCCTCTTAAGAACACAATTTCTTGTATCTAGTTTCTATTTCTACCTAGATTTAGAAACTGTTAGTTTGTATCATATTCACACATTGTAATTTAACATTCGAATATAGATAGTGTAGCTGAGCATCCTAGCTAGCATGCACTTTGAAAATCTTGTCTATCTCTCTCTATCTCTCACTCATCATTTTTTTAGTATTAAGGTGTGTATGCTAAGGTTCATGTTGTGGGAAGATCCTGTAAACCCATATTTAATATTGTTATTGATGCCCTCCCACTTCCAACATGACTTTCTTAGAACATAAAATAAGAAATCTTGCTTATTTCATTCATGATTTTTTCTCTCAAAAAATATTCAGGTCTCTTCCTCATAGAGCTTATGCATCTCTTGGATATAGATTTTCTAAGATATTGAATTGACAAGAAAATCTCTTTTATGAGGATTTAAGTAAAATAAAGTTATTTTGAAACTCTCCTAAGGGAATTACGTATCTTTTCAGTGCCGCATGAGTTTTGTTAGATAGCATTGGCATAGGAGAATTTTTGGGATCACTAACACCATTGAAATTAGTTCATAAGTTTGGCTCAAGTTATGGGGTGATAACTACAAGGGAGACTCCATTAAAGAAACTTTTCTAGCTGAAGAATGAAGTCAATAAAGGTGACTTGCATCTACAAAAAGTCTTGCTTAGGTTTCCAATATCGTTAGATACAAAGAGGAGATCAAGGTAAAGAGGCCTAAGATATACTTCAAAGAGTCGTGGGTAGGCAAAGTAGACAAACTGATTAAATAAGTGTGTGACAAACTGACTAAAGAAGTGTGTAGACTTCTAAAGAGTTACTCCCTACATGATAAACAACAATGGTTTCATATGTTCTTTGAATGAGGATAATTATGCTTTGATTTTCAATCACTTCAATCAACCTCTTGGGACGTATACTCCTGTTTCTTCCCATAGGCACAAGTGCATGGTCACCATCTCAAGTATCAAATCCAAAAAGAAATCCAAATTAAAACTATGCATTTCCTCGACTCTTTCGTGATTGGCTAGGAAATCCTTGAGGCAATTGATTTGTTAAGCCCTCTGCTCAATGGTCTCACTAAAAATTTTTTCAAAACCTTTAAGGATGTGTTGGCGATCCCTCTTTGTTTAATGTGGTGCAAGGAATCTTGGCTATGTTGTGTTATCGAGATGCTTGAATGAAGGAGTAATTAAGCTCATCCACAAGAAAAATAGTAATAATAGAAATGAAAAATGGCATTCAATCAGCATGCTTCAAATGTTCTACAAGGTCTTTGCCAAAAAACTTGTGAGCAAAATTATGGGGCATCACATTTTTTGGATCAAATTAAGATTAGAAAGGCTAGTTATAGGTAGATCCATCCTTGAAGTCATCATTTTTGTTTTGGAGGGAAGGAGTCTTCCCAAAGCACTCTCTTCCTTAAGATATATTTCAAAAATCTTATGATAGATTGGAATGGGATTTCATCCTTAAATCCCTTAAAGGATGTTGGATTTAGCCATAGATTTTAAACAATGATTTCCATGCTGCTGTAAAACACCTTCACTTGGATAAAATTTAATGAAAGCTCTCTCCTTCTATGTACTTAACTACCTATCAGACAAGGATGTCCACTTCTCGTGTCGCTTTTTGCCATCAATGCTAATGGTCTAAGCTCCATGATTGATAATCTAATACAAGTAGGGCATATTTAAGGTCTGTCTCTCTTCCTTGTATCAAGGACCCCTTGGTTCTAACACTCTTCATTGATGAAAAAAATGTTTTTCTGTAGAATGATTTTGCATGTGTCTCTAGCTTCTAGCTCCACCTTGACATTTTTTGGGAAGCCTTTGGTTCTAGAATAAACCACTCTAAAATGGCCTACATGTCCCTTATTAAGTATGCTCCCATAGTTTTTTCTGGATCAAGGATGTCAGGACCTCCCCAAAAGTCAACTATTTTGTATATTGGCCATGCCGGTAGTCTTTGATGTCTTGTTGGGACAAAGATAGGATTGGGTGCTTGGCAAGATTGATAACAAACTTGGTTATCGTATGGAATGAAACTTAATGTGGTTGTTTATTTGATGTTGATCAACATGTTCCTTATCTCCTCTATCATCTACTTCTTGGATTGTTAGAGGCCTAATAATAAGGAGGTGTCCAAGTTGGAAGGAATTTGGTGAAGTTTTTTTTTTTTTGGACAAGATGTTCCAGAAAAGAGATGTGTTGAAGATCAAATGTGAAATCTATTGTAGCTCAAAGGGCACTAGAGGCTTGTGTATTTTTGAAAATTGTGATTAAAAAACAATGATATCCTTGCTCTCATCCATCTCTTAATATGGAGAAATCTCAGCTTGATAATCTCCTTTTCTCTCCCTTCTTGGTGATTCTTAAAGGCTCAATCATCCTATGCTCCTTATGGAATGGATGGAACAAAATGAAATCCTTTTCACCATTAATAATGATTGGAAGTAAGTCATTTGCATGAGATAGAATGATTCTGTTTGGTTCACTATTTTTAGTATTAAAATTGTTCAGTCTTAGAACCACTAAAGCGCAAAGAGACTTCAGACAAAAGATTTCTGCATGTGAAAGCACCTCTAGAGAAAGAAAGAAGTCAGGATCAGATTTGAGGACATTAATTTAATATGCAAGGTAGACTTCAAAGACTAGTGTCTTTTAAGGCACATAATCAATGATTGGGATGAAGCAAGTATGAGCTCTTGATTGACTACGCCTCCTCCCTTGCTTTAGAGGTATGAGATGCCATAATGGCAACAAAATGGAGGAGACTTCTACAATCAAAAGAAATCTAGAATACCATTGTGCTCATAATAAGAAGTGGTGTTTGAATTATCTTGAATTAGATCGGAGTTTAAGTTCAAGGGCATGTGAGAATGCCTTATCAAGAATTAAAATTTGGTACTTATCTGGAAAATTCTTTGCATGAGCATTTAGAACAATTTAAAAACCAATAAGATTTGTGGCGCACCCTCGTGATGTAAGTGTTGCACTAGTGGAAGAGAAGAGTTGGGCCACCTCCTCTTTTCCTACCCTAAGAGTGTTCAATGTTAGAGTGCCTCAACAAGCTTCGAGTGCTACCCCTTCAAGTTAAATGGAAGCAAGCTCTGCTTGGCAAAGCAGTTGGTTGCTTATCTACTCTATGGAATGATTTATTGATATATTTAGGTAGTGATGTGTGGTGAACACAGTAGGACCACCAGGGCACTTTTTTCCCTCTTTAGGAGGTTTTGTTCGCCCGGTTTGTATATATGCCTATTATCCTAACCGATACTTATCTTTGTACATTCTAGTGGTATTACATTCATTATTGTGTGTTGTGCTCCAAGCTTCTTCTTCTTCCTTATGCTGTTCATGTGCTCTTGTAGACCTTGAACTCCAACAATTGGTAATAGCAGTTTGTTGCTTCATCTAGGGCATCATCGACACCTCTCTAGTCATAGTCTCAAAATCGCACAAATTTTTTTGGCATACTCAAGGTGATTAGAAGATTAAAACAACGCTGCTGTTGTGGTAAATCACGATTTGAACTCGTTTCGACCTCTGAACATACTATCAGAGTGCTTGTGTAGGCTATTTGGTCTTTTGTGCCAAAGACATATACAAGTTTTGATTTACCGATATAAGCATCTCAAAGTTTGCTACATGTTTAGCATGCAACCAAACGTATTACCTCGCAATGCAGTTTGTTCACTTCACTTGAGCCTGCCCCTACACGGAATACTATCACATGTGCCAACAACTCCTCTTATCCTATCATGGGAGTTGGTAAGATAATTCTGAATACGACTGATGGTAGTTCTTTTACATTGTCAGATGCTTTATTTGTGCTAGGGATCAAGAAAAATCTGTTATAAGTTTTTTGCATTAGCCAAGATTGGCTTGGTTGTGAAATTTGTTGATGAAAGATGTGCAATTCATGATCTGTCAAAGGGCGATGTGATTATTGCTTTTGCTATTTTTTATTTTGGGTTGTATAAGCTCATTGATTATGAAAAATCTATGAATGATTCAACATGTGCAGTACACCTATGTCAAGATGCAAAGTTTTGCCATGCACGCTTTGGTCATTTGAGTTTTGCTAGTTTGCTATGCTTGTAGAAATCTGAAATGTTGTCCTCTTTGCCCGAAGTTGAGGCACCTAGTAAACATGTTTGTGAAGGCTGCATTTTGGGCAAAATACAGTGTTTCCTCCTTTCCAAAAGATTGTTCAGTTCGAGCTACTAAAAAATTGCAACTTGTTCACAGTGATGTCTGTGGTCCTATGCAGACACCCTCTTTTGGAAATTATCTTTACTTTATGACTTTCATTGATGATTTTTCCAGGCATGCATGGGTATATCCATTGAAAGCAAAGTCCAAAGAATTTATGTGCTTCAAACAGTTTTTCGGTTTTGGTTGAAAATCTATCAGCATGTAAAATGGGCACCCTCCGTTTTGATCCAGGGGGGGAATATATGTCTTCTGACTTTAATGCATTTCTAGCTGAATGTGGGATAAAACATCAGTGTACAGTGCCGTATGCACCTGAATAGAATGGAGTTGCTGAATGGAAGAACAGGTCACTCATGGAGCTGGCGAGGTGTATGGTCAAGAGTCAGGCTTTAACCACATAGTTTTTTGGCTTGAGGCTATTATGTGTGCAACATATGTACTTAACAGGTGTCCCTATCAATCCATATGAGGCTTGGCATGGTCGCATGCCATCTGTTTCTCATCTGCATGTTTTTGGTTGTCTGGCATATGCATTAGTGCCTGAACAACATCGTAGCTAAAACAAAGGCTATTGTCTGTATCATCCATAGATTAAATGCATTTTGGTTAGGCGTGATGTTGTTTTGTGGAAGATGCTATTCAGCCATTACTTCATGTACCAAGGAGACATCTATTAGCTCCAAAGACGTGTATGATACTTTGTTGCCTCTTTTTATAGGTGGACAATTTAGTGTTGGTCCTAATGAGGCAACTTGTCAGCCTTTATAGGTTTCATGTGATGATGTAGATCATTCTATTTGTGATGCACATCTACATGATACACTTGTTGATGAGAGTGTTGATATTGAGGAGGCAAAAATTATGCCAAAATGGTTGGTGCAAACTTTTGCATGAAAACAAATTAGATGCACCTCTGTCATATCGTACTCAATCAGGATCTCATAGTGCCTCTTTGCATCAGATTGCTATGCTATGGTTGCCTCTAGTCTCTTTGATGAGAATGAGCCTGTTTCATTTGATGAATCACAAAATTCTAAAAATGGATGGTTGCTATGCAATCAGAATATGATGCTATCATGAAAAAATGGTACCTGGTCTTTATGTGACTTGCCTCCTGCAAGAAGGCCATTGGCACTAAGTGGGTATACAAGCTGAAGCAAGAAAGAGGCATTGATTTTGATGAGACCTTTGCACCTAACATGCCGCATGACTACTGTTTGTAGCATCTGTGCACTTGCAGCTGATCATGGTTGGAATGTACATCAGTTGGATATTAAAAACTGCATTTTGAATGGTGACTTGCATGAAGAAGTGTATGTTTTTTAGCCGTGTGGCTTTGTACAGAAAGGGCATGAAAAACAAGTGTGTAGGTTAAAGAAGGCATTATATGGTTTAAAGCAAGACACCACATGCGTGATATGAAAAGATACATGCCTATTTGCTTGCACATGGTTTTAAGAAAAAGTCTAGCTGAGAGCACCTTATATGTTAAGCGTGAAAATGATATGCTTCTGATCATTGTTGTTTATGTTGATGACATGTTGCTCACTAGTCCTCATGAGAAGCATATTTCTGATTTTAAGGCTGATTGGCATGCCTCATTTGAGATGTATGATTTGGGGCATTCACATCATTATTTGGGCATTGAGTTTATGCAAGTTGATGGCGGAATAGCTTTGTGTCAAACGAAATATATTGACACTTTATTGCAATATTTTGGCCTTGAAGACTGCAAATCTATTACCACTCCTATGGAGACATGTTTATGGTTGAGTCTTCATGATGTTGGAGATGCATTTGATGTTGTTATCTATTAGCAAGCTATTGGATGCTTGATTTATTTATGCATTACTTAGACAGATATTCGGTTTACTGTCTCACAGATGAGCAAGTTTATGCATTGCGGAGGTGTCAAGCATCAGTAGGTGGTCAAGCGTATCTTTCACTAATTGAGTGGTACCTGGCTACTTGGATTGTTTTATCCCAAGGGGGGATCACTACCACTAGATTTACATGTGTTTTCTGACTTTGACTAGGCTAGTTGCTATGACACTCATGTGTCCACTAGTGGCTTTTGCTTCATGCTTGGTAGCTCATGTATATCTTGGTTGAGCAAGAAGCAACCTACTATGGCCACTTCGAGTTGTGAGGCTGAGGATAGGGTAGATTTCATAATGATTGTTGAGTGTGTGGCTCAGATGGCTTATGGCTGATTTGGGTGATGGTTAGTCTTCTACCACCACCATATTCACTGACAGTCAGAGTGCATTGGTAGTTGTGAGGAACCCTATGTTCCATGCTTGCACTAAGCACGTGAGGTGTATTATCATTATGTCAAGGAGAGGTTCTTTGCTGGAGAGATCTGCTTGGCATATGTGCCCACACAAGAGAACTTTGCAAATCTTTTCACGAAGGCTCTGCCTAGGAGAAGTTTGAAGCTTTCCGCAAAGCTTTGGGCTTACTTCCTTTAGTGGATTGATTCCACATATCTTGGTACTTCCTTATACACGAGTGTAAGCTCCTTGTTCACTGCATCACTCCCAGGGGGGAATTTGTTGATATATTTAAGTAGTGATTTGTGTGAACGCACTAGGACCACCGGGGCAATTTTTTCCCTCTTTAGAAGGTTTTTTCCCCTAGCTTGTATATACGCCTATTGCCCTAATGGGTACTTATGTTTGTACATTCTAGTGGTAATACATTCAGTATTGTGTGTTGTGCTCCAAGCTTCTTTTTCTTACCTTCTGCTGTTTGCGTGCTTCTGTAGACCTCAAACTCCAACATGGAATGCCATTAGAACCAAAGTGCTTTACAAAATTTGGAAGGAAAGATGTGTGGTTAAATTTCACAAGCCTCCTAGAGAATGGCCGATTGAAAAACCCCTCATCTATCTAGGTAGAAGGATCCATAATTGTAAGAAATCCCCCCTCCCCATTTAGGACCATAGCGTGTATGGTCCTAAATGGGGAGGGGATTTCTTACAATTATGGATCCTTTGAAAAAAAGTGGGTCGCCCACATAGGGGATGAAAAGTTTAAACCTCCTTTGTAATTTTTCTAGACTTCTTGTATCATTCCTGCTCTTAATTTCAATTCCATTTTGAAAGAAAAATTTTGGCTCGAATTAAAATACTTTTCATTCTTCCATCTTACTCATGAATTGAAGCAAGTAAACAATGTGAAGTTCTCATGGAAAAATGCTTTCACAATTGGTGAAAAGTCCATTCAAAGAACCAAGTGATTGAGGACAAAGAACCTATATGTGGAAAAAATAGAATAAAAGGCTAAGGGTTCAAATCTTCATGAACTTGCACTTAGGAAAGTACCTTGGAAAGGTGGATCATTCAATCCTACAATCTTCTAAAGCTAGTTTCAATCCCACTGTTAGATCTTAGTATAAGTAGTGAGACTACCATACTTCAAGATTAAGCTCACACAACTAGTGAATAAAAGAGTATTTAGGCTAAGGGTGGATGGGATTATTCTTGCAATTCAAGTTTTTATGATTGAGATGAAAAATTGAATTATAAATGCTCAATTGGAAAAGAGACAACCTTCTATACACTTTTCCATTATAGTTTTGGGGGCTTCTTTTAAGAAATAATTAAAAGAAAAAGAAATTCAATTCCCTTTTTTAGCAAACTCATCGTTTTTAGGTTAGGTCCTTCAAACAACCTCAAAACTTACTAGCCATGATCATTACTAAATCTAGTGGTCAAGTTCACTATCTATTGTTAGTTAATTTACCTTAAAAAATCAATAGATGTTCATGCTTTTCAAACAAAATCATAGAGCATGACTTTTGGGTATCCTTATATGTACAAGAATTCATATTATCTACCAATATGTGCCCATGCAAAGCAACCATTTATGTTCATACCATTATTCATACCCTTGAAGAGATATTCAAGTAGTATGCTTTCTTAGAAGAATGGAGAAATAAAATTTTCATGTCAAAGGCAAGCACCAAATTTTATGGGTATTAACATGTATGCACTTATGAGTGAGTTCTCTTGAGAGAAAATACATTTGCTATATCTTATGTTCATTTGATGCATATCGATCCAAGGAATCATGCATGTCGAAGAAATAGGCTCTCTCTTAAAAGAATCAACCTTGCATTAAAGGATCATAAGAAAAATCCTTATCCTAAGAATCAATCACAATAGTCTATCATTTGCTCCAATTATGAGATTGGATCTAGTTGAAATTGCACGCTAAATAGATGGAAGTCATGCTATCATTTGTGATTCTTGTTTCAAGAATTCAGATCATAGTCAGTGATGAATATCCCTCAAGTCCTCTTGAATCTTCATTTGGGGATGAAGGTAAAAAATTTTGATAACTCTCTTGCTACTTAGTTATTTTGCAGAGAAAAATAGGATGTAATAGAGAAATACTAGGCTGAAGTACTAATGAAGTGATGGGGCACATACGTGCTCCTCCTTCAGCTACATGCAAGTATATGTCTTCACCATGTGCATGGGTGCTTCTTAATCTGAAAAAGGCCACATGGGGTGCCTTTGATTATGGCCCCATTAAAGGGGAGGCTCACATTGCTTGTGGGTCATAGAAGGATATAATCTTTTGTAGAGATACATGCTTAAGAAATTTATGCATGCAAAATATTTTGTGATTGTTCTTCTCCATAGCTCCACAAGGACCAAGACTAATGTTATACTAGTTTGACAAATTACTTTCACCAAGTGAGAGATGAGTTGCAATTCTCCTCCCAACCATCTTTTGTGTGAGCATGTACATACGTAAGCACAAACAAACAAGTGTCATAGTCTTTTGTACTCCATTCACACTAGGTGTCCAAGTCCATTTAATTCCACTATGTGGTAAGCTTGCAATGTGTCGCAATTTGCTTGAGTTTAAATCAAGTAAACACAAGCAAAAGAAGTGTCCTAGTCTTTTGGAATCATAGTAGGTGTCCCAAGTTCACTTAATTCCACCATATGGTAAGTCTATAATGTGTCTCAATTTGCTCTAGTTAAATCAAGTTAGCTTGAGATGGATGCTTCTAGAGGGATCTCAAGATACTTTTGCAAAACACTCTCCCATGCACTCATGGGCATTGAACCTAAGACCTCTTCTTTCTCATCCATGAGACAAAACCATTAGGCTAAGTTTTTTTACTTGTTTGGAACTCTAAAGAAATATAGTGCTTCCTCGATCTTAACCTTTGCCAAACTAATTAACAATGATTGGGTGCATGGAAGTGAGTGCACTAGGGATGGTTAGGGCCTAAGTGCCTTCTTAAAGAGCCAAGACCTACAACACAGAAAATAAGAAATCCCTTATCAAAAGACTCTTTTTTACCATTATTTAATGTAGGAACTTCTTTTTAAGTGATTCTTGTGCTTAAAGTGTGAAGATTTGAGCTTCAAAACATGGTTTCACAAGTCTTTTCAATAAATTCCACAATGTTTTGATTGAAGAGAAACCTCACCAAAATGACTCTTTTGGTAGTCTTTTTCACACATAAAAACCAATGGGAATCATAGGAGATATGTATTTGAACACATAACGTACAAGAATACCTGGCAAAAATAACATCAGGAAGGAGAAAGATGAGAAAGAAAAGATGCCCTTAGAAACTTCAAGATCAAAGGATTTCCCTTGATTATCAAAGTGAAATGATTCAAAAGATCCTAACTAGGTCATTTTTATTATTTTTATTGATTTTTACAATGACGTTGCTCTTTTTACATGGATCTTGGCCCAAAACATGGCCAAAGTTTACATTTCTACTCTGAAATGCAAAAAAATTGTGAGAAGAAAATTTAATACATGCTCTTAAAAGGCGTGGCTATCAAATTATAAGAATTTGGCTTTTCAAGGTGGATTACACATAGAATTCACTAGCTCCACATTTATTGATTTACATATCTCACTACTAACCCTTCCCTTTTTACATACGTGGTATCTAGGATACGCTTTGGAAGTCCAAGTATAAATTCTATCTTTTTGTGCTTCACAAAAGAGTAGACTTGTTGCTCATAGAAAATTGGCTCTTAGATCTTGGTGGTTAGATGATCCATGTTGGAGGAGCCACTGGTTTTTTGCTACCAAGAATCATGAAAAAATTATTGAGATTACCTTATTGATCTCTTTTCTCAGTTTAAAAGGAGATGATTATAGAGCTCTACCCTTTGGGTGGGAATTCCCCTTAAGAGAGGTTTCAAATAACCCACAAATAAGATTTCATAGGTGGAGGACTATGTGCACACTTGAGTTTGAACATGCAAAGGATGCCCCCATGCGAGCTCCTCTATCCTTATTGCTTGATAGAAGAATATGAGTCCTTATCTTCTTTTTATAGGGCTTCTCAACCATTGATCCCTCACCATGTGGGATAATTCCCTCTCTTTTTGTGAAAGATGCAACTCCATGACATTTTGGATATCCGAGATATGCAAAAGAAACCTTATGGAAGCCATGGATAGCCATGTGTACCACGATAGGAAGTTTTCTTGCTCGTTTCTCTTGAAATGTATTGGATATCAAATGATATTTTTAATATATTCATTGTAGGTGTGGCACACAACTTACATGGATTTTTGAACACCACGTATGCAACCCAACTTTTTCAAACTCAGTCAGACAGTTTGAAGAGCTTCTCTTGCTCTTTATTAGGAAAATTTGAGAGCTTATGAAGCTAATTTTCACCATCCTTTGAACCTCAATCTCTTCTAAAATAATTAAAGGATTAGTTTAAAGGGATTATTAGTTTTTCTTTTCGTTATAAGGAGAAACCTTGAAGCCAATTTAGTCATTTAAAGATAAGAAACAAAGCAAGTAGAGCGTGTTCATTCTCTTACATGCAAGTAAGCATCAAATCTATATGTTTCCCACATTCAATGGAGAAGATGCATGAGAAGAGGTAAATCCATACATGAACAAGGAACATGCAGGATACATCATTTTCTGGAGGTCCAAAAGAAGCTGCAAGCAAAGGATTGGCTCCCCCAAATGGGAAAGGAAGGGTGAAGCTTGAAAATGAGCTAAGTATTTTTAAAGTTATGCTTGAATTTCACATCTGTTTGCCATAGTACATAGAATTCCCATTGCATCATGTGTTACTACTTCAATGGTTGAAGATAATATATTTTAAGCTATGAATATGAAAACACACATGCTTTGAGAGGAAAGGAAAGCACTTCAAGCACTTGCATGCATTGTTGCAGGGAAGAGAAAGAATGTATGTGCATTGACTTTTGGAAACTTTAAGGTTTTCCTTTGTGTGAATCTCAAGCTTCTCCTCATTAGAAACACTTTAAATGCACAAGATTAGGTGCATGGGCATGATTATGCATGAAAAGGATCTCATGTACCATGTTTCTGCACTACGATGGATCACAAGAACATGTAGTGCATGAATGCTAAACATTTTGGAAGTAAATGATTGCTTGAATTATTGATGTAAGGCAAATACATATTCATTTATATGAATAATATTCATTTCTTATTTTCTTATCAATGGAAAAAGTCCTCAATAGATAGTTCACTTATAATAAAAGCAAGACCTTTGGGAAAAACAAAAGCTAGGGTATTTGCAAAATCATAGGATTTAGATTTTTCAACCTACATACTAGAGATTTCTTCTCAAGTTATACTTAAACTTAATGTAAAGTTTACATTAAGCAATGAGCATGTCTTGCTGATTAAGGTAGTAAGTGAAATCCTTCCTAAAATAAATAAATTGGAAGTGTCATTTGGATGAAGTCCCTTGCCATACACATGGTATGGAAACGATAAATACTTGAAGTGGAAGGCTCCCATTACAATATAATATCAGCCCAAATCCATGTATACGTGAAATAATGAGCACTTGAATATATCTATGAGCACCTGATTTAGAAAATTTCTCGGTGTACAACTTTTTTGAAATGGGAAAAATGACATATATGTAGTAGCATATAGAACCTAGCATCTTTAATGATACTTCTAAGTATAATAGAGATACTTAGAGATGGTTCCAAAACAAGATTTCAAATGAGATGTCTTAAGTAGATGGAAATTTATACTTCACCAATGCAATATACTTGTAATTTAAGTTTCAAAGAAGCCAGTAGATAGGGATTGTGCCATTTTACCAATTAAAGTATGAAATTCTAATTAGAATTCAAGTGGCTATGATTGAATGTTTGAGTACACTCTCATGAGGATTTTGAGCCTATTCTTTGTGTTATAGTGGATTAGTCTAAGTTTAAACTATCAATGATCAAGCCACATTCTTAACCAATCCACTTTCTTACTTGATTATTAACCTTTCTTATCGTATATTTCGACACAAAAATCATAAGATTTATTTATTAGCTTATCTATTTTGAGATGTACCTTTATTCTTTTAGCAATAAACATTTGATATATTTCTACTACAATTTGAAACATCATCTCGCCATTATAAGGGTTAAAAAATATTTTTGAGTGATCAAAGAGTTACACTATGTAGAGTGTGACATATCTAGTCAATTAGAGATAAAATAATTATTCATTAGAACAACAGGTTTTATGTGAGTGTTTCTTGTGCTTTCGATGTGTCCCAGATTTTGGGCCTTTTTTTCTTGCAATATAATTTTTCCAAATGTCTTGAATTTCCATAAAAGTTATGATTATTAGACATCTGGAAAGGTTCCCTAGACCTCATAGTTGTCTTTTGACTTGCTTGTGTTGGATTGAGACTCGTGTAGGAGTAGAAGTCTTGTAACTTCTTCACATGTGAGAGCTTGTCCTCCATTATAGATAATTCTTAAGCTAGGCCCATTACTTTGATCATTGAATCGTTTGGTTGAATAGCAACGGATGATTAAATCCTAAAGCAACGACAAAGCTTCTTGGGTTACTTTAACATTCAAAAGTAGTGTCTGCTTTCTCTCACTAGTCTCCCCAAGTGGATAAAGATTCACTTAATCACACCCATTTTCTCTATTTCCATTTACTCCTAAAAGCTCGAATCTTGTGTGCTCTTTATGGAAAGGGTGGAACAAAATGAAACCGTTCTCCACCATTTGTAATGATTGGAAGTGTGTTGCAGGCATAAGATAGCATGACTCTATTTGGTTCCAAATTAACGGTGCTGAGTCTGAAAACCTCCAAAGATCTAAGAGAATATTTAATAAAGGGGTTTGAATGTGGAAATACTTCTAGAATCAAGATATAAGACATTGGATTAGGTTTGAAGATATTGAACAGATTCATGGAGTTGATTTCAAAGGCTTGTGCCTTGTAAGTCACAAAATCAATGCTTGGGATGAAGCAAAACTTGCCTCTTGTCCAAGCCTGCATAACCAAGTGGTTTGGCTCCTGGAATCTTAAGGAGGAAGTCCTAAGTTCAAGCCTTGGCTGGACATGTATCTATGAGTTCTTCACAGATGGGTGCCTCTACCTTACAAGGTTGGGTGTGTGAGTGTGTTTCCAATTCATTATACTCTATAAAAAAAAAAAAAAAAAAAAAACTTGCCTCTTGTTTGGGCAGGAACCTGCTTGAAATGTCTATGGAAGCATAGTGATATAAAAATGGAGGAGATACGGAGAATCCAAGAAAATATAGACTAATAGGAGGTTGCGTTTGGATTGGTCATGTATCAGATGTGATTTCAAGTTCAAGGGCATGTGGCACTTGCTTATGAAGAACAAACAAGTGGTCCCTATTCTTCTCCATAGAGGGTGGTTATAAATCAATATCAGCGAGAATAAAATTTTCAGGCATGGTGATGGTGTAAGTGATGCATTAGTGACTGAGAGGACTCAAATAAACTGTTATTTTCCTATCTTGAGAGTCTCTAGATGTGGTTGTGCCTCAACAGATTTCTAATGTTTCCTCAACAAGTTAATTGGAAGAAAGTTTTGCCTGGAAAGGTTATCAAATGTTATTCTACCTTATGGGACACCATAAGAGGTGAAATACTTTGAAGATTTGGAAAGAAATATGTGTGGTGAACTTCAACAGCCTCCATGAAAGGGCAATTGAGAACTCCCTTGTCTATCTTTGGAGAAGAATCCCTGATTGCAAGAAACCCCCTATCCCCCCTCGACAACATAGGGTGCTCATCCTAGAAAACACACATTGAAAAAAAATGGGCCCCCATATAGGGGATGAAAAAGTCATAAACCTTCTTTGTAACTATGTCCAACCTTCTTGTGTCTTGTCTCCATGTTTATAATTTAAAACGCGCTTTGTTAAGAAAAAGAAACTAAATTGTCGATATTCCTCCTCACTGTGTGTTGATTGAAGAGATGTTCTTCTCACTTTTTTGCGTTGATTGAAGAGATGCTCTTCAAAATCTTCCTGATTTAATTGATCTCTATATATTTTTAAATGTAGCGAATAAAAATCAAAGCAACTCACTCTCAGATTAAATCTAAGCAACTTTCATTGGAAAATAACAACATTTTCAAAATTTTGGTATCATTTGTCGATGTCAACGCCATCAAAGTCTTCACATAGGCCCTCATAGTATACACACACACACACATATATATATATATATATATATATATATATATATATATATATATTCCATTTAATTATGCATATTTTTACATTTCTACATTTTTCTCACATATCCATATAACAGGTTCACATGTGTTAAGCTCATACGCATAAATTTTGTATACACATATACACAGACTTGCATGAATCAACCATTCGAATATACATTTCGACATCCATAAGTATTGAATCGCACATATGCGCTTGAATTCAGATTCACATCGTAGACCTATTCTTCTCACATTCATGTAGGCACACATATATCAGATCATAGAAACATACACACACAATCACGTATTCAACATACACTATGTACCCACAGATCCATTTTCAACCTCTTTTTTTTAATCTCACTGATTATGCTTTCTTTTTCTTTGATACACGCTTGAATTTGTCATATTTAGTAATCATTATTACATACATATTTCTTATGATAATGTCAGTAATCAAATGGATCATATTTGATGCTTGGCTTTGAAAAGATTTCAAGAAAAGTGTTTCCGTGAGTGAGTGTGATTCATGTTCCTTCCCCAAAAAACGTCATCCATCTTTGAATTGCATAAATATAAAAAAAGTTCTTGGAAAAGACATGAAAGAAAGAAAATGAACTCATATATGCATACATGAATCACTTTTTTAAATATCTTAAAAAATATCTGAATAAATGCATGAGTGTTCATGCCCTCATTATTATTCACCTGCTAAATCAAGACTCAATAACATTAAAAACCTGAGGGCATTAAAATCCATATAACATTCCATTATTCCATAAAATATAACATGCCTCCCCAGTTGACAAGCAAATAACCTCACTTGATAAGAATAAAATGGACATGGATGGCCAGTCACATGTCCCATCACTGAACAATCATAAGCATATTCCATGTAAAGCACATGGATGGAAATGAAATCTGAAAAATCAATTGCGTCGTGAATGATATGCAGAAATCAAGTGGTCATAATGTGGAGTTGGCAACCAACATAGCTCAGTTGATTTCAGTACCCAAGTACTTAGATTTTTTTCCGATGCTTCTTCGGTCCAATGAAGTTGAGTGTCTTCATGAACCACCTCCATGTTGTGTACTTGAGCTTGGACAGGTTTCATATCATTAGTTCTAACATTTAGCTTTAGTATGAAAAAACTTACCACAATGCTAACAGTGATAGGGGGCCGTTTTTGTTAAGCATCCATCATCGTACTTTGAAGGTTGGAGATCTTGTAGGTCTAAGGGGATGGTCCTTGTGTGCTGGTGAGAAATTTTATTGAGAAGGGTGTTGAAAAGTAAGAGGACATTGAAAAGTAGTGAAAGGATGCTTGAAAACAAAACTGGGCTTGATTGGTTGTTATCATTGATGTGTTTGATGTAAGCGAAGGGACTTGGTGATGGACTGAAACTCCTTCTCAACATCATGTGCAAAGAAAAAAATTCATAGAGGGTCGGACATAATGTGTTGAGCTTAGCTTGGATTCCCATCTCCAAACAGTCTTCATACTTTCGTTGGAAGGTATCTTCAGAAGCCTTTCAAGCAAACAAATAAGTAGTAGTCGCTGCCAAAATCATTGAGTATAGGTAGAAACAATATCTCCTTCTTTCCATCCAAAAGTTGTCCATGATATTCGATGAGCATGTAAGTGGAAGTGGGGAGGAAGGAGGACTCCTTGATATTTTCTTGAAATGCAATCCATGTGGTGGGGTGGTTGGTGCTATGCTGCAAAACATTCCACCATAACTAGGCCTTATCCACCAAATAATTAGAAATAAATTTCACTTTTTCATTTCATAATATGATTCGTTAGAATAAAAGTCATAAAAAATTTGGGAAAAAAATGAACCCTCTTTGGGCCTTGTAAGGATTCCTAATCTTTAGGGATTAAAGTGCTTAATCTAGGGCTTAAAGGGACTCATAAAACCACTAGTAGTTTTGGAAATAAATAATCTTTGATAAATCCTTCACTACAACATATCAAGGGAATACTGACGGTCAGTGTACCGACGGTCAGCTGTCGGCGTTGGTATGACCCTCGGACAATTTGGGAAAGCCGCTTTGCCTCGGAAAGATAGCGTCAGTATAAGCGTTGGTATACGTGTCGGTAATTTGCTGGAACTACCGACGCTTATATCGACGCTCTCATTTTAACCAGGCCCGAACCCGAAATTCGTCATTCTGAGCATTTTGAATCTAGATATTCTCCTTTCGGGTTTGCGTGCGCAACAACAGATCTCTATTTGTCATCCTCTCTCTCTCTCTCTCCCTCTCTCCCTCTCTCCCTTCCCTCTCTCTCTCTCTCTCCCTCTCTCTCTCTCCTCCCTCTCTCTCACTATCTCTCTCTCTCTCTCTCTCCCTCTCTCTCTCTCACTCTCTCTCTCTCTCTCTCCCTCCCTCTCTCTCCCTCTCTCTCTCTCTCTAAACAGACCTCTATCTTTATAGATCTAAAGTTTTGGTAAGTAGATCGCACATATTGTAGCACTCTTTTTTTCTTTTTCTATGTTTTTTTTTTACTAATATGTTTTTGTTTGGTTTTGCAAGAGATTTTGGGATCAATCTTTGGAAATTCGACAAAGAAGAACTTCAAGTGGATTTTGACGACCGTGATTCAAACAATTCTCTCTCTCTCTCTCACTCTCTCTCCCTCTCCTTCCCTCTCTCTCTCTCTCTAAACACACCTCTATTTTATAGATCTGACGCTTTGGTAAGTATATCACACATATTGTAGCACTCTGTTTTCTTTCTTTATGTTTTTTCTTTTCTAATATCTTCACTCTTTAGTTTTGCAAGAGATTTTTGAGATCAAATCTTTGGAAATTCAACGAAGGAGAACTTCAAGTGGATTTTGACAACCTTGATTCAAAAATTACATCAATGTAAGTAAGACATATATCACTCTTTTATCTTTCTTTATATTTTTGTTTTCTAATCTTCTCTCTTTATTTTTGTTTGAGAGAGAGAGAGAGAGAGGATATGCATACACACATGCATATACATACACACATGCATATGCATATGCATACACACATGCATATGCATATGCATACCGACATGCATATGCATACATGAATGCATATGTATACATGCATGCATATGCATACATACATGAATGCATATGTATACATGCATGCATACATGAATGCATATGCATACATGAATGCATATGCATACATGAATGCATATGCATACATGAATACATATGCATACATGAATGCATATGCATCATGCATGCATATGCATACATACATGCATGCATATGCATACATACATGCATGCATATGCATACATACATGCATACATACAAGCATGCATATGCATACATGAGAGAGAGAGAGAGAGAGAGAGAGAGAGAGAGAGAGAGAGAGAGAGAGAGAGAGAGAGAGAGAGAGGGAGGGGGATATGCATACACACATGCATATGCATACCGACATGCATATGCATACATGAATGCATATGCATACATGCATGCATATGCATACATGCATGCATATGCATACATGCATGCATATGCATACATGCATGCATATGCATACATACATGCATGCATGCATACATACATGCATGCATATGCATACATACATGCATGCATATGCATACATACATGCATGCATATGCATACATGAATGCATATGCATACATGCATGCATACATGAATGCATATGCATACATGAATGCATATGCATACATGCATGCATATGCATACATGCATGCATATGCATACATACATGCATGCATAGGCATACATACATGCATGCATATGCATACATACATGCATGCATACATGAATGCATATGCATATGCATACATGAATGCATATGCATATGCATACATGAATGCATATGCATATGCATACATGAATGCATATGCATACATGATGCATATGCATATGCATACATGCATGCATATGCATACATACATGCATATGCATACATGCATGCATAATGCATACATGCATGCATAGGCATACATACATGCATGCATATGCATACATGCATGTATACATGCATGCATACATGAATGCATATGCATACATGCATGCGTATGCATACATGCATGCGTATGCATACATGCATGCGTATGCATACATGCATGCGTATGCATACATGCATGCGTATGCATACATGCATGCGTATGCATACATGCATGCGTATGCATACATGCATGCATATGCATACATGCATGCATATGCTTACATACATGCATGCATATGCATACACATGCATGCATATGCATACATACATGCATGCATACATATGCATATTTACAT